>CM059195.1:63580088-63907588 GCA_030323885.1 Branchipolynoe longqiensis
ACCGTTAATGCGGTCCACCATCGCTGCCGAAGCACACTACCACCAGCATGCTGTCTGTCACCACA
Source organism: Branchipolynoe longqiensis (assembly GCA_030323885.1). NCBI lineage: Eukaryota > Metazoa > Annelida > Polychaeta > Phyllodocida > Polynoidae > Branchipolynoe > Branchipolynoe longqiensis. Next base: position 63,580,154 of record CM059195.1, read on the forward strand.
CTGGTTGAGGCGTCAATTATGTATCATACAGAACACTCTTCGTTTATTACAATAACCGGACCGGGTGATCGACTGGGTAGAGCACCCGCTTCTTTCACGGGAGGTCATGGGATCAGTTCTCGGCCAAGTAAAATTAAAGACTGGGGAAATTGATACTTATTGCTAGCTGCTCTTGTGCTCGACATTATTGGGATAGGGCAAGGACTGGTCAGAATAATGCGACTGACTGGGATATCGGATCACGATGCCAGTGACACGGTGTCCCAGTGAGGAAGCACTATAAAGGGCACAGTATCCCCAAACAGATTTAGCCACACTGCCTCCATAACAGCAGACAGTGTGCTACTGTACTGCTCGGATGCATTGATGCAGGTGGCGACCTCCTGCGGGGATGTGTTAAAGCTGCATAGTCCGATGGAGCTCACATTTTCAAAACCCAAACAATTATCTAGATTTGATTCTATATATCTAACTTAGTTGCTGATGCACTTATTAAACATGTCTTGGCACATAGAATGGAATACTCAGTCAATTTAATAGAACCTGTTCCTGACAGGTTCTATTAAATTGACGTCAAAACGTTCTATTAAATTGACGTCAAAACTCTGACACCTATAGTCAGAGTTTTGACGTGCTTGCTGAAACGAATTTGGCATGTTTGCACTTCAAATACCTGAAAAGTTAGCCATTTAAAATAAAAGTTACTTCAAACTAAAGTAAGGTAGATTATAACAATCAACTCAATATATATGTATCTCAGAAGAATTACCGAAAGTCTAAACCATCGGACTATGCAACTTTAATGCAGGTGCCACTTTCCTCAACGGATTAACACTTGCCAATTGAATCCAGCCACAAGAATGATTAGTGTACACCATAACCGCTCCTATATTGATTAATTATTAGCACGGACAGATGTTATTACCAACTACGAGAACTGTACCCGACACCAACACACCACAGCCAGGATGTAGCTGTGTTATAATATAAGGTGGTCAGCGAGGAGACATGATGAACCAAGCAGCAATCTTACCAAAGGCACTTTCGTGGTCTAGGAAGTCTAGAAATCCAAGGGAAACAGACTTAGCAAATTTCCAGCTTCAACACATCTACAGGAAAATATTAAAGGAACAATGGTTTAGCATGGTTTAGTGTGTGTTACAGCACAATCCACGATGGATGCAACACCCATATTTGTATGGTATATACCAGTCTTATATTGCTGCAATATTATTGATTCTGTCAATGTGTCCGCCCCGATATGACCATACATGTTGCTAGGACGCAAAACAACAACAACTGTTATCTGCTGCAACCAACAGGGAAATCCTACCTAGAACGGGACCCGAACCCAAATTTCTACCATTTTGGGATGAGCGTTGTAACAATTAGCCTATGGCATACTACTACTAATAATAATGTACATGTATATTGAATAAAGTATCCTTACTAGGAGGAGCCATGCTAAGGCGCTGTGTATTAAAACCATGATATGACATAGTTTAGGGCTTTAAAAAAAAATCACAAAAATATAGGAAAAAGGTTGTTTGGTTGGTTGTTGGAGTTTTACGTCCTGGCAACATCTAAGGTCATATCAGGACGGGGTTTGGCGGGGGGGGGGGGGGGGAGAGGTTTCACGTGGCCTGTTACCTGGTGAGGTGAGTACAGCTCGCGATACTAGTATTCCATACACCAGTCTTAATACAATACAAACTACCGCCTCACACTGCAACACTGGCAGCCTAGTTGGTCGGTTGTTGGAGTTATACGTCCTGGCAACATCTAAGGTCATATCAGCACGGGTACCGACTTGTGACAGTGCACACTCATGGCGACTTTATAGTGCTGGCCCACTGGGAAACCAGGCCACCAGCACCATGCCCTGATAACCCACTCAGTCACATTATCCTGCTACTGAGCCAACCGGTCCTTGCCCTATCATAATAATGTCGAGCATCTCGCTGAGAAGTTTGACATTCAATAGCCGATGATAAAAATCAATGCACTCTAGAGGCGTCATTAAATAAAACAAGTTTTCCTTTCTGGCTAAGAAGCGACAGGTATACATTTCAACGTCATTGGTTTGACTCGACCAGGGTTCGAAACTGTGGGTTCGAATCCCACCTAGTGCTGCAGGACATGCTGGAGTCAGCTGTCTCAGACATAGCTTATGCTGACTGATAAGGAGGCCCCCTGGGTAATCACAAATACCCATCCCTGAGAGGTAGGGGCGCATCTGGTTGTGTAAACAAACCCTGGAGAACATGCACAGTCTGTAGTGCAGATAGGTATCAGCAGACAGCTCTACACATCCGGGGCCGTATGCATGAATCGGTGATAGGCTTAGCCGGAGTTAGGGCGCTAGCTCCGGTTAGCTATCTCAGGGTAGCGGCGGGTTGGAGAAATAGGTCAAGCCTTATGCATGAATGTGTTAGCCGCCGTGGATAGCTAACCGTGAAGTTATTTATAGATTTGGGAAATCCCTCGAGTCGACAATATGAATAAGGCTGACAATGCGGCGGCGGCGTTAATATCGGTTCGAATTTAGGGTTAAATTGATAAGATTTCACTTATTGCGTATGTAATTCTGTTAAATATGACAGCATTGAATAGGTTTGGGCGTAATATATTGCCGCCGATTCGGCGGCGATGGCGGTGGCCATGTTTATTTGACGTTGGACAGTATGGATATCGACGTCGCTGCGGCAGCGGCGGTTTGTTTACTTTACATTCGTCGATTCGAAAATATTAATATCGCCGCTGCTGCGGCAGCAGCGTTAATATCGCTTCGCATTTAGGGTTAAATTGATCAAATTTCACTTATTGCGTGTGTAATTCTGTTAAATATGACAGGATTGAATAGATTGAGAGCCTCACATGGCACACTAACCGGCGCGGCTAGCAGTTAAACCTGACTTGAAGTCAGGGTAACTTAGCCTAGGCTACGGTCGGTGGTTAGCGCTAGCACCGGCTCATGCATCCGGATTTTCCAACTTTAGCCGGGTGGGGCTACCCTAGCCGCGGTTAGAGCCCTAACTCCGATTCATGTATACGGGCCCCGGACAGCTTCCGTACTGCACAGGTCCTCTACCGTGCACAGTGTTCACCTCAATGTGAGCTCGTCAAACCCTTTGGTTAGATGGGTAATCACACTGAAACTTATCAGATTATATATGTGTTCTATAATCTATTATGGGAATATAAACAAGGACAATAACTCTCTTCAGTTTGTTATATTATTATATACCATTTATATAGGCTTTACTGTATGCTGCATGTAGTTCCAGATTCGGCCACACCGGAGCCACTAGTCATAGGCTTTGACACTTGTATGCCAGACTGTTTATATAAATATATATATATATATATATAATCTGATAGTTTTCATATATCTGATAGTTTTCCTGATAGTTGAATATATATATACTGTATAGAATAATGCACACCAGTGTAGAATAATGCACATGTATATATATATATATATCTTTTGCATAGATAATTCTCCGAGTATAAAGATGGACCTACACACATGTGTGCATTTGTACATATGTTCATCGTTATACTCGTATAATTAATTATACAAGCCATACACATATGACTGCATTTGTATATTAATTATACCAGCCACAAACATATACATATATAGAAATATATGCATGTATATATGTAGGCATAATATATATATGTATATGCCTACAGATATGCATGCATATATTTCTGCATACATGTACTTGCATATGCATGTTTTTAGTTTAAAACAAGTGGAGTTAACTAATGTTATGTCTAACAGATCACTGCGCATGCGTCTTGGACAAGTTTTATAAGTAAATACTGAAGGTTTTCAGTAAATCATCCTCTTATAAAACTTGACAGTGTTCATGGCATAAAAAAACCCACCACGCTACCGTGTCTTAGACGATAAGTTGACTTTAAAATGTAGGTCGTGGTTATAAAATGTGAAACTTCCCCATTGTGTCTATATCTAAGTTTCAGTCTGTAAAAAAAACCCGCCAAGTAACCACTAGCAGACAACATTTACCGCCAGCCGAGCTACTCGGTCCTGTTGTTATAGTGACAACGAGGTGGCAACTCTCCATCCACCAGTCAGTCAGTTAGTCAGTTAGCAACAGCCATGGCAACACAAAGTACGCGGTTAAGCGAATTGGATTGCGAGCAGACAACAATTGGTACAGAAGCAGACGACAATTGGTACAGAAGCAGATGACAATTGGTACAGAAGCTGATGACAACTGACACAGTAGCAGACGACAATTGGTACAGAAGCAGACGACAATTGGTACAGAAGCAGACGACAACCGACAGAGAAGCAGATGCTCTACCTAAATACCCGCTGATCTACCTATTTACAATGTAATGTAAATGGCCGGAAGACCAGTGCCTCGGCGTTGAAAAAAATGTATGTTCTGATGAATAAACTGTTTTACACACACACACACACACACACATACACAACAGGCACAGACGCAGACAACAACTGACACAGAAACAGAGGGCAAGTGGCGGGAAGCAGACGACAATTGGCACAGAAGCAGACGGCAACAAACACTCACCTGATAGCTCGGCGATGCGGTCAGACTCATCACTAGAGTTAAAGTCCAGTTCCTGTGGAATGCTGCCCGTGTTGCTGCTGCCACCCGAGTCGTCTTGGGTGGTGGCGCCACCTGCCAGCGCCGCGTGGAAGTCCTCCAGGTCCTCCTCTGCGCACATGTGAATGGATGGGTTACAGGAGGAGGGTTGCCATTAAGTGCTGTGCATTATCCCCCCCCCCCCCCTCTCCACGCTTTACCCGTTTTAGTTACATAATATCACGATAATTGTTGTATTGTAATTTGTATAATACATAGACATATATAACTTATTATAAGGCAACATTAAAAAAAGGTGGTGATCGTCCTTTTGATCACACAAATCAGGGTCGGGTAGGCAGTTTTTATTTTATATTTTAATTGTGTTCTGGTATATGACCTAGAAGTAATACGTAATATGTAATACGTAACTATCATATTAATATGTTGAATAGGTTGTGTGCTTACGGACGTTGAATTGCTGCTAGCCCGACACATTTTTAAGAGTTAAATAAGAAAAAGCAGGGGCGGGTAATTTTTCACCCACGGGCAAGGCCGATTAGCATTTTTGTTTTATTTGGCCAGAGGTAAGTGAGAATTGGCATAGTGTTAAAAACAGTCGATGGTGGCGCTAGTGTTGGGTTAATCTGCAAGGGAAGTATGGTTAACATGCAGTAATCAATACCTGTGTTATTGATATATTGTTGTGTGAATCTGAGTTATTAATATTCGCATAACAAAGCATACATCATATACATATTATATACTGCCATACATAAGCAGAGTTTTGAAGACCATCAATACTTTCGACAAAAGGATGGTCGGCTCATACACAGTCAACCAATAGGGGCACGATGTATGAGGTCATGTACCAGAGTATTCAGGTCAATCTAAGAGGTCGGCTTATCCACACACCCAACTAATTAATACACAGCTACACGCGATATGTGCATATACCGAAATATATACGCACATGCTGTAAACTTGTACTATATTCCAAAATATATCTCGAAATGCAATAATACACAATACAAGCCTAGTAATGCACCGGATATAACATGTCAAATACACGTTGGATTATAATATTCACATAATGCATTACATAACACATATATCGCCTGTTCACAAGTATTTTCAGCGTCATTTATATCGTTGGATGAGTTACACTACACATAAATAAGTTATTACGCATTACCGGATTTAATGCCTAAAGTTCTATGCGGTCAGTACTGTCCCAAATCATTTTTTGACGATGCATGTCAACAATGATCTAAATTCATAAACAAATTATTTCAATCAAATTGAAATTTACGTTATATATTTGGCATATTTCAATCTGAACAACCATACTACATTAGAAGCAGACCTTTCCCTGTATTTTCTCTCCTAAAAAGGTTGGCAACAGACAAACGAAGACCGTGACCTCGAGTCTTCGTTCATTTGATGTCACGTGATGTTTTTGGCGGGAAAGAATGCCGGGCAGTGCAATGACAGATCAACACGGATAATGTGCTACCAACACCATATAGACATGTAATAATATCACTTATTGAACGATATCACTTCAATGCACCAGCTACTAATGGCAATACTGATACCGGAGAACCCTGAGAGCTGGACATAGGTTTATCACGGGCAAGAACAGTGAGTGCACTGACGTCATATTGAAGAATAAGACATTCATTAAATGTCTTCACCTCAATTCAAGTGCATAACTAAAAGAAATATATCGGATATATTTCTTTTAAATAACTATACCTTTTAGCGATGAGAAAATAATCGCCAAATTGACACGATGCATATTGAAGCAAATGCGGGTATGAAGAATCTACTAAATTAACTTATCTACATTTAACCCCCCCACCCCCACCACTCCCCTCACACACCAACATTCTTTCAAAAGTACACCCTGAGCCAATCTGTCATTGCCTGACCCACTGCCATCCTTTGAAAATAACACCCCAAAACCACAAATTCTTTGGTCTGATTTGGTGTGGAATCAAATACACCATTGCAGTTTGGCATATTTTCCGTTCCAACCAGTGGCCCATAACTGGTTCATCAGAGGCTGTGGTATGTGCTGTCCTGTTTGTGGGAAAGTGCATATAAAAGACCCATTGCTGGTTATCGGAAAGAGTAGCCTCTGTAGCGGCAGCAGGTTTCCTCCAAAGAAATATGTCAGAATGACCATATGTTTGACATCCAATAGCAGATGATATGAAAATCAATGTGCTCAAGAGGCCCCGTTAAATAAAAGCTTTCCACTTTTATTACCATTTTTCTTCTTTTAAATGCAACACTTCCTGGGAGGTCAACCATTCTATGTGGTCTCGGGAAGAAATCTAGTTAAAACGTCTAACACAAAAAGGGCGCAGTGGCCGAATCGGTAGAGCACAGGCTTCCCATACGGAAGCTCAAGAGTTCGGTTCCTAGTTGAGTCAAACTAATAACTTACAAAATTAATACTTGTCATTACCTAATCTGGCGATCGGCATTACTAGGATAGGGCAATGACTTATTAGCTCAGCGTCAGGATGATGTGACAGTGGGGAATTAGGTCATGGTGCCAGCATCCTGGTCTTCGATTGGGGCAGCACTATAAAGTCAGCATGAGTGAGCACAATCACAAGCCGTTCTGATATGACCAGGATGTAAAACCCCAACAAACAAACTATGTAACAGCACTAGGCAAACTGCCGGTCTGACAACATAGTATTAGTAACAAATAGACACACGAGTTACTGTCTAATCCACCAGGTGGCACCACTGGAGGTCAAAACCTCCAATTACACTCCCACGCGACCATTAGACCGTTAACAACTGAACTCATACCAATAGAGCATGTGACATATTTGCATACATGGGATGGGTGTGGGGGGGGGGGGGGTACGTCCTGCTAAATGGCTGATAGAATACCAGGACGCGCTACAACTTACGACTGTGCGCTCACATGGCGACATTATAGTGCTGCCCACTGCGATACCGTGCCGCCGGCACCATCCGACTCAATCAGATTATCATGACACAGAGCCAACCAGTCCTTCTCTATCCTAGTAATATCGAACACAAGTCAAGGTAGCAATAATTGTCAGTGTTGTACGCATTTGGTTAGACTCGGCCTGGGATCGATCCTACACCCTACCTACTGGGCTGCAGTATGTTCGCGTGCACTTGTTTTTATGACCTATGAGTCCATGCCACTTTGTGGGAGAGACCTATCAATCTGTGTAAGTATCCCACCTCTCAAGGCCCAGTCACACCTTACCAGACTGGGGAACCGGACGAGAACCGGACACTGTCCAGTGGTCTACAGCGATGTCCGGTACATGTCTGGTACCCATCCAGCAGTGTCCGGTGGTGTCCGTCGGTGTCCGGTACAAGTTTTGAACATGCACACAACTTCTACCGGAAAGCACCAGACTGACGTTTCCGGTTGGTGTCCGGTTTGTCCGGTACGCATCCATACGTGTCCGGTACCCATCCGTTGGTGTCCAGTACCCATCCGTTGGTGTCTGGTTTGCTTCTGGAATTGTCCAGTGGCGAGTAGTAGTCAGCACTGACCTCTCAGGCAAGTAACCGTATAGACAGGTAGGCGTGGGTAGTGTGTTGATATCAGGGAGCCTAGGTGGTGTAATGGTTAGCACACTGGCCCGGAACCCAAAGAGATGTGGGTTTGACTCCTGTTCTATGCGCAATATTTCCCATTTTCATCACCCCCACGACAATACCAAGAAAATCCAAAAAGTACAGTCCGGTACGTGTCCGGTTGATGGTCGGTCCGTATGGTTCTCATCCGGTTCTCGTCCGGTTGTCGTCCGGTACTCGTCCGGTACTATGTATGGTACATGTACGGTACTTGTCCAGTTGTCCGGCGGCAATTGACCCAATTACGCTCCATTTCGATACATTTCGATACATTTTGTGTACCGGACAGCACCGGACTAGAAAATTCTTTGTCCGGTGGTGTCCAGTACTCAGTCCGGTAAGGTGTGACAGGCGCTTCACTGTCAGACCTTATCAGTGAGGCGGGTCATTAGCTAGTGCTGACAGAGCCCAAAAGTTGCATTCTGAATCCACTCCCCTAGCCTAGATTCATAGGGCTATATATAATTAACTCCCAGCCAATAGGCGGCTACAATCAAACGAAGCCCCGTCCTAATGTGACCTTAGATGTTGCCAGGACGTAAAACTCCAACAACCAAACCAACCAACCAACCAACCAAACGGAGCAGCCGAATCCGTAAGAGTGCTAACTGGTTTCCCGTGACTAGGTGGGTTCGAACCCCAGTGGAGTTAAACCAATGGCTTACAACAGTGATACTGACAGCTAGCTATACTAGTCTGGCACCTGCCATTGAAAGGAGGGGGAAAAGGGCTCGTTTGCTTAGTATTGAGATAATGCTGGCGTTAATTTCAAAGGAGAATGTAATATCAGTTAACTTAGACCAGCTAATGCTGCATTAAGACGTAACTCACATCATGTAGACTTAGTCATGTGATCAATGTGGGTCCACTGTGATTTCTTTTGTCATGTTGTCAATTATACATAGAGTGTAAATATCTGCAATGGCCACGGTCATGCAACTGATCCACCCTGAAATACAAAATGGCTAGGCAAACAACACAGCCATCCCACCTGGCCATAGTCCTAAAGGGTGCAAGTGTGTTCTAGCACATGAGTGCACTATCTACGGACAGGGTTTAGGTGAAAGGATGCTGTAACAAATCAAAAAATCAAAAAATCTGAATGGAACGGGATCCTCTCCCGCAAGCCTGCATGTCACCCAAGTAGATCTACATAGTAGGCTAAGGTATCATACTCAGACTAGACAAAAGAACTGGAAAATTACAAAAATACTAACATAGGCTATTACTAACAACCCAATTTGCAGAAGGCTGACCTCAGCAGACGCAGGCAAACACTCCTGGGCAAAGGAACAGATCAAGACAGCACCACAGCTGTCCAGCATTGAAAACAAGCACTCTCATGGGAGCTTATATACATTATGGGCAGAGTAAATACCTCGTCAATAAAACATAAAAAAATATAAAAATGCTTATAGTCAGCGGACCAATGACTCGCACAAATATTCTTTGTATGTTTTTAGGTCAGGAATTTGTCGTTCCTTTACTGTTTGGGCATTCCACAGCTTGGAATATCATTTCCAGCGTGCTTCTCTCATGAGCTTTTATTTGGCTTCCGGTCTGCTTTAGTAGTTGCGCATTATTTGCTCTAGTAGCCCTTTGTGGTTTTGTTAGGAGTTTATTATCTTGACTATAGCTAGCTGTATGCTAATGTTTTCAGATAAATTATTCTCCTATTTCCTAGCAATTTTACTTTGGTTCCTTTGTGTATGTCATAGGTGGGGTGATTAATGACTCATGTCCATTTAATTCATAACTCACGCCAATTTAATCAATTGCTCATATCCATTAGATCAATAACTTGTGTCCATTTGATTTACGATTAATGACTCATAGCTAGCTGATCAATGACTCATGTACTTAAATTCTCCCAACTTCATCATGCACCAGCCATCTCACAATGACTTCTAATTAATATACTTAGATTTTCTCAAATCCCCCACAACATTATCCATTTCATTAATAAGTTCTTAATCACCCTCTCCAAAATTCTTTGTACACAATCGCCCGATTGATTAATGACTCTGTACTCATGCTTTAGTTGTGCATCATACCGCACATAATTAATGACCTTTTACTCATACACTTTGAATTTTCTCAATTCGCACCTGATTAGTGCCATTACCTTTACACTTAGATTACTCAATTGATCAATGGCTTTGCAGTCACCAGGGATGAAAGTGGTCTCCGGCAAAAAAACGTAGAAATCAGACTGAGACCTTGTCGCCACCTAGCGGGTTCCAACAGAACCAATAGCAAATTTCTGTGAAAACGCGGATTTCCCCCCATAGGATTAGCACTATCAGGAAATCTCAGAAAAATGCCGGAAGTCAAGTGATCCATTTTTCTTTGGGATTTATGTTCTAGCAACAGGTCAGACGGAATTCGGATTAACCAATTACTGTCATATACACAGTAAAACCTCTCTAACCGACCACCTCCACAAATCGACCACTCCCCTATACCGATCGCTTTATTTGGGTCCCAAACAATTGCCCATACAATAGGCCTATCATTGTAATGATAAAAAAAAACTCCTTAAACCGACCACCTCCCTAAATGTACCATTTAAAATCGGTCCCATGGTCGGTCGATTTAGAGAGGTTTTACTGTACTCATTTTCCGAATGTTAATCGGTGAATATTAAAAACTGTGGAAATCCGCGAAATCACGGCGATTTTTCATCCCTGAATGATATTGTGCTTGGAGCCTCCCACGGCCCATTCCTCCCCCACACCTATCAAACTCCGCGTACATAATGCTACATATAACGTGCTAGAACTCAACACACCAACAACATACCTATAAAGCCTATAAATAACCTCAACACATTTCCTAAATACTAGTTTGTGAGATATGAAAATGGCTGAACAGATGACGGCGATATGGTTACATATGTCCTACCACGTGAAGTTAACAGTGCAAGCTGCAGAAGCAACGACAGCAGTAGAATGTTACCGCACAGAAGGCTTACTGAAGCATAGATAAATCCAAACCCAGGGTAGTGGCACCGGGAAGCTGTAAGACCCGGATGTGTGTCATGCAGCTGGGGCTATCCACACACGATGCAGCAGTTCAAGGGTCTAACACCAAAGGTCCTACGTAGGCACACCTCGCGCAATGCCCTATGGGTAATCTACGATAAGAAATGACACTAGCGCCCCTAGCGGGAAGTGTGGGAGGTAGATTGGTCTTTGTAAACAAATTATGGGTAAATAAAACTTAACCCTAAACTTGCTCTACGGTCACTCATAAATTTTGTCTTAGCATAACATAGTGATTGGTTTTAAATAATAATCCTGCAATATTTCTTTACTTGGTATGTAAAATCAAATCAATAATAAATCAATGTCTTTGAACATAATCACCAGATTTATTAATGATTCAGTGCTTATGCTTTGCTTGTGCTTTATTTGGACGGTGGTTTATTTTTGTTTAATTTTGTTAGTATGGAAAATACTGTCAATAATAAATCATGTCTTACCATATGGTAATTGTTTATTTAATTTATTTGAACACTTCTTTTGATGGCATGCACAATAATTCCGTTTTGGAATATTACAGTGATTGTTTATTTGAGTGTTTCTTCCGTTTCGTCATGCAAAATAAAATTAATAATAAATTAATTCCTTCTTAGGGTAGTATGGGATTGCGATTGTCTTTTATTTGAATGTATTTTATTTTGTTTGCATGCAAAACTATGTGCACTGATATTAGAGGAGAAGAGACCATGACACGGTTAATTGAGTAATGTTGTGGCGAAATAATAATGTTTCGACATTAATAAGGGGTAACGGGGGCGTGGAACAGGGGCGTGGAACAGGGGGCGTGGAACAGGGGCGTGGAACAGGGGCGTGGAACAGGGGCGTGGTGGGGCCGATGTGTTACCATTCAGTAGCAGTCATCACCACTGATGAGACTGAATGGACACATTGTCAGGGCTTCCCCTCCAATTCCCATACATGTCCCTAGCTTAGCACGATGCTGCCCTAAAACAGGGCGAAATTGTACACCATATTACACTATAGGACCATTACAAATGGTAATAGGGAAACTGGGGTACATCTGTATGACAAAAAAACAACCTATATACATACTGATGTATGTGTATAGCTAATATTTATAATATATAAGTATAAAAAAAAAAATATATATATACATATATATATAAATATATGTATATTAGCCTATATATATATATATATCTTGCTTGGAGTTATTTAGCTAAACAAAACTGAAAGACCAATCAATGCCTTGGTGGTGAAAATGGGTATACTCTGAAGGATAATAACTGTTTCTCTTCCCCCCCTCCCCCCCTCCCCTCCCCACTCTCCCTTAAGACCCCACCCAACACAAAACGCCAACAAAACAAACAACCATACACATAACATTGACTTTAAGAAAATGTTCCTCAATTTCTGACCTCACTGACCTCTGATCTTTTTGTTTTGGGGGGGTGGGGGGGTGGGGGCGGAAAATCACAAAAATCGGCGAAAGCGGCAAGATCTTCCCTTCCTGATATATACCAGTTTATATATACTAGTTGATATATACCAGTTTATTATACCCGTTGATATATACCAGTTATATATACCAGTTAAATATACCAATTTATGTGTACCAGTTATATACACCAGTTTATATATAGCAGCTACATATACTAGTCTAAATATACCAGTTTATATACACCAGCTTACATATACCAGTTATATATACCAGTTTATATATACCAGCTTACATATACCAGTCTATATATACCAGTTTATATATACCAGCTTACATATACCAGTCTAGATATACCAGTTTATATACACCAGCTTACATATACCAGTTTATATATACCAGCTTACATATACCAATCTATGTATATACCAGTTTATATATACCAGCTTATATACACACTTGGCTTACAGGAAGGGCAGTGGAGCGACACCTGAATCGGGCATGGGCGAAAGGTGCAGTGGAGCAAGCGTAGAGTGATTCGTATATCGACTCCCAGTCGATAAATGTGTGAGCATGTTTCTGAAGAACTAATAAATTCTTTCCAGGAACCCCAAAGTTTAAGTTTACATTCTAACTGGTCAGAATATTTTGGTAGAGCAGCGCCTAGTATATATGATTTGATATTCAAATGAAACAAATATTTTATATACATATACATATATAACCAAATATATATAGATATATAAATAAATATATATTTATAATATTAAATGAAAGGAACACTCTTGGCCATGGGTTTACTCCTTCTCAAGAATTCCTTTTTTAAGTATTCCTTTTTTAGGTATACAAATGAAATTACAAATACATTGAAATGAAGGAGAAATGAAATGAGCTAAGAATTATAGTTAAAATTTGTAGAAATTAAAAACATTAGCTATAATCTTGTCCATCCACTTCCGTTGTTTTGTCGACAGAAAGAAACTTTAAAAAAATGTATATAAAATAAAAGGTGATAGGGATGGTGGGTGGGAAAAAACAACTGGCGCTGCGATTTGCCTAGCGATGGTGTTAGTGTGAAGGTGTTAGAGCAGAGGCGACTGGAGGCGCTAGGTGGCGGCACGAGCGACTACGTGTACACCTATTGTCAACTTACTGTGTCTGGTATGTTGCGAAAGTTTAAATTGTCTAAGTAAGGCGTAGCACCTGTTGGGGCCTGAGAGAACCAAGGCCAGGAGGTCAACTCGGGGTCAAGTTTGTGAAGGTCAACCAGAGGCCTTCCTTCATCTCACACTCTCTCGCTCACTTTCTCACACTCTCTTTCCTTCTCTCCTTTTTCACTCTCTCCCTCTCTCCTCTCACTCTCTTATTTTCCTCTCTCACTCTCTCCCCCTTATCTCTCCTCTCACTCTCTCTCCTTCTCTCCTCTTTCACGCTCTCCCTCTCTTCTCTCTCTCCTCTCATCCCTCCTTCCCCTCTCGTTCTCTCCTCTCTCTCCTCTCTCTGTCTCTCTCACACAGAATTAAAGTTGCATAATCCGATGAAATCATAAAATCTTCGAACTCATAGCACTTGCCCACATTTTGATCGCACACTCATCAAACATTCAGTCCTACATAGAAGGAATATTAAGTCAATTTAAAGTTGCAGACTCCATTCAAAGCCTAACATTTTCTAAACCAAAACACTTGCGTAAATTTGATCCTACATGCCCGACTTAGTTGGGGTGCATTTATCAAGTATCGATTACTTCACACATTGATGTCCACCATTTTGAGATGCATACAAATATTAATTTATCTTGTTTTCATTTCAAATATTTCAAAAGTTTCGACCTTCAAAGTTGAAGTTACTTGAAACCAAATTAAATCATATTATAATGATCAACCTAATATATTTATGTAATGAATGACAGAAAGCAAAAACCATCGGACTATACAACTTAACTGAGGAACAGAACACCCCTGAACTTATATAGCAATGCAGCACCCTTACCAGTGTTGCATGCTGGGTATTGTGTTGCATTATTATCATGATTTAGAATTGAATTAGGATTAGAGTTCATAATGGTTACAGAAGCTGAGTCAATGTTATTACTGATTCGTAGCTCACGTGAAATGGAACCATTTGGTATTTATTTGTCTTTCTATTGGGCGCCACTTATTGAATCAGCACTAAAGCAAGTAGTTATATATTTCTGATTAATAAGGGATTCTTCTTTAAAAAGGTAGATATAAACTACACATGACTTACAGCAACATTCGACTTTGTCTTACAAGGGGAGACATTATCAATATAAAGAGCATGCAACCATCGTGCTAGAGGTCTCCCAAACTGAGACTGAATGAAATAAAGCAACCTGAGCTAACTAAGCACTGCCTGCTTCATAGAGGAATGACAGTACAGTGTAACCCCATTATAACGCGCCCCGATTTAACACAAATTGGGATAAAACGCGACGATTCATTGGACACGGAATTCTTTAATTCAAACGTGAGTCAGTAAACCTAACCCCGATTTAGCGTGACCAAGATTTCTTTACGATCACATTATATGGACCTGAATGATTGCATTATAACGGGGTCATATTATACTTACATAGGAAGCATAAAAGTAATGAATGATTGCATTATAACGGGGTCATATTATACTTACATAGGAAGCATCATAGTAATTCTTACAATGCCTCACCACCATGCAATGCTTGATTTCAATATACTTTTTTGTCGTGTTCATTATATTAGACAGGTCTTTTTCCTCTTTGGTAGACACAATTTAAATACGAAAATAAAATAATAAAAACGCTAATAAAACAATGAACGCCTCTGCCGGTTAACTGGGTTTTATCCACTGGGAGTTTTATCCGTCGCACCTACCATTTACCTTCAGACAGTTCATGATGAATGCATCTTTTTTTTACTCCCATCCTCAGGTCCCCCCCCCCCGCTTTCTTTTTCCACCCCTCTTAATTAATTTTGGTTTAAATCATTTATAAAGACCACAACTTCATGTAAAACAGGAAGCAAAACAGTTCTCGTAATAAGTGTTATCAATTGCACACCAAACTGTTGTTTTCTTTGTGATTTTAAATATTTTTCTATAATACCAAACCATGAGCAAAAGGAACAGAGTGTATGCAATTTGTAATATGTCTGTTCGTCAAAACAAAAAAAAAGAACGAAAATATATGCATAGAATAAAAAGCCGTCAAAATAAACCGGCAAGAAAAAAAAGAAAGACAACAAACCCCAAATAAAATGTGTAGCATTGTTAGTGTCACCTCGAGGGTGGAGTGATTTGATTGTCTTCACAGTGTTTATGTGAGGGAGTGCAGGGCTTACTATTTGGTGTAATGGTTCCGTCAGAGTGCTACCACTAGAGCTGCTCATTGTTAGAGTTTACCTGGGTGTAATGGTTGCGTCAGAGTTCTAGGTGTAGAGCTGCTCATTGCTAGAGTTTACCTGGCTGTAATGGTTCCGTCAGAGTTCTATCACTAGAGCTGCTCATTGTTAGAGTTTACCTGGCTGTAATGGTTCCGTCAGAGTTCTATCACTAGAGCTGCTCATTGCTAGAGTTTACCTGGCTGTAATGGTTCCATCAGAGTTCTATGTATAGAGCTGCTCATTGCTAGAGTTTACCTGGCTGTAATGGTTCCGTCACAGTTCTATCACTAGAGCTGCTCATTGCTAGAGTTTACCTGGGTGTAATGGTTGCGTCAGAGGTCTATGTGTATAGCTGCTCATTGCTGGGGTATACGTGGGTGTAATGGTTCCATCAGAGTGCTACCACTAGAGCTGCTCATTGCTAGAGTTTACCTGGGTGTAATGGTTCCGTCACAGTTCTATCACTAGAGCTGCTCATTGCTGGGGTTTACGTGGGTGTAATCATTCTGTCAGAGTGCTATCACTAGAACTGCTCATTGCTAGAGTTTACCTGGGTGTAATGGTTCCGTCACAGTTCTATCACTAGAGCTGCTCATTGCTAGAGTTTACCTGGGTGTAATGGTTCCATCAGAGGTCTATGTGTAGAGCTGCTCATTGCTGGGGTTTATGTGGGTGTAATGGTTCTGTCAGAGTGTTATCAGTAGAGCTGCTCATTGCTAGAGTTTACCTGGGTGTAATGGTTGCGTCAGAGTTCTATGTGTAGAGCTGCTCATTGCTAGAGTTTACCTGTGTGTAATGGTTCTGGCAAAGTGCTCCATGTAGAGCTGCTCATTGTTAGGGTTACATGGGTGTAATGTTTGTCAGAGTGCTACATCTAGAGCTTGTCACTGCTGTGGTTTAAATGCATGTAATGGTTCCGTCAAAGTGCTCCGCTTAGAGTTACTCATTGCTAAGGTTACATGCGTGTAATGGTTCCGTCAGTGTGCTACGTCTAAAGCTGGTCATTGCTATGGTTTAGATTGGTGTAATGGTTCAATCAGAGTGCTACCTGTAGAGCTGGTCATTGCTGGGGGTTTACATGGGTGTAACGTTTATCAGAGTGCTACTTCTAAAGCCGTTCATTGCTGGGGTTGATCTGGCTAGGAGAGGGTAATTGACTCACCAGGGACTGCCTCTATGAAGTTGGACGGCACCAGACCTTGACGTCCGTCCATCAGCTCCGCCTCGTAGAAGCCATCCTGAAGGGAAGAGAAGTAGACACGTGACCAAACAGGCAGCACATGACCAAACAGGCAGCTCACACCAAGTGGATATATGAGAAAACAGTCAGGTCAGACCAAAGTGAATACAAGCGAAAATAGTCAGCACAGACTAAGGTGGATAGATGAGAAAAGAGTCAGCTCAGACTAAGGTGGATAGATGCGAAAACAGTCAGTTCAGAACAAAGTGGATACATGCGAAAAGAGTCAGCACAGACTAATGTGGATACATGAGAAAATAGTCAGCACAGACTCAGGTTGATACATGAGAAAAGAGTCAGCACAGACTAAGGTGGATAGATGCGAAAACAGTCAGTTCAGAACAAAGTGGATACATGCGAAAAGAGTCAGCACAGACTAATGTGGATACATGAGAAAATAGTCAGCACAGACTAAGGTGGATACATACGAAAAGAGTCAGCACAGACTAAGGTGGATACATGCGAAAAGAGTCAGCACAGACTAAGGTGGATACATGCGAAAATAGTTAGCACAGACCAAGGTGGATAGATGCGAAAACTGTCAGCTCAGACAAAGGTGGATACATGCGAAAATAGTCAGCACATACTAAGGTGGATACATGAGAAAATAGTCAGCACAGACTCAGGTTGATACATGAGAAAATAGTCAGCACAGACTAAGGTGGATAGATGCGAAAACAGTCAGTTCAGAACAAAGTGGATACATACGAAAAGAGTCAGCACAGACTAAGGTGGATACATGCGAAAAGAGTCAGCACAGACTAAGGTGGATACATGCGAAAAGAGTCAGCACAGACTAAGGTGGATACATGCGAAAATAGTTAGCACAGACCAAGGTGGATAGATGCGAAAACTGTCAGCTCAGACAAAGGTGGATACATGCGAAAATAGTCAGCACATACTAAGGTGGATACAGGAGAAAACAGTCAGCTAAGACCAAGGTGGCTACATGCGAAAATAGTCAGCACAGACTAAGGTGGATAGATGCGAAAACTGTCAGCACAGACTAAGGTGGATACATGAGAAAACAGTCAGCACAGACTAAGGTGGATACATGAGAAAACAGTCAGCTCAGACCAAAGTGGATACATGAGAAAACAGTCAGCTCAGACCAAAGTGGATACATGAGAAAACAGTCAGCTCAGACCAAGGTGGATACTTGAGAAAATAGTCAGCATAGTCAGCACAGACTAAGGTGGATACGTGAGAAAACAGTCAGCGCAGACCAAGGTGGATACATGAGAAAACAGTCAGCAAAGACCTAGGTGGATACATGAGAAAACAGTCAGCACAGATCAAGGTGGATACATGAGAAAACAGTCAGCACAGGCCAAGGTAGATACATGAAAAAACAGTCATTACACACCAAGGTGGATACATGAGAAAAGAATCAGCACTTTTACCATACCAAAGAAAAAGAAACACCACTCAGCTTATATAATTATGGAATTTCACAACTGCATTTCACTTCCGCAGGCTGCACAGCGCAAGTCGTATGACGGACATCGCAAGTCGCACAATGCATTAATGGAATGTTGTCCTTACAACAGAAGCGCAAGTCAGTTTGATGGTCTTTGAAGCCACTCTTAGTGGCGGTAAGGATTTTATATATAAGGATGGCAAAGCGAGGATGCTTGAGGCTCTCCCAGTGTGCAATCCGAAAATACGGCAGCCATATTGGAAGTGTGATAATGAGCAATGATAGGGGGATTTCCCCATTAACTCTGACAACATTGAACAAAACGGAAAGCACAAGACATGCTCTGTGCCTAATGTGGTTAGAGTTGAGATGCAATTTAGTTGTAATTCACAAGTTGTGTCCGTACACCTTTACACCTTAATAGTAAAACTTAAATCCCACCTCGTCCATGTCGCCATACACGAAGACGTAGTCTCCAGCGTTGAGAACCAGTTCAGCCTCCGGGTTCTCGTTGGGCGAGAACTGGTCTGGGTCGTAGCTGTATTTGGCGACGTAGACTTGGAATGGACTCTTCTTGGGCAGAGCCAGGTGAATCCCGTCCGGCTCCGGGCAGGGCGGCGACGGGCCGTCCACCTGTCGGGAGAAGGGAGAGTCAGTTTTGGGTTTGTTTGTTGGGGTTTAACAGCCAAACAACATCTAACAGGGATGGAAATGGCATCCAGGAAAACCCCACGCGGAAATCGGACCGAGACCAATGGCGAAATTCCGCGAAAAGGTGGATTCCCCCTCTCCCCTATAGGATTAGCACTGTCACTAGTGTCAGGGAATCGCGTGAAAATGACAGAAGTCAGGTTTCACTTGTTTCACTGTATTATCGCCCATGCTGAACTCTTTCTTGCTTAGGTTATATATGTTAGCAACATCTAAGGTCCTATATGAGTGGGATTTGAATCAACCAATTGCTGTCACATATATATTGGTGCTTTGTGAAGGTAATCGGTGAATATAAAAAATCGTGGACATCCGCGAAATCGCAGAAATCTTACATCCCTGATCGAAGGTCATATGGGGACAGGTGACAGTGCACACTCATAGCAACTTTCTAGTGCTGTCCCACAGTAACCCGCCCTCTGATGTCAGTGAAATAACTAATGTTGTGGGTAGCAGTTCTCTGTGCAGCATGCTGTGGAAAAGGTCTTATAATAGATGATTTCCATCACAAACCTCACCTTTGATGGCAGTGGTAAGAACTAACGTGGGTAGCAGCTCACTGCGCAGCTGCGCATGCCCCTCGGAAAAGGTTCATTGTATGAAAGTTAAATCAAATTCATGTGAAAATTGTACAAGATTTGCATGAGAAATGCACGAGAATTGAACTAGATCTGTAAAAGAGAAAAAGAAGAAAATTAGATGAGTAGCCTAATTACATAACCGTGTTAAGTACAACCCAAATAACATATACGATGTAGAATACTTATATTGCAGAGGAATATACAATAAAATAAATCCAATACTAACAGAACAACCCTCAATAACGATCTTATTATAAGGTATTGTACAATAGAATCCTACTTTGATATAGTTACTATTTGGTTTAAATAATTGATGGATAGAGAAATGTCACGTACCAGAGAAAGCTACCATAAACAGAGGAATCTTGAGAACAGATTTCAATTTGTGAAGATATGCTGCTTTTCTTACATCTTCGGGTACCGAGCTATTCCATAAAGTGGGAATGGCTTTATTCTCCATGGTTACAGACCGAGCCGCGCCATCTGATGGGAGTCTAGCTAATTAACAGTCAGTTGGTACAGCAATTGCACCGGGCGCCCCATAATACTGATAGATTCTGGAGGAACCCTGTGTACCCATGCACGAACCAGACGGGATGGCCGTTGAGCGTCCGTCTGCCGTTTTGGTAGATCGTAGGATTAGAACCCGTGGGTTCGAACCCTGGACGAGTCAAACCAATAACTTAAAAATTGATGCTTGTTGTTTCCTAGCCAGGTGCTCGGTATTATTAGGATAGGGTAAGGACTGGTTGGCTCAGTGTCAGGATAATGTGACTCAGTGGGATATCAGGTCATGGTTGTGGCCAGCTGGTCTCCCAGTGGGGCAGCACTATAAAGTTGCATTAGTATGCAGTGTCACAAGTTGGTACCTATGCTGATATGACCTTAGATACTGCCAGGACGTAAAACTCCGACAACGAACCCATGCACGATCACGACTACATGTAATGTCCGCCACAAGAAACAGCTGTCATTGTTAAAAGAGAACACAGTCACTTTGATGCAAAGAGTTTCCCATTTGATTCATGTTTTGTTCATTTACTTTGGTGCATAGAGATGACAGAGAAATGGGCAAGGTGCAGTACTTGTTTCATACAAGACTTTAAAGCAATTCCTTTCTTGCTGACACAATAGACATTTTCTATATTCTAGGTCTTGATCAATCTAGATTTAGATCAGAGATGCGTTTTAGTTGGTAGTTTCTACCTGTGTTCTAATCAAGGAGCCATGGGATCAGAGGGCGGGTTGGCAGTGGACATGTATTATAACAAACCTTTTCCACAAAGGTATGCTGCACAGTATGCTGCTATCAATATTAATTCTTCCACTGCCATCAGAGGGCGGGTTGGTGGTGGAAATCCTATATAAGCCGTGTTTACACGGGGAATTGTGAAACGATGTAGACAAAGCGATTCATATGAAGCGTTTTGGAAGCGTGTTTACACGGCGGAGTTTGAAAGTGTGTCGGCGCCGGGAACCAGCAGGCGCCTGTAGTCGGCAATCACTGCTATTTGTTTAGTTTAAACACGTCGATTCGACCTGCTACGTTAATATCGCTTGAAATTTAAGGTTAATTCATTAACTTTAATTATTTGAGTCTGTAATTCTGTTAAATATGATCGCATTCACTAGTTTGGCGTAATCGGGCACTAACACTGCCGGACACCAGCGATTAGTTACTGCTCCATCTGTTGCCGGCACGCACTACTATTTTATACTATCGCCGCCCGGGAACCAGCTGAATCGCTTCAAATAAACCACCTCCCGAGGCGTTTCATATGAAGCGATTCAGCCCTAAAACGGCACAGAACCGCGTCTACACGGCAAATGTGAGTCGATCTAGGCAAGTGGGTTCATATGAATCGTTTTAAATCGCCCGTGTAAACGGGGCTTAAGACATTTTCCACAGAGCGTGCTGCACAGTGAGATGCATCCCACAACAGTGGTTCTAAAATTACCATCAGAGGGCGCGGTTGGTAGTGGAAATCCTCTATAAGACTGCTGCCCAGTGGTTCTGCTCAGACCGCGGGTTATTGGTGGAAGTGGTGCATCTGTGTCAGTGTCAGTGGCTAGGTGTCACACTGACACTGTGACAGTGACCCAGTGTCACGCTGTCACTGTGTGACCTTACCTGTGGGGGTGACGGCAGCTGCCCCATGTTCGATATGACGACGGTAGGCGGACCAGGTGACACCCGACCGTCTGAAGCAGAAGAATGAATAATTAATTAACGAGTTGGGCACGAATCAGTGAATAATTAATGAGCCAGTTGGGCAACAATTAGTGAATAATTAATGAACCAGTTGTGCACGAATCAGTGAATAATTAATGAACCAGTTGGGCACCAATCAGTGAATAATTAATCAACCAGTTGGGGGCCAATCGGTGAATAATTAATGAACCAGTCAGGCACCAATCAGTGAATAATTAATTAACCAGTTGGGCACCAATCATTGAATAATTAAATAGTCAGTTGGGCACCAATCAGTGAATAATTAATGAACCAGTTGGGGGCCAATCAGTGAATAATTAATGAACCAGTTGGGCACCAATCAGTGAATAATTAATTAACCAGTTGGGCACCAATCATTGAATAATTAAATAGCCAGTTGGGCACGAATCAGTGAATAATTAATGAACCAGTTGGGCACGAATCAATGAATAATTAATGAACCAGTTAGGCACCAATCAGTGAAAAATTAATTAACCAGTTGGGCACCAATCAATGAATAATTAAATAGTCAGTTGGGCACCAATCAGTGAATAATTAATGAACCAGTTGGGCACGAATCAATGAATAATTAATGAACCAGTTAGGCACCAATCAGTGAATAATTAATTAACCAGTTGGGCACCAATCATTGAATAATTAAATAGCCAGTTGGGCACCAATCAGTGAATACTTAATGAGCGAGTTTGGCACCAATTAACTACACGTCGGCAGCCATTTTATTCTATTTGCCCCACAGATAACAGCCATTCACCTGACCCAGTGTTTATCGGGCATTGTCTGTCCATCTACGCAGTAGTTCCGCGCCAAAATTAATTTTGCATGGTGGCACTTAAAATATCTCAAAAGTTAGCCATTTAAAATAAAACTGACTTCAAGCTAAAGTGAGGTACATAATAACAATCAACCTAATGAAATTTATTTCAGAAAATGTCAGAAACTCAAAACTATCGGACTATGCAACTTTAAGAATTGCATTATCTGATGGTGTTGAGTGTGGAGTAGGTAATTTTTGGTAATCATGGCTAATTTTGGAGATTTTTTAACTGAAAGCATGCAAAATAATTCGGTGTGTACACCGAAATACTGGACACCACATGCTTGTAATTTGTATGACTCGCACTAGTGACATGTTCTATTAAATTGAAAACTTATTCCTTCTATGCTGCAATACATGTTTAATAAGAGCACCAATATCTCAATTTTATATGCAGAATCAAAAAGAATTTTGTTTAAAAATGTTATAGTTGCAACTTTACGTCACCTGCATACGCTTATCAAGTAACAACCAGATAACCGAAATTCCAAGCCAATACATAATGAATCAACAAAAATACTCCAAAATAAAAACAACTGAAGAAAGCCCATTGACAATGGCACCACTATCATCATGATGCATGGGTGGACTGCCGCCGGGCGGGCATTCCCCGAACTAACGCGATCTGGCATTAATTGTCGTCGCGCGGTTAAAGATCGCTCCCTGACATTTTCAAGACCGGCGTAAACATGTGTAAGAAGAGCGCGTCACGCAGGCGATGCGACTGTGTCGTCTGCTTTCACTAAATGTCGTCTGCTTGCAATCAATTTAAACCAAACAAGTGCGGAGGTTTGACGTAAAAATCATACTCGTAGACATTCTCACTATGATTCGTTCGTGATGGTGACCAATTGGGTTATGTGGACGTCAAAGGTCACCTGATGTTGTTTGTTTGTTGTTGTTTTACGTCCTAGCAACATCTAATGTCATTTCAGGACGGGTTAGTTGATGTTGCGGTGTTGTGGAGCAGACGCCATTCCAGGCGCTTCCCGAAATGTGATTGAATAAGGTGATAAATCACGAAAAGGACCTGCCATATATAAAGGCTGATTGCCTTGAAAGAGTAGAGTAATGAACAGATGCCAATGTGGCGGGCTTCTCTGATCACGTTACTAATTTTCCAAAAAGAACCTAATATGAAGCAAGCGGGCCTTTAAATTGACGCAAATTATTAATCAAACCAAAACTGAAATGATGGGTAAAATAAATACAGAAAATCTGCTAGAGATATCAAAGTTGTATATTTAATGATTGGGTAGTGAAATTATTTAGTCCAATTTAATTGGATTTATTGTTCAGCATCTATGAATATGTCAAGGTACAGTGTTACCCGGTTATAAGGCGATCGGTGGGTGTATAAAGCGTCATCGCCAAATAAACCCAACAAACATGGGGTCGTCCTAAATCGGGGTTCAGTTTACTAAATTACCCTTGAATTAAAGAAGTCCGCGTCCAATGAATCATCGCGTGCACGATATCTAAATTCGTGTTCAATTAGGGCGCGTTGAATCAGGTGTTCAGTGTATATTATTTCTAAATTTGTTTATTCTATTCATTATACAATTACATCACATGTTCTTTGATTTCTCTCAATCACACTAATAAAGTAACTACCAATCTCATGTTGGCATTTTATCTTGTTTAATTAACTTAGGTCATTATACTGTTATATATGGCAGATACTCCTTCATGATTTACAAGTCTCTATCCAATCACAGTGAATGTCGTCTGCTCTACAACTATCACATCGTCACGGAATAAAGTATGTCCCCATAAGGCAGTTGAACATTATTACAGATAACTTGCTGTTGTCACCTGGTGCAAGAAACTTTCTGAAATATAGCATATTCTCCACTGAAATAAGTGCATATACTCAGTATAAGTGTAATTGGTGAACACTATATATCGTCAGCTATATAATCGTATTTGTGACTATTAGTATGTTATTGTCGTCTGCTCTCAATGAATGTCGTCTGCTGTCATAGAAACTCAACCAAAACATGCCATCTTTTTCACTGAAAAGAACAACAACGAAAACATGTACATTTCACCCGGAGACGCGCGTTAAGAGAACATGAAATGTCGTCTGCTATCACCTTAGTTACACTAGCAGACTGACGGATACAATACAATGAAGCAGGTTCCATTTACAGCGACATCGGCAAGCAAAAAGCATAGGGTTTCACAGCGAAAGGGTTAGGCAGTGTTAATTATCGCTGTGCGGCTAGACAGGGAAAGGCCAAAACCTTCAGGGGTCATTCACAATGACAGCCTATTTGTCACAGATGACAGAATTACTCCACGGAATAACTAAATCACCACTGCTCGCCTTCCAAGCATCCACCAACTAACTACCCACCATTAAATAGCCTACTACACAGATGCTTCCCTTTCTGCATAATCTAAAACAACGCAGTGCTTCTACAAATTTCATTGTTGTATTTATAAAACAAAATTCTCTATAGCTATATATAAATACAATTTGTTTTCAATAGAACAAGCCTTTGGAATAATACAGAGTATTTAACAACAAAATCTTTTTATTATAATTTCTTTTTATTATTATATAGAAACAATCATTGAAGGTTTGAATGGTAGAATGTCAAACAACCAAACGAAGGTTACGTTAAAGTTATTTATTATATATGGTATTTAAGAGTAAAGAAAAACAGCTTGCTTAGCTATTTTTTTTAGAATTCTTGACGTTCCATTTAGGTGGTTCAACAATGGACGCTGGTCCCAGCTGGGCGGCTTTAACGTCATACCAGGTTCCTGGCAGAATGGGTACGAAATTATGACAGTACATACATCTCCCTCTTTGAGATGCCGTACAACAATCACTAGGACATGACATCAAACTCAGTCACTGGATTTATAGTTCTGCCTCTTTGAGATACCGTACAGCAATCACCAGGATATGACAATATCATACTCTATCACATTGTCCTGATACTGAGTCAACCAGTCCTTGCCCTACTCCAGTAATAATACAAAGGAGCTCATCAGGGCCAATGTGCCCATTCGCTTTGACTAGGTCGAGTCCACTGATTAATTGACTAGGGTTTCGTTCCTAGCAATATCTGGGGGCACATCAGGATGGGTACCGATTTGTAAAAGTGCACACTCATGGCGACCCTACTGAGAGTGAGATTCACACGCCACCAACAGCATGACCCGATATCCCACTCAGTCACATTATTTTAACATTGGGCAAACCGATCCTTGTCCAATCCTAGAGGTTAAGAGCAAGCTAAGAGCCCTCTATGGCCGCTACTAGCAGTAGAACTCAGGTAAAGACGTCTGCCTTAAGTTACCTGCTTGTGGGCATTACCTGCTGATACCTGAGTAGCGTATTCCCAGGCTTAAGGGTACCATGCATAGCTCCATAAAGTCTAGATTATTATTAATATTGTTATTATTATTACAAACTTAAGCCGTAACATTATTAGTATTATTGTTATTATTACAGACTTAATCCTTAACATTATTATTGTTATTGTTATTACAAACTTAAGCTTAACATTATTATTATTATTATTATTATTGTTGTTGCAAACTTAAGCATTAAGTTAGGTGCTTGTGCAGATTACCTTCTGATACATATGAACATCGTATTCCCAATCTTAAAGGTATAGCTCTATTAAGTCTAGACTATTATTATTGATATACTTCTTCTTCTTCTTCGTCTTCTTATTATTAGAAACTTAATCCTCAAGTTAGCTATTTGTGGACATTAACTTGTAATGACTGATTAGCGTCTTCCCCAGCCTTAAAGTCACCATATATACCTATATTAAGTCTAGATTATTATTACAAACCTAAGCCATAATGTTGCTGTTTGTGGGCATTAACTTCTGATGACTGAACAACGTATTCCCCAGCCATAAAGGCACCATTACGTCTAGATTATTATTATTTTTGTTGTTGTTCTTATTACTATTACAAAGTTAATCCGTAAGTTAGCTATTCGTGGAAAGTAACTCCTAATGGCTGAGCACCCTCTTCCTCAGCCTTACAGTTACCATGTATACCCACATTAAGTCTAGATTATCATTGTTATTATTATTATTGTTATTATTGTTATTATAAACCTAAACCGTAAATTAGCTGTTTGTGGGCGTTACATCCTGACGACTGAGCAGCATCTCCCCCATGATTAAGGTACATGTATAGTTCTATTAAGTCTAGATTATTATTATTGTTATTAGACAGTTAATCCTTAAGTATATTATTGTTGTTGTTATTATTATTACACACTAAAGCCTTAAATTAGCTGCTTGTGCCATTACCTTCTGACGACTGAGCAGCGTATTCCCCATTGTTAAAGGCATCATGTATCTCATCTTCCTCCTCCTCCTCTTCCACCTCCTCCTCCTCCTCTTCCTGCTCCCGGCCCCCCATTTCGGACGAGGACACCGAGTCCCGAGTTAGCGCCTTAATCTGCTCCCCAATATCGCTCAACCTCAACTCATCCTCCAGGCTCTGGGGCAACGAGCTTCTCGTTTCCGCCACTGGTGGCGCCACCTTAGCGGCGACGGCGGCCTTCACAAGCCCTCCCTCACCTGGAGCAGCGCGTGTATACCAGGGGTGGTGGGTGAGGGGGTGATGGGTGAGTGGTGGTGGGTGAGGGGTGGTGGAGAGACAACAAAAGAACTGAGGTGTGAAAGAAACAAAGGTGCAAGCAACATCAAGAGTGCAGAGTGTGAATGACGTGCGGCGCCAGGGTAATAAGCTATGGTATGTTTGCTTGGGGCTTTGCATCCTAGCAACATCTAGGGTCATATCAGGACAGTTTGGCTATATCGGTTTCTAACTGCATCACAAGGAATTATCACGTGATTCATGAATACAACTGTCATGGCGGTTGGGGGCATGTACAAAGTAGGCCAATCTTACTTAAAGTTGCATAGTCCGATGGTTTGAGTTTCTGTTATTTTCTGAGATAAATACATGAGGTTGATCGTTATAACTTAGAATCTACCTTACTTTAGTTGGAAGTAAATTTGATATTAAATGGCTAACTCTGGAGATATTTAAAGAGCAAACATGCCAAAATAATGTTGGCAAGCACGCCAAAACTATGACACCATAGCCTTATCCAGTAACAGGTAAAATTAAAATTCCTCAGTATTCCCTTCCGTGTGGCGACAAATATTTAATAAGTTCACCAGTATCTAAGTTGGTTATATAGGTAAAATCAAATCTAGATTATTTATTTGGTTTTGACAATTTCATGTTTCATCAGACTATGCAGCTTTAACTCAGACTCCACCTCTATCCCATCATCACGCTGAAAGCCCTCACCAACAAACACATCCAATTTCTAGTTCTTCGTCGCCCAGTTAGTTTTTTTTTAGAAACACGCAAGCTTCCCTGGGACATTTTAGAGTCTGCCTAATTCAAATTGATGTCATCTATTGACAATTTGCATGTGACATCATAGGTCACGTGGCTTCTGCTTCGGGATCCATTGCTGTTGATGATGATTGTGAGTAATACTAATAGAGACACTGAAGTATCAGTGTTTGTTTAAAATTGCAGGCTTACCATGTCAAATTATTAAGGGTGGAGTTACCTCAACACCCCACGCATACCTTCATGGCACACATAGTACGCCTAACCAGACCTAGCCTATGGTAATACTGCCCAGTAATTATGCAACCAGACACCCTCACCCACCCCTCACCGTGACCTAATTTATGCAAGCCCCTTACCTAAACACAAAACGTCTAATCTAATATAGTCAGTACTGACCTCACAAGAAAAGGAGCCACATAGACAGGTAAGCGTGGGTAGGGTGATTGCAACAGGGAGCCTAGCTGGCCTAATGACTCTCTCCCTGTAATGGTGATTACCTTGGTGGAATACATCCTCTTCGAGCTTGGCGCTGCCGCTGGTGGACAGGAGCGGAGGTCTGCCGGGGGAGACGGACCGGGGCACCGGCTGGTGCCCCGGCCCCCCGAGCACTGGTCCTGGCCGGGGCCCCCCGGCTGTGGGCGGGGGGCCGCCGGCGTGGGGCCCGTGAGACACTACGGGGCCCTCGGCAGGGTGGATCCCGGGGACAGGTCGCTGTTGGTGCTGGGCGTGGTCCGCCTCCTGCTGCCGCTGGAGCTGGGCGGCCCGCTCCAGGCGCTCAGCCTCCTGCCGCTGTAGGCACATGTAGAGGTATACATATAGCCATCTACATAATCATGGGCATAGACATAGGCATAGAGATATGCATATAACAATATACATGTCCATGTATATAGACATCTACATAGACCGATATAGAGGTATACATATAGCCATGTACATAGCCATGGACATAGACATATATATAGCAATATGCATAGCCATGGACATAGACACAGACACAGATATACATATAGCAATATGGATAGCCATGGACATAGACAGACATAGAGGTATACATATAGCTATGTACATAGCCATGGACATAGAAATATGTATATATAGCAATATGCATAGCCATGGACATAGACATAGCCGGAGATATACATATAGTAATATGCATAACCATGGACATAGACATAGACATACATAGAGCCATGGACATAAACATAAACAGAGATATACATATAGCAATATGCATAGCCATGGACATAGACATACATAGAGGTATACATATACTATATAGCCATATACATAACCATGGACATAGACATATGCATATATGTATACATATAACCATATACATAGCCATGTACATAGACATATGCATATACTTAGATATATAGATATACACAACCATATACATAGCCACGGGGAGCCATAGGCATAAACATAACGATAGAGATATACAGATAACCATGTACATAGCCATGTACATAAACATATACATAAATATACATAACCATGTACATAGCCATGGACATAGCCACAGACATAGGGATATACATAACCATGTACATAGCCATGGACATAGGCATAGCCATAGACAGAGATATGCATAACCATCTACATAGCCTTGGACATATCCATATCCATAGCCATAGATATAAACATAACCATGTACATAACCATGGACATAGGCATAGCCATAGCCATAGAGATATAGATAACCATGTACATAGCCATGGACATATACATAACCACACTTAATACAAAGAGGCAACAATAACTATTTGACTTACTCCCCCCCCCCCCCCCCCCCAAATTAAAAAAATGGCAAAATCATTAACAATGTAGCGTGGAAACCACAGTTTGTGAGAATGACCCACTTGCGGTGTCCTTTGCCGGGACTGCCGCCATGTTTGTACGAACCTGTTGTTGCGCACGCTCCGCCTCCTGGCGGAGTTGCGTCATCTCCAAGGTCAGCTCCTCGTGCTTGATCGCCTGAAGGTCATACTTCCTCTCCAACTCTCGCAACTTGGCCTGGCAACGAGAAGAGCCGACACATAAGGACACCATTTGGACAGCTAAATCAAACATATCAGCTTTCAGCAGATCGATACGGGAAGAGTACTGGTATGGATGGACTTCCATAAACAAACGCCCAGACCTTGATGGTGCCGGGATATGTTATTAACGGTTGGTTGTTGGAGTTTTACATCCTGGCAACATCTAAGGTCATATCAGGATGGGTACCGACTTGTGACAGTGCACACTCATGGCGACTTTATAGTGCTGTCCCATTGGGAAATTAGACTGCCAGCACTATGACCCGATATCCCACTCAGTCACATTATCCTGATACTGAGCCAACCATTCTGCTGACTGTTCTGGCTCTCTGAGGTTGAGGCGCTTTCTTTTTATTTGAGGTTGCATAGAAACGTTCGATTTTGTGCACTGCGAATAGGATATATGTCGAGTGGGTAGAGCATCAGGTTCCCAGGCGGCAGATGTTGAAAGTAACTCCTCGCGTGTTGTTGGATCAATCCCCGGCTGAGTCGAAAGCAAACCACAACACAATTGAAGCTTCTCCTTACCTGCCCTGGCACTTTGCGTTACTACTAGACTAGTACTTTTCTAGGTCAGGGGATAAACTCGTTGGCTCAGTGTCGGGTGACTGAGTGGGATAATGGGTCAGGGTGCTGGCACAGTTGGGCAGCACTATAAATCTTTCATCAGTGTGTAGAAATCAGAAGACACAAATTTGGGGGAAAAAACCCTGCCTTGCGTAATAGTTCAGTCAATCATATATCGATGATACATTTATTTGCAAGCACAAATCAAACCAGACCGGATGACGAATCACTAAGAGCGCTGACTGGGTCCGACTGTAGCAGGTCATCGGCTCGAACCCTGGCCGAGTCAAACTAGATACTTGCAAAATTGATACTTGTCGCTACTTAGCTTGGCGCTCAGCATAGAAAATAGACAACGGGAGGTTCGTACAGCATCAGGATAATGTGACTAAGTGGGCTATCAAGTCATGGTACCAATGACCTGGTCTCTCGGTGAGGCAGCACTATATAATTACCATGAATGCAAAATCTACGCCCCTGTTAATAAAATCTTTATTTAATTATTGAGGTGGCAGAACAAAGAATCCCCCCTAGATATGTGTAGTGCGTGGATAGTAAACAATACCTTTTCTCACGATAACACAAAACTTCAATATCGATCGTTTCTGTGCCTTTTCTTTGTCTTTATAGTGGCCGGGCTTGGAGAGGGGACAACCTGTCACACTCAGCAATCGAGCCATTCGCAATGCGCATTGATCGCGGATTGAACTAGCCGGAGCCCATGTAACTAACCGGAATGAGACTAATTCACGGCGTCTCGCCCCTTTCTTTGCCTCATGATACATTGTATAACTAATATTACCCAATGACTGCCATGCTTGCCCCCCCCCCCCCCATTATTGTCTCTGCGTTCCTTCTGTCTTTGATTTTATATTTGTTTCTCTTCCTTTCTTCCCGTGTCCGTCGTTGTTATCCTTTATGAATGGAGTTATTTCTTTTTCTTTCTCTCTGTTCTCGGATGTCTTCCCCCCCTCCCTCCCTCTCTATTTTTAAATGTTCCTGCTTTCTTTCGATTTTCTCTCGATCCTTATTTCTTCATCTCTTGTTCCTTCTTATTTCCTATACTCACTGTATATATTTCATTCTCTCTGATTCTTTTTCAGTGTTTTCTCTATTCTTTCTCCTTTCTTTCTTCTCGTTCTTTTCTCGATATCTCTTTTTCTTTCTTTCTTTCTTTCTTTCTTTTTCTTCTCCTTCTTTTCTCGATTTCTCTTTTTCTTTCTTTCTTTTCTTGATATATCTTTGTTGTTGTTTCTTTCTTCCTCGGCTGCTCTATTGCCATCTTTCTGTCTTATTCGGGGGGGGGTTTCAGTAACATTTCCCCAGGGGCTTTCGGGGCCCTTCTCTTATAGTAACATGTTTATAATCTCATATAATTAGAAACCCATGAGCCTAATCGTGATTCCACACTATTTCACAAATCTCTCGTTTTCATCACTCTATCAGATCATTGCACATAGGGTGGATTTGAGGGCGCTCTAACTCTATTATCAGCACTTGAACCCCAGAAATCCCCAACGTATATGATGATACGAATAGTATGAAATAACACTTTAGGTAACAACAAATTCCTGTTGGTATGCAACATAGCACTACATTACAGATAACACGCAGATAATATATAATTTCAAAATAAATAAATACTGTTTACTGTACATTAAAGGTGCATAATCTGATGAAAACATCAAATTTTCAAAACCAAAACTAATTTCTAGATTTGATTCTACTTATTTAACTTAGATACTGATGCACTTATAAAGAATTTATTGCTAGATATAAGGGAATACTGAGGTAATTTAATACAATCTGTTACTGCAGAAGCCTATGGTGTCAGAGTTTTGGCATGCTTGCCGAAACTAACTTTGCACTTCAAATTTCAAAAGAAATATGAAATAAAAGTTACTTCAAATTAAAGTAAGGTAGATTATAACAATCAATTCAATATATTTATCTCAGAAGCTCAAAGCTATCGGACTATGCCACTTTAAGACAAGTTATATATAACATTATATATTGAGCATATATGTATATTCATAAGCAATAAATATTTGCAAGTCTATGGGCGCACAAACCTCTAATTCAATTTACAGGCTAAATTCCCGTAGCAGGTTACTAATAGCCAATTATATATTCATGAATATATAATCTGGTTCTATGACTAAAAATAGTGCGCGCGCACAAAGATGCCAGCCTTAATTTACATGGAAAGAGACAGCAGACCACACTTAGCCAATTATACATTGATGAATTCAGAGCGTGTCTCTATGGCTGACATAACCCTTTTACCATCAGCTGTACCGGTAGTAACTTACTTCTTTTTCACATACAAATTGTCGTCTGCTATTACTGAACTGAGCAGACGACATTCAGTCTCCCTCCGTACCTTACTGTACCTTACTTATTTTACCAATACAAATTGTCATCTGCTATTACTGAACAGAGCAGACGACATTCAGTCTCCATCTGTACCTAACTGTACCTTACTTCTTTTACCCATACAAATTGTTGTCAGCTATTACTGAACTGAGCAGACGACATTCAGTCTCCCTCCGTACCTTACTGTACCTTACTCATTTTACCCATACAAATTGTCATCTGCTATTACTGAACTGAGCAGACGACATTCAGCCTCCATCCATACATTACTGTACCTTACTTCTTTTACCCATACAAATTGTCACCTGCGTTTACTGAACTGAGCAGACGACATTCAGCCTCCATCCATACCTTACTGTACCTTACTTCTTTTACCCATACAAATTGTCATCTGCTATTACTGAACTGAGCAGACGACATTCAGCCTCCATCCATACCTTACTAAATTGTCACCTGCATTTACTGAACTGAGCAGACAACATTCAGTCTCCATCCGTACCTTACTGTACCTTACCACTTTTACCCATACAAATTGTCATCTGCTATTACTGAACTGAGCAGACGACATTCAGTCTCCATCCGTACCTTACTGTACCTTACCTCTTTTACCCATACAAATTGTCACCTGCGTTTAGTGAATGGAGCAGACAACATTCCATCCGTACCTTACTGTACCTTACCACTTTTACCCATACAAATTGTCATCTGCTATTACTGCACTGAGCAGACAACATTCAGGTCTCCATCCGGACCTTACTGTACCTTACTTCTTTTACCCATACAAATTGTCATCTGCTATTACTGAACTGAGCAGACAACATTCAGTCTCCATCCGTACCTAACTGTACCATACTTCTATTACCCATACAAAATGTTGTCTGCTATTACTGAACTGAGCAGACAACATTCAGTCTCCATCCGTACCTAACTGTACCATACTTCTATTACCCATACAAAATGTTGTCTGGTATTACTGAACTGAGCAGACGACACCCAGTCTCCCTCCGTACCTCACACTAATCCTTCCGACTGACTGAGCAGACAACATTCAGGTCTCCATCCGGACCTTACTGTACCTTACTTCTTTTACCCATACAAATTGTCATCTGCTATTACTGAACTGAGCAGACAACATTCAGTCTCCATCCATACCTAACTGTACCATACTTCTATTACCCATACAAAATGTTGTCTGCTATTACTGAACTGAGCAGACAACATTCAGTCTCCATCTGTACCTTACTGTACCTTACTTCTTTTACCCATACAAATTGTTGTCTGCTATTACTGAACTGAGCAGACAACATTCAGTCTCCATCCGTACCTAACTGTACCATACTTCTATTACCCATACAAAATGTTGTCTGCTATTACTGAACTGAGCAGACAACATTCAGTCTCCATCCGTACCTAACTGTACCATACTTCTATTACCCATACAAAATGTTGTCTGCTATTACTGAACTGAGCAGACGACACCCAGTCTCCCTCCGTACCTCACACTAATCCTTCCGACTGACAATAAAACATTTTCAATGAAAAACAACCCATACACACATTTACTTCTTGTGAATTTCATCAAGTTTTCAGTTTTAAACTGTTAAACAGCACATGACAAATCAAATTGATCGCGCAGTGTCGTTAAATGTCCCCCCACCGCACCGCAGGCATTTATTGATTTAGCGACAAGGAACCCATTCCGCTGAACTATACATGTACCCCATGACCCCCCACTTCCCTCCTAGCCCCCCCCCCCCCCTGCTGTGCACAATTACATGTGATTCTGGGAAGAACACAGGACACCCACGCCCCCTGGTGTGTACATATCGAACCACTCGGCCCGGGACTTCCGGCGCAGTCTACACTTATCACTCCCCGCTTAAACAAATCTCCTCAGAACCCATCCGGGCTGCGCCCTCCCAGCCCCTCCTACCCCCTCCCACCACCTCTCATCCCATCCAACCCCTTCCACCAACTCACAGCCCCTCCCACCACCTCCCACCCCCTCCCACCACCTCTCACCCGCTCCCACTCCGTGTATCAAGTACGCCCCAACTCTCTGGGATCTTAGCATCAAACTGGAACAACACACCAGTTCAGTCAAATAAAGTGTCAACCTCCAACA
Organism: Branchipolynoe longqiensis; assembly: GCA_030323885.1. Taxonomy (NCBI): domain Eukaryota; kingdom Metazoa; phylum Annelida; class Polychaeta; order Phyllodocida; family Polynoidae; genus Branchipolynoe; species Branchipolynoe longqiensis. The sequence continues at coordinate 63,615,678 of CM059195.1, forward strand.
GCCGTGGCCCTGCCTTCTCCATCATTATCACTGCATCAGCAAGCTTTCTGTCTGCCTATTGGCGTTCACTGAAGGAGGAAAATCTACTTTGCAAAATAAAATAAAATAAATAAAAAGGAATATCAGGTTTAATCAAACACTCAATACAGCGTGTGCCACCCTACCTTGATATTGCGTCAATTCAGACCAGGCTTGTTATTGCTTACCTCACAAGTTGGGGCAGGTGCTACAACAGGCTGTGATATCCCACTCAGTCATATTATCATGGCTATGAACCGACCAGTGCTGACCTTTGATCCTAATAAAAATGCCAAGCTTATATATGCATATATATACACATTTACCTATATATATATACACATATATGTGTATCCCTATATACATACATATATAAATATATCCATATAGAGTAAAACCTCTCTAACCGAACACCTCCATAGATCGACCACTCCCCTATATCGATCGCTTTATTTAGGTCCCAACAATACCATTGTAACCATAATCTAACTCCCTAAACCGACGACCTCCCTAAAAGGAGCACTTGAATTCGGTCCCAAGGTCGATCGATTTAGAGAGGTTTTACTGTATATCCATATGTATCCATATATACATATCTATGTACAATACATACATACATACATACATACATACAAACACTGTATTGTGAAGATTAAATGCGATGTTAGTATTGCTTTTATGACGCAAGGTTGAACATTGTCTCATTTTATAGCCAACCACATTGTTAGGAAAATGAAAGTTATTGGTACATATTGACCATAACTATGTTATTAACATTCAGGGCGATAATAGAGGAAAGTAGCTTACTTGCAACCCATGAAGAGCGTCATCGTGTTCTCTCTGTGATTCTTCCTTTGCCTGCAAGAATATAAGGAACACAATTGAATCAAAGATATAATATGAATAAGCAATGCTTAGGACCGACCCCCCGATATAACTACAGCAAAGTATTTTATTATTGCGCGTGTATTTTCTTACTCCACTCGCGGTGTTCGATTTGAAATTCTAGCAACTCGGGTGACCCGAATACGGCCGCCGTTTCCGCGGAAGAAACTATTAATATTTCATTTGTGCCTCCATGTTTATGCCAAATGGTTCTTTATTTCTTTTAATTTTGAATAATATCAAAGTTTTGAACTGCGCATATCGGCAAATTCTATGGCAGCGGGCATTTGTTTTGATATATTATTAACCAATCGCTGACCCCGAATACCATAAATTGGGCCTATGGATTTAATGCCTTGACAGCCTCGCTGCGGAGTAGCGGGGAGGAACAGGTACACTGGTCCCAGTGACGTCATGGCACCATATATGGAAGGTCTGTGGGGAGGGACCAGTGTACTTGTTCTTTGATTCAGGATGTGCTACTCTGCGGCGGAGCATTGTCAAGGCATTAAGCCCATAGTCTATTATTAACCAATCGCTGTCACCCACCATGCTTGCTCCGTCGTAAAGTTTGGTGATCTATTTCCGTTTCCGTTTGCTGGATTTTGAATTCTCGATTATTCAACACGAGTTTACAAATGGCAGCGCCCATAGAGGGCTATTTCCGTTTCCGTTTGCTGGAATTTGGTGATTTCATCTTCCAGCTCTATCAGTACAGGTATTGTTTATGTGTATATATCTACATGCGTTAGTCCTAAGCCTCCCCAGAGGGTGGGTCGGTGTGAATGGATGCAAGCATACACAGTTAAAAACAAAGAAAGACAATTAATTAAACAACTAGTAAAAATAACACCAGAAAGAAGGTTCTTTATAGGAACCTTAATAGCATATATCGGAAGTGGTAGCAGTATTAACATCCTTAGCATCAAAGGAACTAAACATTTATAACACTCTTAGAAAGAAGAGCCTATATATGAATCCCCCGACACAAAAACCAAACAAACTATGCCGATCCCACTAACCTCTGCTCACCAACTTAACTAATATAGCTCCCACTCCCAGCTCAAATATGCTAGTTCAATAGAGCGCCGCTATGGCCAGCAACGCAATGCATTTCTGCCGACACAAGATCAATTCAGACAAATTTATATATTTGATCACAACTACCCACCCTACCTATAATACAAACTAGAAAAGCAGACACAATGTGTGTAAATATTGGCGCTATCATTTTCTTACTTACAGTTCACATTTTCTATATTTATAGACATGTATACACCATTACTGATTACACATACAATCAAAGAGAAAATAAACCCACTAGAAGAGCTAAAAAGAAATCCGGTGTAGATGTTTGCCGTGTTATCCGGGCAGAGGTGTGATAGCACTTTGTATCACACAGTGACATCACCTAATATGTCCTCCCCGAATCACTCCACCCCTTCCCACCCACAATCTCCTACCCCTCCTCGTACCTGCGTGCAGACCCCTCTCCCTCCCCGCCCCGCCCCATCCCCTCCTCCGCAGACCTCCGGCACCCCCTCCCTCCTTCCCCCCCCACTCCCTCTCCCTCCCCGCCCCCTCCGCACGCCCCTTCCGCACGCCCCCCACCGCACGCCCCATCTCCCTCCTCCCGCCCTCTCCCATCCCCCCTCCCCTACCCACGGCCCCACTCCTCTCCCATCCCTCCTCCCCTCCCCACGACCCCCCTTCTCCCATCCCTCATCCCCTCCCACGCCCCCCACCCATCTCCCATCCCTCCTCCCCTCCCCACGCTCCCCGCCCCTCCCCCCTGCCCACCCTTCTCCCATCCCTGCTCCCCTCCCCACGCGCCCCACTCCTCTCCCATCCCTCCTCCTCTCCCCACGCCCCTCTCCCATCCCTCCCCGCCCCTCCGCACGCCCCCCCACCCTTCTCCCATCCCTCCTCCCCTCCCCACGCCCCATCCCCTCTCCCATCCCTCCTCCCCTCCCCACGCCCCCCCACTCCTCTCCCATCCCTCCTCCCCTCCCCACGACCCCACTCCTCTCCCATCCCTCCTCCCCTCCCCACCCCTCTCCCATCCCTCCTCCCCTCCCCACGACCCCCTTTCTCCCCATCCCTCATCCCCTCCCCAGGCCCCCCACCCATCTCCCCATCCTTCCTCCCCTCCCCATGCTCCCCGCCCCTCTCCCACCCTTCTCCCATCCCTCCTTCCCTCCCCACGCGCCCCACTCCTCTCCCATCCCTCCTCCCTTCCCCACGCTCCCCGCCCCTCTCCCACCCCTCCTCCCCTCCCCACCCTTCTCCCATCCCTCCTCCCCTCCCCACGTCCCCACGTCCCCACCCCTGCCCTCTCCCGGCACCTCCGACCTCGACTCCCGACCACTTCACATAAAGCCGCGCACTCCACTTTTCCTGCATTGTTTACGGCCAGTAAATGTCGTCTGCTGTCGCCAAGGTAACGCCATTGCTCGTTATGTGCTCGCATGGTTACATTCTAAGTGAAACTAGATGGTTGCCATCCCTCCCCTCCCCAGATAAAGAAAACTCCACCCGAAATACCCGCACACATACACGCAATTAACACACTACCTTCACCCAACCCGATCTAGTAGACGTTATGGAAAGGTTTATATTTATATTTAGCCAGTTAAGCAGACGACAGAGAAGAGCTTAGTGGTGAGCGGGTTGTCCCGCCCCTCACATTTGATTTCCGTTACCGCCAGGAGGCGCTGAGGTAACGAGATGCTTCCGTCATCCTATCCTATCCTGTATATATATATATATATATATATATATATATATATATATATATATATATATTCAGGATACGATGTACACGTAGATATATATGTAGATATATATATATATATATATATATATATACCTACGCAGCTATAACTACCATTATAACTACCATACATATCTCACCATCACTCAGCAAAGGCTAACAGTATTACATATGACCATCTATGCTCCAGTATAGCATGCCCCCAATGTATATTCATGTTACAGTATTTATGAGTATAATACATTGAGTTAATATTATCAGTGCTACACATATATTACTATATATAGCATGTCCCCATGTCTATTCACATTACAGTATTAATGATTATAATACATTAAGGTAATATTATCAGTGCTACACATATATTACTATATATAGCATGTCCCCATGTATATTCACGTTACAGTATTTATGATTATAATACATTGAGTTAATATTATCAGTGCTACAGATATATGATATATTACTATATACAACATGCCCCCATGTATATTCACGTTACAGTATTTATGATTATGATACATTGAGTTAATATTGTCAGTGCTACACATATATGATATATTACTAGATATAGCATGCCCCCATGTATATTCACGTTACAGTATTTATGATTATGATACATTGAGTTAATATTGTCAGTGCTACACATATATTACTATGTATATCATGTCCCCATGTATATTCACGTTAGTCTTTATGATTATAATACATTGAGTTAATATTATCAGTGCTACACATATATTACTATATATAGCATGCCCCCATGAATATTCATGTTACAGCATTTATGATTGCAACAGATCTATGTAGTATTATCAGTATTATATATCACCATACATGCTCTAATATAGTATATACCCACCTATTTTCATTTTAAACTATTCATAGTTGTAACAGATTAAGGGAATTAATACTCCATTTATCGCTAAATATACATTCATGCATTACATGCCTACATACTTGCATATATATGTGTATATCTAGAGAGTGAGATATTCCACGAATTAATGATAACTTTCTATCTATTTACACACTATATATTTACACACTATATATTTACACAATATAAGCAGGAATGTGAACATAAATAGACAACAACTTTTAATCAGTTTGTGATTTAAAAAACCCCTAACCAACCCAGTAGTACAATCCACTTTTGTAGAGCTTCGAACTAACTTCCCACACCCGTTCATTTCCCAAAATGTTGAGGAGCAGTTCAAGAGAAACAAAGATTGCATTGTACAACTTTGCATTAACCACTGGTTAGTTATAATGGGGAGCTCTCAGAGAAAGCATGGTCAAGTCATCAGAGGAGGTGTTACCAAATAAAAAACGAGAGACAAAGCAATCATGGATGACGCAAACCATACTAGAAAAGATGGCAGAAAGGAAGAAAGTGAAAACCACTGATCCACCTAAATACAAACACCTGAAGAATGAAATAGAAGATGAATGCAAAAAAGCTAAAGATGAATGGTGGAATAAGAAGTGTGAAGTAGTGGAACAACTTGAGTCTCAACATCGTTCAAGAGAGATGCACAAGAAAGTGAAAGAGATAACAGGTCAAGGATACAGACAGAGAAGCAGTAAATGTATCAAGAACAAAGACGGCAAAATGCTCTTTGAAGAAGATGAAATAAAGTCCAGATGGGAAGAATATGTAAACGAACTATACAATGATGACAGAGGGAACCCACCCACAATTGAGAGAGAAGATGGGAATATTATATTAGTATCAGAGGTTGAGAAGGCTATCAATGATCTAAAGGCAGGTAAGGCTCCTGGAAGTGACCAGATAACATCAGAAATGATAAAAGGACTAGATGAAGTGGGGATTCAAATCATTCATAAGCTAGTAACTGACATCTATGAGACTGGATTTATACCATTGAATATGAATGAATCCATATTTGTACGACTCCCAAAGAAGCTAAAACCAACATTGTGTACTGAGTACAGAACACTAAGCCTGATGAGTCATATGTTGAAGATGATCCTGAAAATAATTTTACTGAGAAACAGACAGAAAATTGAAGAACAAATACAAAGTGGGTTTATATCTGGAAGAGGTACACGTGAAGGGATTTTCAATATGAGAATGATTTGTGAACGTTATTGTGAAGTGAACCAGGATGTTTATGCCTGCTTTATTGACTATGAGAAGGCCTTCGACCGAGTCAATCATGAACTGTTAATCAAATGTTTACAAGATATTGGTGTCAATGGCAAAGACATTAAACTAATTGTGAACTTATACTGGACACAACGTGCATTTATAAAAATGGAGCAGGGCCTATCGGATGAAGTTATGATTAAACGAGGAGTTCGACAGGGGTGTGTATTGTCACCATGTCTATTTAACCTGTACACAGAGATGATTTTCAGACACATTGAAGATTGCAAGGGAGTGACAATAGGTGGCATGAACATCAACAATCTTAGATATGCCGATGACAGTGTAATACTAGCAGACAGTGAGAAAAACCTACAAGATATAGTGAATAGAATCAATAAAGCTGGAATACTATTCAACATGAAGATGAATGCCAGGAAGACCAAAACAATGGTTATAAGTAAAAAGACAGATAAACCAAATGTCAATATAACCATAGATGGCACAAACATAGAACAAGTATCCGAATTCATATATCTCGGACAAAAGATTACAAATGATGGGAGATGTGAGGAAGAAATTAAAAGAAGGATAACAATAGCCCGAACAACATTCTCCAAAATGTATAGAGTGTTAACATCAAGTAAGATATTAATACAAACAAGGAAGCGTATTCTTCAGTGTTATGTGTGGTCTACTCTAATGTATGGGGCAGAGACATGGACAATCTCTAAGAAAATGTACAAACGTTTAGCAGCATTTGAGATGTGGACTTATCGAAGGATGATGACAATATCATGGACAAAGAAGATCACCAACAAAGAAGTTTCTCAGAAAAATTAAAAATAAGAAAAGCTTGTTTGCCACTATACATGACAAAGAAACTTATTTATTTTGGCCACATCATTCGTCAGAGTTCAATATACCGTACATTGTTGGAAGGGAAGGTGAATGGCAGCAGAGGGAGAGGGAGACCAAAGAACACATCATGGTTTTACAAATATTTCACAGTGGACAGGCTTGAATTATTCACAGTCTATCAGAACAGCACAACATCGGGACAAGTGGAGAACCATTGCATCCAACCCTCGACTAGAGGATGGAACTATTGATTGATTGAGTTATAATGTATTACATCTCCATTACATTACCCAAGTAAAGCAATCACACATGGTAAGCATACCAGTATGTTCTATATAATAAAAATAAAATATCTTTACATTAAAAACATGGTGTTCTCTGTGGCGGAGTGGTTAGAGTGTCTGACTTTTTTCTAGGTTGGACTCCTAATCTGAAGGTCGGTGGTTCGATTCCCCATGCCCCCATCTCTGCCAATTTGGATTTCCACTGCTAGGTATAACTTACAGCGACATTAAAGGCCAGTTGCTCTCATACCATGTCTATGTGGTGTGGGAAGTTAAAAATCCCTTGGGTCGGTAAAAGTGTAGGCTCGGGCTTTCTATCGACAAACTGTCTAATGGTGAAAACAAGCCTATTCAGGCTCATCCATGATAGGCAGTATAAATCTTCAACAACAAAATGAACCTTCAGCTCACAATCACATTCAAAATAGTTCTTCTGCGATGAAAATCACATTATCTTTTATTATCACGCCCCCTTCCCCAAGACACCTACTTTACCATTCTAAAAAAACAACACACACACGAAATGTACTCCTAACTCACATGGAATCACGCTGATAATAATTCAATTTAAAGTTACCGTGCTTGTTTATTTTCAGTTTTTAAATGCTTAGCGAACACAAACTCATTTTCCCACCATAAAATAGTTGTTTATGCTTAGATTGACATAATTGTCCCACCCCTTTCTCCTATTTACAGAGCACATTTGTCTATTTAGAAAATACCTCAAAGTGGACCCTCAAATAACATCCACAGTATTTTGGATGATTGGAATTGAACTGTTTGTTCATTAAAACACAACAATAAATTCTCCAAAGTCAAATTATGTTATTTTAAACAAATCACAAAAGAAACCACCAAAACTATCGAATTGGACCATCAGAAAGTTTTCTTTTGCTGGATATAATTATATTGTGTTTGTTAATTCGTGTCTACAAAGCCTACTTGTCCGTTTTCAAACAGACGGCAGGTTTTGCCGCACACGGCGCCCCATTGCTCCAGTACCTGGCTCAGCATGGTGACCTCATCCTCCCGGGCCCTCAGCACATCACACACCGCCTTGTGCTCGTACTCCAGGCGCGTGTGCTTCTCAGCCACGTTCCCCAGGCGCTGCAACACAATAATAATAATAATCATAATAATAACAAAATATTCATGTCCACATGATCATTGTACATACAATTTAACAGTAAGTTGTAACAATTCAGGCGCAAAACCCCGTAAACCCCAAACCAAAAAAAATAAAATAAAAGATTATCTGAAAATAATTGTAATTCTCATTAATTCCACTTTTGTTATGATGGCATGACTATGGAGCAATGAGCAAACAAGTAGGAATGTGCAAAAATAAAATATTTGAAGGTTTTATTCCAATGTTTTTCATAATCCTTGGTTTGGCGTTTAGAAGGTTTTGCACCTGAACCCTTCTTATCAGTAATGTTTCACATGAAAAGGGAGAAAGCAGGAGTTCAATACTTATTTGTGTGTTACAAACATATTTATTGATCACAATACAATCTCTCTGCGGCGCAGAATGTTCCAATATTTAGGGATGGTAATTCTTGAAGAAGATTCATAGTCATACTGCCTATCGCGGATAAGTCTGACTCGTCTTGTTTTCACCATGATACACTTGGTTGATAGGAAGCCCAAACCTACACTTTTAACGACCCAAGGGATTCCCGTCTGGTAGTTTGTTTGTTGTTGTTTTAGGTCCTAGCAATATCTACGGTCATATCAGGACGGGGTCTGGTAGTTAGGAAGATGGCATTGTTAGTTGGAGGTGGTCAGTAGACATGAGAATGTCTACTGAACACCTCCCAGTAGGTGGTCAGTAGACATTCTCCCCTAGAATGTCAGTAGACAGGTCATTGTGGTCAGGGAGCTGGTCACTGTTAGTTAGAAGAATAGTGGGTGTGTGCATCATTAATAGTGTAGTCAGGGAGCTGCTTGTTAGTTCCTACAACTGTGTCTTCTAGGGAGTGTGGAATGGAGAGCTCACCGTTAAAAAACATCGCTAAATAATCATCAAATACCCAATACTCTAATTTCGACCATGGCGAATGTCTATTTCCTGGCAAGGATTCAACATTAATAGTATAATCGGAGAGCTCCTTATTGTGAGTTCCTACACTGTGTCTTCTAGGGAGTGTGGAAATGGAGAGCTCACCGTTAAAAAACATCGCTAAATAATCATCAAATACCCAATACTCTCATTTTGACCTGGGCGAATGTCTATTTCCTGGCAAGGATTCAACATTAATAGTATAATCGGAGAGCTCCTTATTGTGAGTTCCTACACTGTGTCTTCTAGGCAGTGTGAAAATGGAGAGTTCACCACTTAAAAACACATCGTCAAATAATCTTCAAATACCCAATAATCTCATTTTGTCAGTTTTGCGTCATTTCGACCGTGGCGAATGTTTGTTTCCTGGTGAAGTAGCAAACATTGCGCATGCACAGAACGCCAGCCGTGTGTTGACAGCTTGAAAAACGTCGGGCCAACATCGCCTTAAGAGAACTCAAGCCGACAAGGTAAAAGTGCAAGCCGCAAGGCGAGCCTCTATCGATCAGACAGGGCGGACCAGGCCGGGTACCAGCGGCGGAAGAACGCCGGGCTAAGAAAAGCTAAGCACTGACGACAAGCGGAAAGCACGCCACCAACTGGTGGACGGCCGAACACGCCCGACCAGTTTAACGCTGAGCTCACAAGGAACCCCGCAGGTTGGGTGGGAGGCAAGGTGGGGGGGGGGGGGCAGGGAGTAGGATGGGAGGGAGAGGGAGCAGGATGTAGGATGGAGGGGATAGGATGGGAGGGGGAGGGGAGGCGGGGAGGGGGGAGGGGGAGGGAGAAGGATTTTAGAGGGAGTGGTAGGGTGGGAGGTGGGAGGCGGCAGGAGAAGGATGGGACGGGGAGAGGGCAGGATGGAGGATGGAGGGGGTAGGATGGGAGGGGGAGCGGGCAGGGCGGGAGGGGGAGGGAGAAGGATGGGACGGGGAGAGGGCAGGATGGAGGATGGCGGATGGAGGGGGTAGGATGGGAGGGGGAGTGGGGAGGGCGGGGAGGGGGAGGGAGAAGGATTGGAGAGGGAGCGGTAGGGTGGGAGGGGGAGGCGGCAGGGTGGCAGAGGGTGGTGGATGGGAGTGGGAGGGGGTGAAAGGATGGGAGGGGGGAGGAGTATAGGTAGGGAGACAGTGAGCTGGTGAGAGGGGGGTAGGTAGGAGTACGGGCAGAGTAGGAGGGGGATATGTATCATGGGATATGGGGGAATAGTGGAAGGAGTATGGCGTTAGGGAGAAGTGTCAAGGAGGGCCAGAGTGGGAGGGGAGGCAGGGTTGGGGAGGGAGCAGGCAGGGTCACTTTGGCTGGCCGGTGGTGTCGTCAGTCCGATGGAGGGGGGTGGGGGGGGGGGGACTACGTCACGTAACAGAGAAGTGTGTGTGAGAGGAGTGGGCGAGGGGGCTGGGTGATAAATGGGGCTGACGCTGATATGGAACATGCCTGGGGGATTTAGCTGATAGTTCCACACTGATTTAAACAGATGATCTAGCAACTGTTTGTTAGCTTTTAAATATTTCAAATTGAGGATTTCTAACTTTACCAAAGACAATCCACCTCCCCCCCTGCGGCGCCTAGCAGAGCCTAGCCTCAACACACTCCTACACTAATATATGCCGGACGCACTGCTCCAAAGGAAATGGTGTTAATCACACTCACCTGGTGCCGACTAGCGGGAAGGGTGCAAACACTGCGGCATTTAGGGTCTGTCATGTATGGGTGAATTATGGGTTGTCTACGCGTTATTCTAAATGGTAAAACTGTACCTCAGTCAAATTTACTGTGGGTTGGCTACGCGTTATTCTAAGTGGTAAAACTGTACCTCAGTCACATTTACTGTGGGTTGGCTATGCGTTATTCTAAATGGTAAAACTGTACCTCAGTCACATTTACTGTGGGTTGGCTACGCGTTATTCTAAGTGGTAAAACTGTACCTCAGTCACATTTACTGTGGGTTGGCTATACATTATTCTAAGTGGTAAAACTGTATCTCAGTCACATTTACCGTGGGTTGGCTACGCGTTATTCTAAGTGGTAAAACTGTACCTCAGTCACATTTATTGTGGGTTGGCTATACATTATTCTAAGTGGTAAAACTGTATCTCAGTCACATTTACCGTGGGTTGGCTATGCGTTATTCTAAATGGTATACTGTACTTCAGTCACATTTACCGTGGGTTGGCTACGCCTTATTCTAAGTGGTAAAACTGTACTTCAGTCACATTTACTGTGGGTTGGCTATACATTATTCTAAGTGGTAAAACTGTACCTCAGTCACATTTACCATGGGTTGGCTATGCGTTAATCTAAATGGTAAAACTGTACCTCAGTCACATTTATTGTGGGTTGGCTATACATTATTCTAAGTGGTAAAACTGTACCTCAGTCACATTTATTGTGGGTTGGCTATACATTATTCTAAATGGTAAAACTGTACCTCAGTCACATTTATTGTGGGTTGGCTATACATTATTCTAAATGGGAAAACTGTACCTCAGTCACATTTATTGTGGGTTGGCTATACATTATTCTAAATGGTAAAACTGTACCTCAGTCACATTTATTGTGGGTTGGCTATACATTATTCTAAATGGTAAAACTGTACCTCAGTCACATTTATTGTGGGTTGGCTATACATTATTCTAAATGGTAAAACTGTACCTCAGTCACATTTACTGTGGGTTGGCTATACATTATTCTAAGTGGTAAAACTGCACCTCAGTCACATTTACCGTGGGTTGGCTATGCGTTAATCTAAATGGTAAAACTGTACCTCAGTCACATTTATTGTGGGTTGGCTATACATTATTCTAAGTGGTAAAACTGTACCTCAGTCACATTTATTGTGGGTTGGCTATACATTATTCTAAATGGTAAAACTGTACCTCAGTCACATTTATTGTGGGTTGGCTATACATTATTCTAAATGGTAAAACTGTATCTCAGTCACATTTACTGTGGGTTGGCTATACATTATTCTAAATGGTAAAACTGTATCTCAGTCACATTTACCGTGGGTTGGCTATGCGTTAATCTAAATGGTAAAACTGTATCTCAGTCACATTTACTGTGGGTTGGCTATACATTATTCTAAATGGTAAAACTGTATCTCAGTCACATTTACCGTGGGTTGGCTATGCGTTATTCTAAATGGTAAAACTGTACTTCAGTCACATTTACCGTGGGTTGGCTATACATTATTCTAAGTGGTAAAACTGTACCTCAGTCACATTTAGCGTGGGTTGGCTATGCGTTAATCTAAATGGTAAAACTGTACTTCAGTCACATTTACCATGGGTTGGCTATACATTATTCTAAGTGGTAAAACTGTACCTCAGTCACATTTATTGTGGGTTGGCTATACATTATTCTAAATGGTAAAACTGTACCTCAGTCACATTTATTGTGGGTTGGCTATACATTATTCTAAATGGTAAAACTGTATCTCAGTCACATTTACTGTGGGTTGGCTATACATTATTCTAAATGGTAAAACTGTATCTCAGTCACATTTACCGTGGGTTGGCTATGCGTTATTCTAAATGGTAAAACTGTACTTCAGTCACATTTACCGTGGGTTGGCTATACATTATTCTAAGTGGTAAAACTGTACCTCAGTCACATTTACCGTGGGTTGGCTACGCCTTATTCTAAATGGTAAAACTGTACCTCAGCTGAAAACTGGCTTCTTCTCGTTTTGCCTTGTTTACAAAATGGGGGGGTCGGGGGGGGGGGGGGTCGGAACAAAGAAGTCATTAGACTGAGCGAACCAATCATTGTCCTATTCGATTCATGCTGAGCACCAGATAAGTAGCAACGTGTGTAAGTCATTGGTTTGACTCGGCCGGGGTTTGAACCCATAATCTCCCGCACGGGAAGTCAGCCAGCGTTCTTACCCATTCTGCAATCCCGCTCGGTCTAGGCTGGGGCTTTAACTGAGAACTAAGATCGAACCCAGGACCCTTTAGCCTGTGGAGCGGAAATCATATCACTATCCCATCCTCCCCCCCCCCCCCCCACCCCGAGCCTCCCCAGCAATCCACTTTAGGAAAGCAAAAACATCCCTCCAGTAAACCAACAGGCTAAATAAAACCTCGCAATTAGTGCTGAAATAAACTGATTTAAACGAACAAACAATAGCACACACATCCAGTTGGTCAGACTTTAACAAAAATAACCTCCATTCTGTAAAAGGTAGCTTTTGAGATTTTGATATGGGTTTTGAAACTAAAAGAATAATGTGAGTGTGTCTGGAAATAACCTTTGGGGAATGATATTGTCGTATTTGCTCATAATTCCAGGATGGAAATAATAAGAATAAGAATTAATAAGAAGTTAGGAATCGACCAATTGGTCCACCAGATGCAGTCGCCCAATCGGTAGAGAGCAGGCTTCCCATGTGGAAGGTCATGGATTTGAATCCCGGTCGAGTCAAACCAATGGCGTACAAAATGTATACTTGTTGGCGCCCGGCATCACTAGGATAAGGCAATAACTGGTTAGCTCAGTATCAGGATAATGCGAGAAAGTGGGATATAAGATCATGGTGCTGGCAGCCTGATCTCCCACTGGGGCAGCACTATAAAGTCAACATGAGTGCACGTTGTCACAAGTCGGTACCCATCTTGATATGACAATATATATTGCTAAGATGTAAAACCCCAACAAACAAACACACCAAAAGCCAATTGGGTCATGACTGTTGACAGTATGGACCAATGGATTTTGTAGGTGGGGGAAAGGAGCCACACTAATAGTAATACAGCATCGTAACTGAAGGTAATTTCACTGATTAAATCAGATTCCTTGATCCCTAAAACCTAGGCTTAGACACCAAAACCATCTGTATATGTTGAATAGTAATTGAGATATACCCATTTTAAACTCTTGCCAGCCATCATGGACGCCATCTTGAAAATGACAGCGGAAGTCAGATTTTACCAGATTTTTAGTATGTTATTTAGCATGCCCAGTGGTACTGGAATCCATTAAAAACATTTCGTATTAATTTGTTTGGGGTTCAACCATATAATGACCCCTCTACTATACATTCAATCGCTGCACTAATCTGTACATCGCTCTCCTTGAGAACCGTGCCAATTGCTACACGAAGGCGCTAAAGCAGGTGCAAAATGCTCACGTATCCAGGCCAATTAGCAAAGAAAAACATATAAATCCGCAATGCAGCAGCCAAGCTGGTACCCGGCATGCACAGGGGACACTCTCCCCGAGTTGGCGCTAGGAGCAAGGGATCCGCTAGGTGGCGTGGATGTGTGTGTGGGGGTGTGTGAATTGCACAGTTTGACTACAACACCTGGAGTGGAAGAACGTGTAGAAACTACTAATTGGCTGGTCAGGCCTCGTTATGGCGGCACTTAAATTAACGCCACTAATTAGAGTGCCGAAATGGGGGCGTGCTTCACTAACACAACAACCGATAGCAAGTTGCTCCCAATTATCGCCCACATTAAAATTAAATTAAAACAAGAGGGTCAAAAGCAATACATAATATATATACCCCCCGGTGTGACTGACAATTGTCGACACCCGGTGGAGGAGAGGTGGGCTGCAGGTGGCGCCACCTGTCAAGTGTGTATGGTAATATTGACAATATATAATATCAATTAATATATAATGGAAACAATTCCCTTCATATTTTTATACTCGCATAATGCGTTATACATCACATACTAGTTCATTTGTTGTTGATTGCTTGGGGTTTCCATTCTAGCAACATCTAAGGCAATATACCGGGTGCGGTGGCCAAATCAGGAAAGCGCGGGCCTCGCATGCAGGAGATTGAGAGTTCGGTTTCCAGTCGAGTCAAACCAATGACTTATAAAATTGATACTTGTCACTTCCTAGTCTGACACTTGGCATTAATAGGATAGAACAAGGACTGGTTAGCTCAGTGTCGGGATAATGTGACTGAGTGGGATATTGGATCATGGTGCCAGCAGTCTGATCTCCCAGTGGGGTAGCACTATAAAGTCGCCATGAGTGTGCACTTTCACAAGTCAGTACCCATCCTGATATGACTTGAGATGGGACCAGGACGTAAAACTCCAACAACCAACCCCAAATTAAAATTAAATTGTTAAAAGAGGGGCAAAAGCAATATATGATTCAAATATATATATTAGTTTATTTTTGTTGTTGTTGTTGTTGTTGTTTACATTCTAGCAACATCTAAAATGTAATATCAGGACAGGGACAAACTAGTGACAGTGCGCACTCATGGCGACTTTAGAGTGCTGCCCAACTGGGAGACTGGGCCGTTGGCACCACAAGCTAAACTCCTGCTCTGTCACATTATTCCGATACTGAGCTATCTAGTCCTTGCCCTATCCTATTATTGCTGAGCACAAGGATATATTTTGTATGTCATTCGTTGGACTCAGCCGGGTTCAAACTCATGACTTCCCGCATGGGTGGGTGGGTGGGTGGGTGGGGGGAGACATCGCCTTTATCGAATTGGCTATTCTGTCCAGTGTGTGTATATACGCACACACACACATATATATGTAATATGTAACACATAGTATATAGATATATGATATATATAATATATATAACATATATAATATTTATAATATGTATAACCTATATAATATATATAATATGCATAATATGTATAATATATATGTAGTGTATATAGTATATGTAATAAATATAATATATAATACACAACATATGTATATATATAACATATTTTCTGCCGTGAGTACATTAACCTCTAAACACTAATAATAAACTAATATTTTGGTTGGAATATTGAGGCCAGTAGAATAGGCTGAAATTAATAAAAATTTGGGGTGAAGGGTGGGTGAATAATTGAGTAAATGGCTGCCCTGACTACACGCGTGAGTGCCACTGCGCACCTGTAAGGAGCAGCGTTCCACCTGGTGCAGCATATGTGACACAAACAAACCATTGCATCTTTAATGGGACTGTTTCATAAACAAATCGCCATTTATTTACCTGTGTGAAGCACCAGATGTGGACTAATCTGCTACTGTTTACACTGTGTACACTGAACTTTAGCAATGACCAGCCCTTCCTCCCAGCCCAGCCCTAAGAATAGCTGAGATCCTACATGGATGAGGTATGGTATGCAGGTATTGCAATACCTCAGGGAGTTTGACGCCCCTGCCCTGCAGAGTTGTAAACCACTGCCTTGTGGTACAGGTTCTTGACAGAACCGAAGACTAAGAGTGCAAACCCTGAACAGAAAACCATTTCACTGTGACAGCATCAATGGCAGTTGATGTATGGAACTCTCAATATGTCCCGACCAGCCACTGCAGGGACAAATAGTTTTGCGCCTGTCTGGACATTTTCTTGCCGGTGTGAGACCTCTATTTGCTCCCTGAGAGAGTGCTGCTGGTAACTTGCAAAAGCCAGCAGCACTTCACCACTTTTGCAGGCAACTTTCATGAAATGCACAACCGCACAAAACATCATACCGGCTCGGTCGTTGCCCGGGTTACCAAGGACCACCCTGCTCGATCTCATCTTCCGTCGACAGTGGAAAATCAGGAGAATGGCTGTCAAGTAATGAAAGCAGTCTTTGTCGCATCTCAACCGATAGCATGATGATGATGATCACATTGACGAGTGCCACGACTTATGACTGGTCACATGCCTGGTAGCTTTGATAGTGCTGCCATACTAAGATATCGTGCACTAGCAAGCATGGTACCTTATTCCACAATCAATATTACCCTGACACTGAGACAACAAGTCCATGTTGTATCCTAGCAACGCCCAGTGCGAAGCGAGGTAGTGCCAATTATAAGTGTAGTAAGTCTTTGATTTGACTTGGTCGGGAATCGAACCCAAGAAATATCCCAACTGAGAAGCGGATGCTGTACTGTTGGGAGAAAATCGCCTAGTGTGACATTTGTTGTCTCTTTTAAACTTTGTGGAAGAAATAAGCTTTACTAACAAATAATAAATAAAGTAGCATAGAGGTGGTACATTTTCTATTGGCCAAAATGGCGACCATCATTAATATCATCTTGAATAAATCTGATGAAGTTTATTGTATCAAATAGGGTTAATGAACTCAGCAACACTCTTCTCTGAAACCTTAGGAGACGGCGACTGTATGACGTCAAAGGAAAGAAAAAGGAAGAAGAGAAAATCAAATATAAGAAACTAATTTAGCATGCTTTTGTCAGATACAGCAGCAACCCCATTCATCGGGACCGTTCATGTCACCATTTCCTCTGGCTAAATGCCCAATTTAAAATCCTTCATTGCAGTATGGAAATAAGTTGATGAAATGCATTCATTTAATTTATTTCTCCTTTGAAGCAAAGAAAAAAAAGACAAACTAATAGCAATCTGTAGGAATCTAATAGTAAGAACACGCGAGACAGTTAGGGAAATCAATAGCCAGATATGGCAGTGTCCAGTCTGACAGTTACCCTCAGTGCATAGTGAGTACTCTATATGACAATGTCCAGTCTGACATTTACCCTCAGTGCACAGTGAGTACTCTATATGACAGTGTCCAGTCTGACAGTTACCCTCAGTGCACAGTGGGTACTCTATATGACAGTGTCCAGTCTGACAGTTACCCTCAGTGCACAGTGACTACTCTATATGACAGTCTCCAGTCTGACAGTTACCCTCAGTAAACAGTAGGTACTCTATATGACAGTGTCCAGTCTGACATTTACCCTCAGTGCACAGTGACTACTCTATATGACAGTCTCCAGTCTGACAGTTACCCTCAGTAAACAGTAGGTACTCTATATGACAGTGTCCAGTCTGACAGTTACCCTCAGTGCACAGTGAGTACTCTATATGACAGTGTCCATTTTGACAGTTACCCCCAGTGCACAGTGAGTACTCCATATGACAGTGTCCAGTCTGACAGTTACCCCCAGTGCACAGTGACTACTCCATATGACAGTGTCCAGTCTGACAGTTACCCCCAATGCACAGTGACTACTCTATATGACAGTCTCCAGTCTGACAGTTACCCTCAGTGCACAGTGAGTACTCTATATGACAGTGTCCAGTCTGACAGTTACCCCCAGTGCACAGTGACTACTCTATACGACAGTGTTCAGTCTAACAGTTACCCTGACTGCACAGCGAGTACTCTCTATGACAGTGTCCAGTCTGACAGTTACCCCTAGTGCACAGTGAGCACTCTATATGACAGTGTCCAGTGTTTACAGTTACCCCCAGTGCACAGTGAGTACTCTATATGACAGTGTTCAGTGTTGACAGTTACCCCCAGTGCACAGTGAGTACTCTATATGACAGTGTCCAGTGTTGACAGTTACCCCCACCCCACCAGTGTGCAGTGAGTACTCTATATGACAGTGTCCAGTGTTGACAGTTACTCCCAGTGTGCAGTGAGTACTCTATATGACAGTGTCCAGTGTTGACATTTACCCACCAGTGTGCATCTAGTACTCTATATGACAGTGTCCAGTCTTGACAGTTACCCCCCAGTGGGCAGTGAGTACTCTATATGACAGTGTCCAGTGTTGACAGTTACCCACCAGTGTGCATCGAGTACTCTATATGACAGTGTCCAGTGTTGACAGTTACCCCCCAGTGGGCAGTCAGTACTCTATATGACAGTGTCCAGTGTTGACAGTTACCCCCCAGAGTGCAGCGAGTACTCTATATGACTGTCCAGTGTTGACAGTTACCCCCCAGTGGGCAGTGAGTACTCTATATGACAGTGTCCAGTGTTGACAGTTACCCCCCAGTGGGCAGTCAGTACTCTATATGACAGTGTCCAGTGTTGACATTTAACCCCCCAGTGCGCAGCAAGTACTCTATATGACTGTCCAGTGTTGACGGTTACCCTCAGTGCGCAGTGAGAACTCTATATGCCAGTTTGTTTGGGGGTTTACGTCCTGACAACAGCTAAGGTCATATCAGGACGGGGTGCTGGAGGGAAAACTGCTGACATGGGTAGGTGCTGAACCTACCCCTATTTGGTGACGTCCGACAGAAAGCCAGAGGCGGATCACAGAAGAAATAGGCCATCGTATTTAAAGGGGACTACAGGAAACTCTTACTCGGAGGGGGGCGGGTGCAACATTACTTTTCCTATTACAGGAAAGTGTTTTATTTGTTTGCTCAGCAATTACACTGTACATAAGGTGTACTTGGGAAATTATTCACCTGAAATAAAGCTCCACATTTGGCTACACCGGACAAGATTTCTCACCCACCCACCCACCCCAAAGAAAAATGTTCACAAGAAACTCCCACCAATGAATACGAATCCTTTATTTTCGGTTAAGGCGAACTCTATTTAATCGGATGTTAAAAACGAACACAATCAATTAAAAAGCCAATCCAATTAAGGCCATTCAGGAGACCAAGCCGAAGAAATCGTGCAAAACAACATCTCCCATTAACTTCCTGCAAGCCTTGCCTAATCACAACTAACAATCACCAGCAGCGGACCTTCACCATACACAAAGATGGTAACAAATTACTAACACAAACAACGCATTTCCTTACACAATACAGGGAAACTCCACCATAACACCATCGGTGGGGTCCATACAATATCACAATAAAATATCACCATGCGGAAGGTGGGGAGTTTGAAACCTGGCCGAGTCAAACCAATGACTTACACAATTTATACTTGTCACTACCTAGCCTGGAACTCAGCATTACTAGGGTAGTGCAAGGACTGGTTAGCTCAGTATCAGGATAATGTGACCAAGTGTGGCCTGATCTCCCAGTGAGGCAGAACTATAAACTCGCCATGAGTGCACAGATATTGCCAGGATGTAAAACCCCAACAAACAACTAAACAAACACGCAGACTGCTTCAAGTTCAAGTTGCATAATACATTGGCTTGACTTTCTTTGATTCAATATATAAGGTTACCAATAGCCCCCTTTCAATGTTTGTAAACATTGTGTATGTGTGCACAGCTTGGCTGCAGAACGAATGCACACCGGCACTGAGTTTGCCAGTACACGCAGTGCAAAATGTTTATTTTCTTTAAAATTAATAGAAATGCAGAACCCTAACCATATAAATTAAAAATAATCTGTTCATTGAATATGTTTTCTATATGTGTTCCAAGCGGTTTGTGTCAAGGTGGTTTGGTGTTAGAGATATTTAACTTTTTCTCTATGAAGATTGCTCATAGCCATTGAGTTTGCAGTGTGACAGTGTGTCATCCTGCAGCCAAACAGCGCGTGCACTGACCTAAATACCCCTGCTGAGGTCATATGAAATAGATCTATAGACGAGATCACCGTTCCGACTGCGCATGCACTGAAAACGTCGTTGGCAGAGAAGCAAATGCATACGGCCATTGAGTTTGCCAATACGCATAGGGCAAAACTTTGATTTTATTCAAAATTAATAGAAACACATAACAATTTGGCATAAACATGTATGCACACATGCAATATAATGATCTGATGAATATATCTAAGTCAAAACTAGCCATTGTTAAACATTTTGAGCTTAGAAACATACAATTCCACACAAAACAATCAGTCACTTTAAGGCTGATATCCTCATCATTAATAATTCTTGTTCTAAATATTAAAATGCCAAATGTGTGAACAGACACTTGTTTCAGATAAATATATAACCAATATCTGATTAACCCTACTCATTTTCTAGTTCTACATATGTCATTAACCATAGGATATAAATAAAAACATGAATAAAATAAGTAAAACTGACTCTGGCTATGGCTCTAACACTGGTCTGAGTGCCCAGATTTGTATAAATCTAAATGCACATGGCATAATATGTGCTGATTATATTGATGTAAATGCAATGCTGGATACAAGATTAATAGCTTAATTTATTATATATATTTATCTGGTTGGTATTCTATGTTCCAAACAAGAGCTGAGATGAGCTGAAACTAGCACATTACATAGCTGCACCCAGTGTATTAGCATGTGGCATGTGCTTCTCGTGGGTTTGTTTTTCTTCCACACATCCCACAATGCACCGCGCTGCTGGAATGGCGATATAGTCTATTATAATCTGCTCTATTTTAGTTCACAGTGTTTCTTTTCAGGTGATAATTGGCAAACTTTGGAGTTATTTAAAGTGAAATTAGGTAAATTAATCCTTGTATGCATACCTGTTGAAACCAAGTACAATGCATTTCTATAGAGTATACTGCACAGTAATCAGGTCATGACACTACCTGTCAAAGTCAGGCAGTTTTAACATGTCCAAGGAGGTACACCCCAAAGAAATGATTAATAAGTGAACTGCTTATATAAAACAGATAAGTATCATGCAACAACGAAGTGTCTGTGTTAAAAAAAAGATTATGTTGACATTGGATTATACACTTTGTAAATGTATATAGAATTGACGTGTTGTGAGTATAGTTGGATTTTCTAACCTGTGCTGGATTTACACTCTGCCCCATTCACTACTATTTTCTACTACCGTATAACCCCGTTAAACCGAACTTGAAGGGACCCTAGAAATTTGTTTGGATTGACCGATCATTGGTTTAACCAAGCTTTGGCTTCGACTTTGACTTGGCTTTGGCAAAAACGCGGGTGCATTATGAGTGTAATATACAGTATGTGGACACTTTGATTATTGTCTTTTTATGTAAAAATATCGGTGGGGCCTCATATGACCTTACAACCACATGAAAGTTTGGTTTAACTGTACTGGAAGTGGCCTGGGGTCCGAAAACTTTGTTTGGATTAACCGATAGTTTGGATTAACCGACTTTGGTTGAACCACCTTTTTTTTATATGATAAATAGTAGTATTTTGGCTGGCCGCGGAAAAGAGTTTGGATTAACTGATCGTTTGGTTTAACCGAGCTTGGTTTAAGGGGGTTATACTGTATTAATATTAGGTGATTTCTGAGGAATGGGTATATATACGTCATATAGTTAGCGACTACATTCTACTGCCTGTAAATGGTTTGCTTGTTGTTTGTTGGAGTTTATGTCCTGGCAACATCAACGGTCATATGCAACAGTGGACACTCACGGCAACTTTATAGTGCTGTTCTTTTGGGAGATCTGGCTGCCAGCACTATGACTCGGTATCCCATTGTCACATTATCCCGACACTAAGCTAACCAGTCATTTCCCTATCCTAATGATGCCAAGTGCCAGTCTAGGTAGTGACAAGTATCGATTTTGTAAGTCATTGGTTTGACCAACCAGGTTTCAACCTCTTTGACCTTCTGCATGGGAAGCCTGTGCTCTACCGATTCGGCGACCACGTCCGGTATTTGTAAATGATTGTGTTCCAAATGAAGGCTCCCAAATGAAGGGTCCCAAATTGTTAGTTGATGCTATAGTTCCCCCTAACTATACTGCCCTTCCCTGTGTGCTTCCTATTTATGACGTCACCAACAACTTGCTGGTTGCGGCTTTCACCATGGAATCCAATTAGTGTGCAGGGGGGGTGGGGGTGGGGTGGGGTGGGGGGGGCGCCCGGTTTGGTTGTTTATAGTCACATAATCAATTGCAAAGTATATATATATATATATATATATATATATATATATATAATTATATTATAATGTACTATAACAGTTGGCCAGACAGGACGGCTGAATGAGTTGAACCCTCGCTTCACGTGCGGGAGGTTGTCGGTTGGATACCAGGGCGTGTCAAAGTGAACACTTACAAAACTGACACTTGATATTGATACTGACACTTAACTAAATCGACACCTCCCCTGGTTATTTGGCATTAATAGGATAGGGAGTTAATAGGAAATGGCATCAATAGGATATCGTATTGTACATGTTAGTCCTAACATGCGTAATTCACGGGCGGGGCGGGGCCGGGGCCAACACGAACGGCTATGGTGCCACCATCTACAGGGAAAGGCTGGAACTAACACCTACTGGCCCGGCTCCCCCACACCGTCTGGCCCGAACTAGCGGCCGGCCACCGCCTCTAGGACCGCAATGGCTCCATCCTCCTGGGAGTAAAATTTCCTGCCGAAAAGGTGACGTGACCGAACCTTGCCAGGTTCAAACCACACAACCGCTTAACCACCCGACACGAGAACACCTACCCTTTGACGGGTAGGATTGAGGATTCGAGCCCCACCCACCTGACCTTGACATTTCTGAACCTTGAACTTTGATCTTGAGCCTTGACCTTTGACCTTTGATGACCTTGAACAGATTGACTGATGTTACATAATGCTCATTTGGCCCTGAGCCCTTCTTTCTATCATGCTCTAAAATAAAACCACTATACCCACACACTCTCTGTGCCTTTCGTGAATTAATATGATAGGGAATTAATATGATAGGGCATTAATAGAAGAGGACATTAATATGATAGGGCATTAATAGGATAGGACAGTAATATGATAAGGTATTAATAGAAGGGACCATTAATAGGATATGACATTAATCGGATAGGGCATTAATATGATAGGGCATTAATATGATAGGGCATTAATATGATAGGGCATTAATATGATAGGGCATTAATATGATAGGGCATTAATATTATAGGAATTAATAGGATAGGCCATTAATGGGATGTGGCATTAATATGATAGGGCATTAATATGAGAGTGCATTACTATGATAGGGCATTAATAGGATAGGGCAATGACTGATTTTCTCGGTATCGGGATACTGTGACTGAATTGGATGAAGTATCACGGTGTACTGTGGGACAGAAATAGGAAGTCGCACTGTCACATATAGATAACCGGCCCTGGCTGGTGGTTCTAGGACGCCAAACCCCAACAACAGACAGCACTCTCACCTGTATGACGGACTCCAGAGAGCCGACCTTCTCCTGCAGCGCGCTGACTTGGTCCCGGGCCGTCTGCCATTCGGTTTGCACCTGTGAGAGGTTGGTCCGCAGCGACTGGCACTCCTCGCTCACCTGTAACCATGGCAACAAGGAAGCATTAATAGCAGCAGCAATTAAAGTACCATAGTCCGATGGTTTTGAGTTTCTGTCATTTTTGTGTGTGAGATAAATATATATTAGATTGATTGTTATGATCTACTTTACTTTTAGTTACCTTTCTTTTTAATGGCTAACTTTTGAGATATTTGAAGCGCTACCATGCAAGATCAATATTTGGCAAGCACACCAACAAGGCTGACACCATAGGCTTCTACAGTAACATGTTCTATTAAATTGCATTACTATTCCCTTATATGTGGTGATAAATGTCTAATAAGTGCACCGGTGTCTAAGTTAGATATGCAGAATAAAATCTAGATGATTGTTTTGGTTTTGAAAATTTGATATTTTCATCGGACTATGCAGCTTTAAGAACATATGGAGTCGGCCAGTTAAAGTTGCACAGTCCGATGGTTTTGAACTTCCGCTATTTGAGATCAGTATATTAAGTAGGACATTAATCCTTATGATACTACCTAGACTCCCAATCCACGCCTCCCTGTCTATGAGGATCCTTGCCGAGAGGTCAGTGCAGACTACTACAACAGCTTCAAGTGATTGTGATTATAAATGACTACCATTGGAGATATTTGAAGTTAACAAGATGCCAAATTTATTTTGGTGCGAACGTAGTAATTCTGACAGCAATGGGTTTTTGGCATTAACAAGTTCATCAACATTAACTTTAGTATTCACTTCTATACAGCAACACGTGCCTAATAAGTGTACCAGTATTGAAGTTAGACATGTCGGATCATGTCAAGAGATATATATATATATATACAGGTATACATGTATCTATTTGTATATATATATATATATATATATATATATATATATATATATATTATATACCTCTATATATAGAGATATACATAGAAAGTGAAGTAATATTTAATTATTTCATTGAGAGTATATCAACAGGTGAGGACAATCTCACAATTATTTATTTCTCAGCAAATGGATTTGAGGAATTAGTAACCAAGGGAACAGCTTAGCTTCATCATTTGAATTCTCAGTATTTAAAGTATGTGCTTCCATTTGGTAGACTTGCACAATCACAATCGCAAACATTTAGTAAATATCAACAGGGATAGTTTAATCAGGATTGCAACACCAAAAGGAACCACTTGTAAAATCCTTTCTTGGGCGCATGCGCAGTGAGCTGATACGCACCGCATTATTTGTTTGTACTGCCACCAGAGGGCGGGTTGGTGGTGGAAATGATCTATAATACCTTTTCCACGGAGCATGCTGCACGGTGAGCTGCCACATACAACATGAGTTCTTGCCACTGCAGTCAGAGGTCGGGTGAGTGGTAGAAATCGTCTATTACATGTTTCCCAACTGGCATATATAACGATGCCTGATTGGCTACAAGTCAGCAGATATTGACTAATGGATGTCCAGCTTTTATCAGTACAATGTGATGTCTAATGCACTTAACACATCTCGACCTGATTGACTCCGACAAGTTTGAATGATCATTTGGGCAAGTGACATCTGAATAAATATTTAAGAACAGTCACAAACTTGTGACAGTGCACACTCATGGTGGTAGCTTCATAGTGTTGGCTCGGATATTGCACCGCCAGCACACTGACATTCCACTCAGAAGCATTATGCTTACACTGGACCAACCAGTCCTTGCCCTACCTTACCAATGCCATGTGCCAGGCAAGGTAACCACAAGTACAAATTGTCTAAATAGTTAGTTTAACTCGGTCAGGGGTCAACCACCACAATCAAATAGCACCCAGGACCTCCCGCACGGGCATCGATCACTCTAAACAGTTAGCCATCTTATCTGATACTCCCACTGTGTGCTGCCCTCAAGGAACTCAGTCAGAAGCAAATTATTAATCAAACAAAATGTTGTGACATGCAATCTAGTCAGGTTATATAGGGATTGCAGGTCATTCCCAAAGTTCTGCCGAATCGCCCAGGTTTTGTGCAAAAGAGCATGCGCAGTGAGCTGCTACCCACAATGTTAATTCTGTCCACTACCAAAAGAGGGCACCTTAGCAGTGGAAATCATTTAAAAGACCTATTCCACAGAGAACACTACACAGTGTGCTAACATCAGAGGGTGGGTAAATATTGCATGTTGTTGTTTATATCATTCATAGATTTCCCACACATGCGCATTGCCTGGTTGGCAGAAGTAACCAGTAAACTCAGCCAACGATCTTAGTGTCAGCAAAGATTATTTGCATCTGGGTGTTAGTAATTTGCATTTAATTAATTAATTAATTAATTAACTAATGTATCCACACTATCTGAGAAATATTGTAGAGAATTGTGTGATATTGTACTATGTTTCACATCGAATTTCTGGCACTGCAAATCGATGTATATGGCAGTGGCAAGTTGTGACTGATACTGACAGACATAGTAGTTAGGTGAAAGTTAAGTGTTTATTATCAAACTTGTATGTGTGTATCCACTAGTTGCTTTCTCATTTCTTCCCTGAATATCCTCAAAACCCTTCCCATCCCCATTAATACGCTGATTCCTGCGTAATCAGTGCCTTTGCCAGTAGAACTGACAAGCCTAGCAAACTTTAAACTTATATTTATCACTGTATGTGCCTCTACAACCGTTCTAAAGCTTATGAATTAAACATAAAAGAAGCCTAAGCCCATAATGCAATCAATTCAATCAAGGATTGTTCTACTAATAACTACACAAAACGACACTTGTCTTCTTGGTTTTGTCAACATGACCATTCCGGAAGTGCCAGTCACGTGGTAGGGACAAAGATAGTCCCATTTCAACACAGTACATCGACACTGATTGGCTCCCGACGTTCACCCAAACAAACGCCCATGCTAAATATAATATAACTTGTGTGGACTGTGGTGAACTTCACAGAGCCTTAAGCCGTGTTCACACGGACAATGTAAATCGATTCGTAGAAAGCGACTTGCCTAGTTCGACGCACATTTCCCGTGTGAACGGGCGTCTGAGTCGAATTAGGGCTGAATCAATTTCTGTGATGCGCATCCTGTAAACCACCTATCGAGGTAGTTTACGTGAGGCGATTTCTGTGAGGCGGATTAAGGATGTGACACGCATGCGCAGTCGAGACCTTAGTTTGTTGACTTTCCGGTCGATCAAAAACGCATATTATATAATTTGGTCTATGAACCTGCTAGAGGTGCACAGATATTTTTTTCATCATTTATTTTTAGGGTTTCACTGCCCAGCAGAAGTTTTGACTGTTCCAAACCAATACGATTCAGTACATACATATCTAGGTCGAACCCACTCTCTAGTGGTGACGTCGCCTAACCGAAAACTGGCGCTGGTCAGACTGGACTTGCTCATGCGCAGATATCGACTTCCGGCCCAAGTAGTGCTCGTGTGAACGGGCGGCTAATTCGACTCACCTGATTCGATTTGTCTAATTCGCTTCACATTTTGCCCGTGTGAACACGGCTTTAGTGTATGGTGCTTCTACTGCAGGCCAACAGATGGCGACACCACGATGTTCATGCTTGACCACCAGGTGGAGGTTGAAGGTCACTAAATGCCTTCTTTCTTTGACACAAGTGAATGAGTTAGTTATAGGGTTGTTTTGATGTTTATTGGACCTTTGCATCCTGGCAACATGTAGAGTCACATCAGGGTTATTGGCTTGTGACAGTGCATAGTCGTGGCAACTATTTAGTGCTACCCCGCTTGGAGATCAAGCCCTCGGCACCATGACCTGATATCCCACTCAGTCATATTATCCCACACTGACTCAACCAGTCCTTGGCCTATTTTAATAATCCTGAGCACCAAACTAGGAAGCGACAAGTATCAATTTTTAAGTCATTGGTTTGACTTGGCTGGGATGTAAACTCCTAACCTTCCACATGGGAAAACCTGCGCTCTACCAGTTCGGCCATGGCGTCCGGTGTACAATTAGGAACATCGTTTGTTGTTGTTTTACGTCCTAGCAACATCTAAGGTCATATCAGGACGGGTACCGACTTGTGATAGTGCGCACTCATGGCGACTTTATAGTGCTGTCCCACTGGGAAACCAGGCTGCCGGCACCATGACCTGGTGTCCCACTCAGTCACATTATCCTGACACTGAGCACACCAGTCCTTGCCCTATCCTAATAATGCCGAGCGCCTGGCTAGGAAGCGACAAGTATCAATTTTAAAGTCATTGGTTTGACTCGACCGGGACTCGAACCCACGATCTACCAGCACGGGAGACGCACGCAGGAACATCGTCCTACGGTTAATGATAGTTAGTAGCAGTGTTGAGTTTAGAGAAGCATTGTCGCTATAATATAGTTTAGGTGATTGCTCTCATCAAGTCTCAAACTCTTGTTGATTTTAGACTCTATTTATTAGAAACGTGAATGAATGTAACATAATATGGCCGGAAGACCAGTGCCTCGGCGATGAAAAAATACCTTTATTCGCTGAATAAAAATGATCATTTACCAAAACAACAAAAACAACAACAAAAGTATTCCAAAAAAGGGTGTTTCCATTTTAAAGGTGTTGGAATGCAGAGTGGATTGGTTGTTGCTTTCCACGTACAACCTCCCTTGTCTAATCATAGACCTTCTTCCCCGGAATCAATTGGAGACGAATCTCACGACTAAATGAACTAGACGTCTGACGGGGCCGATTTAAACACGGCGCCATAATAAATGGTGCTGAACCCTCCCGTGGCCAATATCACATTGGAGTTAGGCGATGCTGAACCTCGTTAGTGCTAGCACGGAACAACTGGGAACACGTGGTGCTGCGTGCAACTAACTCAAGGCTTATTTATAGCCCGCCGAGTCAGTAGTGGATAAGTCATGTGACCCATCAAGAGGTCACCTCGACCTAAATAAGGAGGAGCAGAGGGCCGGGGTTGTAATTGGCAACTAACAGGTTTGTCGTGTCACTGAGAATGCAGTCTTTAAAGGCTTTAGGGAAGGAACAGTTGCAACCGATGGGTTTGTTGTGTCACTGAGAATGCAGCCTGTAAATGTTTTAAGCCCCAGTCAGACCTCACCGGATTGAGGAACCGGATAGAAAACGAACACTGTCTGCTGAAATACGGCAATGTACGGTTTATATATGGCTGGCATCCGGCATGTCCGTGGTCTCCGGTACAAGGTTTGAACATGCACAAAACTTGTACCGGACACCACCAGACTGAAGTGTATGGTTGGTGTCCGTTTTAAGTCTGTTTTGTCCATTTTGTCCATTTCATGTCCGTTACTCATCCGTTAGGTGCCCGGTTTGTATCCTGAAGAGTCCGTTGATGGTGAGAGGGAGAGGGGGGGGGGAGGGGTAAGGGGAACAGGGGGAGAGAGGTAGCGAAGCTAATATGCAGCACCGTTGCTATGCCTCAAAATGTGCTGGCACTAGTGACTACAGCAGCGCCCCCTGCCGTGCTGCCAGCCCGGTTATCAGAGCCGCAAGGCGGCAGTGTCTGCCTGCTGCTGCCGCCGGCAACAAATGCACGCCTCACATGCACCCTCCCACTGGGCAGGCGCTGGTCACCGGAGGGATGTGTAACATCATGATGCTGGCGCTCTGGTCTCTCAGTGGGGCAGCACTATAAAGTCACCATGAGTGTGTACTGTCACAAGTCGGTACCCATCCTGATATGACCTTAGATGTTGCCAGGAAGTAAAACTCCAACAATTAATCAACCATCAACATGGAATTAGCATCTGAAACAAAGTAGGGCTCGCATACTCTGCTGAAGTATCGGTTTCCGTGTGAGTCAGATTGCCTTATCAGTCATGGCTAAAATTAGTTAGCCTTTGCTTATTGTGTGCGTGCGGGAGGGCTTGAGGCAATGGGTTCCTACTTTTTGTTATATACCCGACTAAATAGCCGAATTAGTAGAGTGCCGGCTCCTTGAATGGGAGGTGGTGGGTTCGATTCCAGGCCGAGTCAGACCAATGACGTACAAAATTGACACTTGTCGCTACTTAGGGTTACTTGTGACACTCTGAAACAGGATACTGAGGTACGGTGACATGTGACACTCTGAAACAGGATACTAAGGTATGGTTACAACTGTCAATCTGAAACAGGATACTAGGTAGGGTTACACATGTCATTCTGAAACAGGATAACAAGGTAGGGCTACATGTCTCACTCTGAAATAGGATACTGAGGTAGGGATACATGCGTCATTCTGAAATAGGATACTGGGGTAAGGTTACATGTGACACTCTGAAACAGGATACTGGGTAGGGTTACAAATGTCACTCTGAAACAGGATACTAAGGTAGGGTTACATGTGACACTCTGAACAGGATACTGGGTTAGGGTTACAAATGTCATGCTGAAACAGGATACTGAGGTAGGATTACATGTGACACTCTGAACAGGATACTGGGGTAGGGTTGTAGGGTTACAAATGTCACTCTGAAGCAGGATACTAAGATAGTGTTACATGTGACACTCTGAACAGGATACTGGGGTAGGGTTACAAATGTCACTCTGAAACAGGATACTAAGGTAGGGTTACATGTGACACTGCAACAGGATACTGGTGTAGGGTTACAAATGTCACTCTGAAACAGAATACTAGGGAGGGTTACAAAGGTCACTCTGAAACAGAATACTATGGTAGGGTTACCTGTGACACTCTGAAAGAGGATACTGGGTTAGGGTTACATGTGTCACTCTGAAACAGGAGACTAAGGGATCGTCCAAAGTTGTCAACATGTTCACAGTACTACGAAGCGTACAGAAGGGGGCAGGGGGGTAGTCCGTAAAGTACCACTTTTACGGTTTAATAAAATGAAGATTTGTTCATTTCTGGTACTGTAGTAAACTGTACTGGCTTCTGGCAAGGACCACATAGAGAGGTAGATGTCGATAGGGTGACTCCATCAGGGTGCCTAGCTAGTGTAAGAGTTAGCAAACTAGCCCCGGAATAGCATGACATGTGGGTTCGAATCCTGTGCTAGGCATGATATTTCGCATTTTCATCAACCCCCATGAAAGTACACCAGGCTAGGTCGCGACACATTAATTGTTAATTTATTGGTTCGACTTGACCATGTTTAAATGTGGGGGTTTTAATCCCCATACCTCCCAAAATGGGAGGTGGGCACTGAACTCGCCTGGCCTTTAGTAACATGTTGATGTGTACTACATTGGGGCGGGAGGGGGGGCGGGGACGCGGGGGTGTCTGGGAAAGTAGTACTTTCTGTACTACCTGGACAATGTTGACAACTGTGGCCGACTCCTAACACAGGGCACTATCCGTCAGTGTGAACCGGGACACTGAATGTGGGCCGCTTGGGCCACACCAAGCAGGACGTTGAATGAGGCCCACTTGCGTCATCTAAAAATAGTATGCTGAAGTAGGGCCGCATGCGTCACTGCAAAATTGAATTATACTTAATGCAGTCGATGCGCTGTATGGAAGTGGCTGCAAACTGTCTCTTAGATCACATAATGGCCACATAGAAAATGGACAGAGAAATGGACAGACAATGTAAGGGCTTCTCAGGGGCACCAGAACTGGAATGCAATGGAAAAGATTGTGCTTCATATTATTTTGTGTTAATACAACTAGCACTAGAGTTATATATTGACGGTGTCCCCGTAATGTATAATCCAAGATGGTATCACCTCAATAACCTCACCTATACTATATACATATACAGATGGATATGCCTATATATGCATATATACATCTATATGCATATGTACATATATACACCTATATATACATATATATACATGTATATACATATATATACATATATATATATATACACATAATATACATATATATACGCATATTTACAGTAAAGGCAATTGAAGAACAAATAATTGGTATTAACTTAAGATTACTATTAAATATAAATAACTGATCGTTGTTTATTTTCTTCACAACATATGCATATATATGTATATATACATAATATATGTATATACATGTAGATGCATATGTAGATATAGATATATATAGATATAGATATATAGATGCATATATAGATATATATGCATATATATCTACATACCTAAATATAGGCATATATGTGTATATGCACATACATAAAGGAAAGGCAATTGAAGAACAAATCAAATACATTAAGATTGCCATTACATATAAATAATTCATCGTTGTTTATTTTCTCTGCGACAGCACCAGTCCTGATATCTACTGCCCGCCATTATTGATAAAACATGGATTATGATTTGAAGCTACCGAGCTCTTTTGGCTGGGACTGTGGTGGAGCAGGTAAAGCTGTCTCACACTATGCGATGTTCAAGGTTGTTGGCAGTTTGCAGTCCTCACACGTCCCAGATACCAACGATTGGTATCGATCAAGTCCCTGGAGGTGTGAGTGAAGGACACTGCAACACTACACACTGCTTCACATCCATACAGGAAGTGATGTTGTATTTAAGGTTGCATAGTCCGATGGCATTGAGTTTCTGTAATTTTTTTAGATAAATATATTAGGTTGATTTTTATAATCTACCTTACTTTAGTTTGAAGTAACATTTATTTAAATGGTTAACTTTTGAGATATTTGATGGGCAAATGTGCTAAATTAATTTCAGTGAGCAGGTCAAAACTTAGATAAAGGATTCATTCAGCCTGTACTCGCAGTACACGGGTGAATACCAGCCCTGTATAAAAGCTATCGAAAAAGTGGGGAAATGAAATGAGAGCCTAAATTCACAACCTAAGAAGCAAAACTTCTACTTTATTTATTCCTTCATATTTCCCCGCTACCTTTGAGTTAAAAATATTTTAAAAACATATAGTTTAATAGAATTTAAAGGTGAACTCGATGGCATTCTATGGCCGCCATATTGTCTTTTTGCATTCTCTCCCATTTCACCAAATTTGTACCGATATAAGTAGCCATTTGATAATGGAACCAGGCATTCTAGTTCCTGTTCCATACTAAAGCTATTTTCGCCAGTATTTAGACTAGGTTGTCGTTCACCCATGTACTACAAGTACAGGGTGAATCTGTTATCTAGCCAACAACTCTGATAAAATAAGCTTCTGCACTAAAGGGTTCTAAACTAATTATCTCAGTATTCCCTTCTATGCAGCAGGATATGTTCAATAAATGCACCAGTATCTAAGTCAGATATATAGAATCAAATCTAAATAAGTGTGTCGGTTTTGAAAATGTGATAATTTCATCGAACATTGCAACTTTAAAGTACCATAGTTCTTAGCATGATTTCACATGAACCCAATTCAAAACACATATAAGACTCGCACTACGTTTGGTCACCAAAACTACCTGTTTTCAATTTAAAGTGTCATTTAAAAAATAGGGGCTGCAGTGACGGATATGGCCGGGGTGAACTTCCGGTTGTTGAAACACGCTGGGTCACAGCTTCAATGGTCCCTCAATAAGCAGTGGACTGTAACTGGGAACACACGTGTTGGCTTCCTGTTTGAGGGATGCATAATCAGAGGTGGCGTCCACAAGGGATCACCACCTGTGCATTGTACTATTGAGTAGTGTAGTCGGTCACAGTAAGCTCACGAGGCAAAGTGCCAAATACACAGACAAACAAAGGTAGCTTCAGCGTATGTAACCCGGAGACTCGATCGTCAATTGGTTAGGGCACCCATCACAACATGGCAGACATGTAGGTTCGATTGTTTGTTTTGTTTGTTCGGGCTTTGCGTCAAGGCAACATCTAAGGTCATACCAGGACAGATACCGTCTTGTGAAAGTGCGCATTTATTGCGACTTTATAGTGCTGCCCCACTGGGAGACCAGGCCGCTGGCACCATGACCCGATTTTCCAGTCAGTCACATTTTCATAATACCGAGATAGCCACTATGGTAATGTTATTGAAGATGTCCTATCTGTTTGCAATATGACATAAACATGCCCCATGGCACCCTCCCAGGTGGGGTGTCGAGTGCGGACACAAACTCGGAATCCCCATATTGTGTACACGTCTGCATTGACTCGGCCGGGTATTAACCCAATGACACCCTCCTGGGTGGGGTGGCGAGCGCAGACACAAACCCAGAATCCCCGTATTGTGTACAGGTCTGCTTTGACTCAGCCGGGTATTAACTCTATGACACCCTCCCTGATGGGGCAGTGAGCGTGGGCACAAACTTAGAATCCCTTATGGTGTATGTGTTTGTTTGCTTTGACTCGGCCGGGTATTAACCCCATGACACCCTCCTGGGTGGGGCTGCGAGCGCTGTACAAACCGCCATCCCGTCCAGTTCCAGCTGCTGGTTCCTAATTTTACAGGACAAATACATTCCGCCAATTCAGGTAAAACCCCCCCCCCCATTCTCCCCGCCCCTCCCCCTGCAAAAAAAAGCACCTGCCTAGCGAACTGCTCAGGCAGTAGCTCCTAGCTCATAGAGCTGTCCGAGAACTGGTTCCGGTCGGCTGAAGGGAGCGGGCAGTACCTCATAATGTGCAACCCATGTTTGGTGAATATTGCATTTTGCATGAGTGGTGCTGTTGATGAACTAGGTCAGGCAACAGTCCACAGGCAGGCGGGTCTACCAGTACCACGGGCCTATTGGGTACAGGGGCAGGGGGTATCGCACCCACCCAACGGATTGACGAGAGTCTGCATACAACGGGTGGCATTGGAAAATGGCTGCAATTGGCTGATAGTGTCATTGGAGTTTTAGGTCCTAGCAACATATTGTCATGGGGGTAATGTAAGTCTCAGCCTGCGGATTACCGAGTCTACATGCAAGGGGTGGCGGTGGAAATGGCTGCAATTGGCTGATAGTGTCATTGGGGTTTTAGGTCCTAGCAACATATTGTCATGGGGGTAATGTAAGTCTCAGCCTGCAGATTACCGAGTCTACATGCAAGGGGTGGCGGTGGAAATGGCTGCAATTGGCTGATAGTGTCATTGGGGTTTTAGGTCCTAGCAACATATTATCATGGGGGTAATGTAAGTCTTTTAAATGCTTTCAATAGCATACATACCGGCAATTCACTTACATATATATAGATATGCACAGGGTAGGTTCAACAACCATACCGGGCGTGGTGGCCGAACCCACACTTCTTGCCATTCCGAGGCTAGCATGATAACCATTACAGTACTTTGGCTCCCTGATGCAATCACCCTATCTATGTCAACCTATCTATCTGGCGCCTTTCCTGAGAGGTAAGTGCAGACTACTACCATATACAGAACAGCAACAGGTTATGAGTAAATACAACCCGTGCGTCTGGCAGCTTTATAGCGCTGCGTCACTGATATACCATGTCACCAACACAATGACGTGGCATTCTATTCAGTCACATTATCCTAGCAGTCAGCCAACCAGTCCATCCCAACCCTCATACGAGCAATGCCAAGCGCTACGCGAGCTAGCGACAAGCATACCTTCGTTGAATCTATGGCTCCACTCGGCCGGAAGTGGCACACAGACCTGCGCACTGCTAAACTAGGTCGCCACATCGGATTTGTCCGGGAGTCCTGTGGTCTACATCCATTAGGGAGATATTGGTGTTGTTGGGAATGGTGTATGGGTTAAGGATGAAAAATCACATGACTTTGAGATTCTGCCCTATCTTTTAGATAAAATACCGTATATGTGCCAATAGACGCGCACTGCGCGAGTCCAGACACATGGATGCGCGTCTATTCAAAGTTAGAGAATTTCATGGATTTGTTTTTCTCGTGCCTCTGAAAGAAAGTGGGATTGTCTTATTTTATGTGCATTCAGTCTGAATATGATCATAAATTTGTGCACGCTTTCAATCTGGAAATGGGGGGTGTGCTGCTATTGGGTAGTTGCTAGGACATAAAACAACAACAAACAAACAAACAAACATCTATTGGGTAGCATGCTTCTATTGGGACAGATACAGTATATATTCTTTTCTAAATGTAGGCTATTCATTGAATAATGTCTTTTGTCAGTGCTAGATAGAGCATTGGTCTTCTAGCCATTCAGTTAATGTGCTTGAGGCATAAATGATACTACCAGTTTGGTGGTTGTTGGAGTTTTACGTCCTGGCACCATCTAAGGTCATATGAAGACGGGACCAATTAGTAGATTGTTACAATTTACCTCACTTTAGTTTGAAGTAACATTTGTTTTAAAGGGTTATCTTTGGAGATATTTAAAATGGAAAAAAAGTTGAATTAATTGTGGTGTGCATGCCAAAATGCCAGACACGTGAGTGTAATAGTGCAGCACAGGAGGAGTAAACTACAATAAATGTTTAATGAGGGCACAAGTATCCAAGTTGGATATGTAGGATCGAACCTCAGTAAGTGTTTTCTTGTAGAAAACCTGCTGCTTTAACTAACAGTTGCAATTAGTAGATTGTTATAAGTTACTTCACTTTAGTTTGAAGCAACATTTATTGTAAAGGGTTAACTTTGGAGACATTACAAATATAAAAAAAAAGCTGAATTAATTTGAAAGGTTTGTGTAGTAAGGATGGCGGGATGTGTGTAAGGGTTGATGGGTGACAGCAGGGCACTCTACTGAACTAGTGGTATGGGTGTGTGTGTGGGGGGGGGGGGGGGGTATAGAATGGAGTTCCAAGCAGAGCATTGTGGGCGATATTAAGGGCGGTGAGAGTGGTTATTAGTGGTTGTTATTGACAATAGGACGAGGCGGGGAAAATGGAGGGTTTGAAAGTAGACTATAAGTGTGTGTGAGTGTGTCAGAGTTGTGAGTGTGTGCGCAGGTGTTGTGCGCATGGAGATGAATGTGTGCGCGCGCACGGTTAATAGGTTGGGACAGAGTTGTGAAGGTAGTTCATACGTAAAGAGCTCAGTCACAAAAACCGACAAATGCCATTTGGGCCGAAATGAAACCATGACTACCAGGTTTGAGCTGAGGCTGCTCTGATTCCTATAATCAGGTCTGTTTTTTCTTTCAGAACTGACACATCTCTATACCATGCACAACCCAATGTAGGGCTATTTAATGTGTTTGTAGCTATTTAATGCATTTGATGCTATTTCGTGTGTTTGAGGCTATTTCGTGTGTTTGAGGCTATTTTGTATGTTTGACAGTATTTATGGTGTTTGTGGGTATTTACTATGTTTTGAAGCTATTTAGTGTGTTTGACGCTATTTGGTATGCTTGAGGCTGTTTGGTGTGTTTGAGGCTAATTCGTATGTTTAAGGCTCTTTATTGTGTTAGAGGTTATTTAGTGTACATGCGAGGCTATTTCGTGTGCATGAGGCTAGTTATTATGTGTATGTGTGTGTTTTTAGTGTTTTGTGCTGTCGGGTCGTTAAACAAACAAACAAAGTTACTATGTGTAACAGTGAGTATGTGAGTGTGAGTGTATGAGTGTGTGAGTGTGGCCGGGTTGTGTGTGAGAACCGTGAGAATGTGTGCGCAGACCCAATCTGTGTCGCTGGTCTGTGTTTGAGGTGCAGCGAGTGTGTGATTGTGTGAGTGTAGGAGTGTGTGAGTGTGTGTGTGACACCGGTCTGTGTTTGAGGTGCAGTGCAGTGTGTGAGTGTGTGAGTGTGTGTGAGACGCCGGTCTGTGTTTGAGGTGCAGCCAGTGTGTGATTGTGTGAGTGGATGAGTGAGTGTGTGAGTGTGTCAGTGTGTGTGAGACCCATGAGAATGTGTGCACAGACCCAATCTGTGATGCCGGTCTGTGTTTGAAGTGCAGTGAGTGTGTGATTGTGCGAGTGTATGAATGAGTGTGTGAGGTGTGTGTGTGTGACGCCAGTCTGTCTTTGAGGTGCAGCGCAGTGTGTGATTGTGTGAGTGTGTGAGTGAGTGTGTGAGTGAGTGTGTGAGTGTGTGAGTGTGTGTGAGACCTGTGAGAATGTGTGCGCAGACCCAATCTGTGACGCCGGTCTGTGTTTGAGGTGCAGCGCAGTGTGTGATTGTGTGAGTGTGTGAGTGAGTGTGTGAGTGAGTGTGTGAGTGTGTGAGTGTGTGTGAGACCTGTGAGAATGTGTGCGCAGACCCAATCTGTGACGCCGGTCTGTGTTTGAGGTGCAGCGCAGTGTGTGATTGTGTGAGTGTGTGAGTGAGTGTGTGAGTGTGTGAGTGTGTGTGAGACCTGTGAGAATGTGTGCGCAGACCCAGTCTGTGACGCCGGTCTGTGTTTGAGGTGCAGCGCAGTGTGTGAATACGGCATGAATATTTCAGCGGGGTCTAATCAGTGAGGAATCACAGCACATCCGTCTAATGATGTCGCCCCGCGGGAAGAGACGAGGTGCACAGCAGAGGGCAGTCACGAGGTGCCGGGGTGCGGGGAACAGCGGCGGGGGGGGGGGGGGAGTGGAACGGGAGAAGGTGAGTGAATGAAGGAAGGGTTGGGTGTGTGGGGGGAGTGGATGAGGAAAGGGTAGAATTGAGGGAGAGTTACTCCGTATGAGTGAGGGGCGGGGGGGGGGGGTAGTGGATGTGGGGAGGGTATGCGTGCGGGGAGTGGATGTGGGAGAGGGGAGTGAATGAAGGGAGGGTGGGGTGTGTGGGGGGAGTGGATGTGGAGGGGCGAGGGGAGTCTGACGTGAGAAGGGTCAGTGAATGGGGAGAACGAATGGGTGAGGTGCTGGAGGGTGGGTGTGACAAGGAGAACGGCCGTGGTAGCGTCTGACACGTTAGTTGCGAATGCTTTGTGAATGCTTTAATTGTCAGTTCAGGGTTTACAATTGTTTCAGCTTCAATGTACGTAAAGGGCCATCTAGTTTCCCTGAGGTGGAAAGACCCTCTCGGGCCTCCTCTCGGGCCTCCTCTCGGGCCTCCTCTCGGGTCTCATTTAGGCCCTGACAAGGTCCCCATGCGGTCCCCATAAGGTCCATCTAGGGTCCCCATAAGGCCCACTATTGTCTCTCTAAGGTCTCACTATGGCCATATGGTCCCTCCCCCTCAGATGCCTCTAAGGTGCCCCACGTCCCAGTCAGGTTATCTTAAGGCCCTGCTAAGGTACCCCTAAGGCTCCACTAATGTCTACCCCAAAGGCCACACTAAGGCCCCACTAATGTCCCCTAAGGCCCCCCTAAAATCCCCGTAAGGTTCGCCATATGCCCCGCTAAGTTCCCCCTAAGGTTTCTCAAAGGCCCACTAGGTCCCTACTAATGTCCCTCTAAAGTCCCTTAAAACCCCCTGCTAAGGTCCCGCTAAGGTCCCTGTAAGGACCATCTATCGTCCCGTAAGGCCCCTCTAAGGCCCTCTAAGGTCCCCCATAGACCCTACTAAGGTCCCCCTAAGTTCCTCCATAGGCCCCGATAAGCCCCCACTAAGGTCCCCCATAGGTCCTACATAGGCCCCGTTCGGACCCCATTAAGGTTCCTCTGAGGTCCTTAATAGGCTTCGCTAACACCCTCTGAGATCCCCCCTCCCATAGACCCTACTAAAGTCCGCCTAAGGTCACTCTTAACGTCCCATTCAGGTCCCCTTTAAGGCTCTCCCCCCTGGTGTTCGCCAGCTGATCGGGCCGCGGGTACCGGCGACACCGGGCGAGCAGCCGGTGTACTCCCGGTGCCGGTCGGGGAGGTGTGGGCGGGGCAGGGTGGGGCGGTGCGGGGCAGGGCGGTGCGGTGCGGGGCGGTGTGGGGCGGTGCGGTGCGGGGCGGTGCGGGGCGGTGCGGGGCGGTGCGGGGCGGTGCAGTGCGGGGCGGTGCGGAGCGGGGCGGTGCGGTGCGGTGCGGTGCGGTGCGGTGCGGTGCGGTGCGGTGCGGTGCGGGGCGGGACGTTGCGGGGCGGTGCGGTGCGGGGCGGTGCGGGGCAGTGCTGGGCGGAGCGGGGCGGTGCGGAGCGGGGCGGAGCGGTGCGGGGTGGTGCGGGGCGGGGCGGGGCGGGGCGGGGCGGGGCGGGGCGGGGCGGGGCGGTGCGGGGCGGTGCGGGGCGGGGCGGGGCGGGGCGGGGCGGGGAGGGGCGGGGAGGGGCGGTGCGGGGCGGTGCGGGGCGGGGCGGGGCGGGGCGTCGGAGGGTTAATCCACGTTTGGATTACGTGGCGCAGATTGGCTGGTGATTGTGGTCTTAGTGCGATAAGCATGCCCAGCTCCATAGCAGGGAACACCCAGCCACCCCTACCTCCGACATCCACCCCTCCTCCCCACCCCAGACCCCTCACTCCGCCCGCCGGCTCTGTATCAGCAGCACGCCCAGCTCACGCACGGCCACCTGCCTTATTTACCCAGCAACACGCCACTGGATTTGTTTCCTATCATATTTGTCAGATACAAATCATCCATTGTTATCCTACACCCAGTACACAATGGTAACTGCACATATCATATGATAGCCTGCATGGCTTTACTACAGAAGGATGTGATAAACAATAATATCCCCGCGTTCTTAAAGTTGCATAGCCCGATAATTGTGAATTTCTACCATTTTCTGAGAATTAGATCAGGTTGATTGTTATAATCTACTTCACTTTAGTTCGAGGCGACTTTTATTTTAAATGGCTAACTTTGAAGATATTTGGCGTGAAAACATGGACATTTAATTTTGGCAAGCATTTGGAAATTCTGATACCATTTGCTCCAGCAGTAAGATATTCTATTAAATTGGCTTAGTGTGCCCTTTTTGCAGCAACACGATCATGCTTAACAAGTGCACCAGTATCTAAGTTGGATATGTACAATCAAATCTAGGTAAGTGTTTTGGTTTTGAAAATCTTATTGATTCATCTGATTATGCAGCTTTCATATCAAGGTGAATAAAATAATAATTACCAATAATTATTAA
Organism: Branchipolynoe longqiensis; assembly: GCA_030323885.1. Lineage (NCBI taxonomy): Eukaryota > Metazoa > Annelida > Polychaeta > Phyllodocida > Polynoidae > Branchipolynoe > Branchipolynoe longqiensis. The sequence continues at coordinate 63,656,203 of CM059195.1, forward strand.
TAATAATTACTAAGATACCGATTCTATATTATTATTAAAAGAACGGAAACCAACATTGAATGTCCACGAAAACACAGATATTCTCCGATAGACTTAGCACTGCCAGGGAATGGCGGAAAATTCTCGAAAGTTAGGTTTCCTCCACTACTCTCCTAGCACTATCCTACGTCCCTTCCACTGATCTCTCAGTACAGACTATCCTTGGAGAGTGCATGACTGTTTTGCTGTTACTATTATTGCCCATGTCACCGATCCCCCTCTTTCTCTGCAATCGCTCCTTGCTTGTTTGGGTTTTATGTCCTTGCAATATCGAAGGTTATAAAACCAAGATTCGGACTGATCAATTGCTGTCATAATACGTATATCCTTAGTATTTTGCGAACGTTAAGCGGTGAATATACAAATTCGCGGAAATCCACGAAATCTCGTAGATCTTTAATCCACGATTATAAGCATATTATAAGCATATTATAAGCACATAAGAGTAGAAAAAATAAAACACATATATGCCAAGAAAATCCAAAAAAATTAACATAGATTACTAACCAGACCAACCAACTATCTATCTGCTGCTGAAATGCAGGCAATCAAATACCTTATCAGCAGCTACTGTATGATAAGATAACACCAACACTACAGCTGGCCTGCATTGAAAACAAGCCTGAATACCCAGGCTTATATGCTATAGACAGTATAAATACGGCCTAAAAAAAAGAAGAAAACATAACGATTATAGGTATCATCATCATTATAAATTATTATTAAAGTAATTATGGAATTCATATATTATGAAAATAATCACACACAGTAAAACCTCTCTAACCGACCACCTCCACAGATCGACCACTCCCCTATATCGATCGCTTTATTTGCGTCCCTAAAGATTGCCCATATCATCGACCAGCAGTGAAATTAGGAAGACCAGTCCTCTATGACTGAAATTTCCCCTGCTTAAACAACTAATGGACAAAAAAAACTAAACAAAAAAAACCACAACATTTGTAACGATAAAAAGAACTCTCTAAACTGACCATCTCCCTAAGTGGACCATTTGAAGTCGGTCCCACAGTCAGTCGACTTAGGAGAGGTTTTACTCTAGTTTGGAGTCAACTCATTACATTATCGTGTTTTCTTCCAAAGATTATCCCTGATCAGCCATGTTCTATTAATATCACCGCTCGAGTGACTGGCCAGCAGTTAATCTGCAATCAAACACGCAGGAATGCAGCTCGGGCGATTCCGGAAGTGGCCGGAAACCTCCGATCACGGCTGATCCCGAAACTCAATTCAGACTTTGATGGATTCCTGGAGCGGACCGGAAGTGGATTGGACGAGAACGCCTGCCGGAGCAGCGATCGATCCACACTAATTATGTGCCGTCTTTCTTTCCGTGACACCGAACCGGGTGGCTTTATGGTTAGGGCGTCCGCTTCCCATGTCGGAGGGAGGTCAATGGTTCGATCCTTGCCCGAGTCAAATCGAAAACTTTAAAAATTGACACTTGTAGCTTTTTTTTGTTTACCTTATCTCGCGCCCGGTATTGCCAGGATATAGTAAGGGCTGGTTGGTAGGGCGTCAGGATAACAGTCCTGGGAGGCTAGCTGTTGTGTCTTCGCAAACCAGTGGGACAGCACGGTGAAACCATCAGTGAGTGCACACTGCTAAAAGGTGCGACCTCTCTTCAGACACCAGATGTTGCTAGGATGTAAAACCCCAACTACTCACTTTTCCACTCAATTTGGTTCCGTGTGGTATATTATATTATATATTTTGAAGAACTCAAACATGTCAGCATTAGATATAATATAAGTGCTGTGTAACGTATTATGCTAGTATGAAGGTGTGGAAGGGAATTGGATGCTTATTATGTACCGATTATTCTGTATTATTCCTCCTCGACCACATGCATGTGACTGGTGGTGCCAACACCGGCGCTCCTCGTCCCTAACGGATGCGGTATACTGTCAGTCGCACCAGAGGATTATAAAATATATATGCTGTACAATAACAGGTAGTTCTCCCTCAGTGTGTGTGTGGCGCAAGCGGGGGGGGGGGGGGCTGCCCACCAATTACCCCGACAACTGGGGGGGGGGGGCACCACCAATGCGCCAAGGAGGAATAGATATACAGTATGTGTCCCCCTTGCATTTATACTTGTATAATGCGTTATACATACATACATACATACATACATACATAAATACATACATACATACATACATATATTATATGCTATTCCTGACACTGCTAGTGGCGCCGCCACCCGGTGTCCAACCACATTACAATCTTCTAGTGCACGGTGTCAGTGGCAGCAATAAAACAGTATACATTTGGTCGCATCAATTGCCTTTGAAAAGATTGATTGCTTTAAATAAGGGCGAACACAGGCAAAGAAGATGCCATTTTGTTGTTGTTGTACATTTAGTTTATTCATTGAATAAAGTCTTTTGTCAGCGCCGTGGCACTGGTCTTCCAGCCATGTGACAATACAGTTATTTACAATATATGCAGCTAGCCCAAATCAGCTGAAATAACAATATCAAACATTCAAAGACTTACATATGGTATAGTTTGACAATTCACATACAAAAATAGCAGTTATATGTTGTATTCCTACACACTTGATACATACATGTGCATTGATTAGACCTTTACATTACGGAGTGGTTAGGTACATAGTTTTCCTTCATAGGTTTGTATGCCTACTATGTTGTGAATTGCAAAACTATCACGTTGTTGGAGTTAACATTTTGAGATGGAGTGAGTGTTAGTAGAATGGTTTGTTTATTCTGTTAGATAGAGTGTGGTTAGCTTATAGGGTTATGCTTAAAAGGTTAATACCTCAGGTGTGTTTTTTGACTACATGAAGTAGTTTGAGTAAGTAGGTTGTTAGTAATGATGGGATAAACAATGCTTGGAGGATTGTATGTTTCAGTCATTTAGTAGTCTAGTACAGACTTTATTAGTGTCTATGTTTGTACAAAGACCCAATAATACCAAGACAGCTCACTCAGCCTGTACTGTGTAATCAAATGATCAAACCCACCACGTGGTGCGCTGGCCGTTCCCCCGCTAAACAGATGCCACAATATATGCACAAATGTATATATGAATGTGAAAGCTGTGTGACGATGGCGACGATGATGTGTGCCTGTTCATAGCAATCCGATATTGATGTGTATTCACGCTTACCCGCCTCATGCATGATATAACCGTATGTATTTACATGTGAAACACCAACCAGCAGCTGGTCAATCAAACCCACCACAAGGTGGCACCGCAAAATTTACATCACATGGGAGAGATAGGGAGTGAGCCGTCCCAGTACCATAGGGCCCCCGGTCTATAGCAATACTACCAGACTGATACACCTTTCCGAATTTGCTGGGCAAATAATTTGTACGGTGGATAACTTGGTTTGTTGGCAGCAGGCAAAGGAGCGCGTGGGGTGGTGGGAGGGCCATATCGTTGTTCTTCGGTAAGAAGACCAGACATCGCGTAAACACGATGCTGGTCCCTATATTTACTGCATTGTTTTTATAAGCCATACACCTTGGGGATTTCCCTTCCCCACTGGAGGTGCACAGTGCTGCATGGATACAGGAACCACTCATGCTGGGACAGGCAATCTAGTAATCTACTAATCAACACGCATATTAATAACACCACGCCGGATGGTCTAAGTGTATGAGGTCAAGGGCCTCCAGCATAGCAAGTTGTGGGTTCAATCTCATACTGAGTTAATCCAAACACGGATTGATACTTGTCACGACCCTTGCCTGGTACTCAGTATTGCTAGGATAAGGACTGGTTGGTTGGCTTAGTGTCATGATACTGACTGAGTGGGGTATTGGGTCATAGTACCGGTGTAGTAAGTTCAAAACACTACCCCACAAAAACACTACGGTAGTGTTTTCAACCTGGTTGAAGGTAGGTTCAAAACACTACTGTGGCCACGCTTAAAACACTATCCTTAAGTTCAAAACACTACCTTTGAGTTCAAAACACTACTCTATTTTTTGTTTGTTTGCTGCATATTCATTTCCATTTGTAATAGGGTTAGGCAGTATGCAGTAGGGTGGGGGAGTATGCATTAAGGTGGGCCACTATGCAGTATGGTGGGGCAGTATGTAGTGAGGTGTGGAAAAATGCAGTAGGGTTGGGATGTATGCAGTAGAGTGGGGCAGTATCTAGTAAGATGGGGCAGTAGAGGTTGTTGTTGTTGGTTGTTGTTTTACGTCCTAGCAACATCTAAGGACATATATGTCCATCCTGACATCATATGTAAGGCAGTAAGGAACTGTCAAGTGTGTGTAAATAATTGCAGTGGTTCACGACTGGAAGACCAACGTCTTAACCCCAGACACGACTATATTCAGATGAATAATGCTACAATATATACATTATATATAATTATAAAACACCGTCATGAGGCGATCAAAATGGCAAATCTGCGTCTCTATCAGGCCTATTAGGGGCCATCCACAATTGTCAACATTTTAAATATCAACATTTTATTAAATGATACAAATTGTACTTGACTGACACGCCCCTTCCCACCTTGTATGACCGTGAACATGTTGAAAACGTTGGACGACTCCTTAGGTAAAATGCGCATAATGAATAGCATACACTGCAGTTACTTCCATATGTGGATGACTTAGTCCATGTAAATACATGTTAATACACGTGGCAATGATAATGGGACCATTTGGAGAATCGAACCTTGCGATATACGCGCCCTAACCGCAGAGCTGTTCCGTCAGCTCCCAGGTCTTGTACAATCTCGTGGTGTGCGCGAGACTGGTTTCTGGCCGTATTGTAGTAAAGTCCATAGCTGTGGTTTCACTCACGCGGCCATTATTAAATAACGCCACCCCCCTTCACGTTCATCCCGACCACCCTGCCACCCTCCTCCCGCCTCTCCAGCCGCCCTAAGTACATGCATACGCCATTACCGACGGGAGATAGTGAAGCGCATTGACCATGTGGAACGAAGGAGCCAAGCCGGCTAAGTTATTATGGAGAATGGATGATATATGTCAGAAAGGAGAGTCGCCTTCAACAAGACACATACTCGCTGAAAACTGACTTCCAGTGAATCGAAGAGTGCGAATTATATGGAGCGGGGGAGAAAAAGAGAGAGAGAGAGAGGGGGCGGGGGGGGGGGGGGTAACCCATGTGATCAAAAATAAAGGAAACCCGCCAAAAATCAGAAATTAAAGCCACTGTCAATGTTTGAGAAGTAATTTGAACATTACTTTTAACTCATAATTAAGTTGCGAAGTCTAATAAAAACATTGCATTTTCTCAAGCAAAACACTTATCTAGGTCGGAAGCTACATATGCAACTTAGATCATCATCATCATCATGCTGTCAGTCGCCATGCAACAAAGACCGCTTCATTACTTAACCGCCACTTTGTGCAGTTGTACATTTCATAAAAGCTGCTTGCAAATTGTTGAAGTGCTGCTGGCTTTTGCAAGTTACTAACGGCAAGAACATGTCAAGACAGGCGCAAACTATTTGTCCCTGCAGTGGCTGGTCGGGAGATGTTGGGGGTTCCATTCATCACTGCCTTTAATGCTGCCATGGTAACATGGTTTTCTGTTAGGGTTTGCTCCCTTAGCCTATCAATTGAGAGTTGGCTGTCAACTGATGGCTGTCTAAAATTGATGGTTAGCTGTCAATTGAAAGTTTTTTTAATTAAAATTTTTAATTTTGTTTAAATTGTCTATTAATTGATGGTTAGCTGTCAATTGATGGATGACTGTCAACTTATGATCAGCGTTCAATTGAGAGTTGGCTGTCAATTGATGGCTGTCTAAAATTGATGGTTAGCTGTCAATTGACAGTATTTTAAATATTAATTAAATTTTCTTTTTTTATTGAGGCTGTATTTATACTGTCCATAGCATATAGGCTCGAGTACTCGGGCTTGTTTTCAATGCTGGCCAGCTGTAGTGGTGGAATTATCTTATCACACAGTAGTAGCTGATAATGTGTTTGATTTCCTGTATTACAGTAGCAGGTAAGTGGTTGCTTAGTATGGTTAGTAGACTATGTTAGTTTTTTTAATTTTCTTGGTATAGATATATATTAAATTTGTTCTACTCTTATTACTAGACTAGCCTACTCATATTTACATATCATAGGCTTGCACGAGTTTGTTAGGTGTGTTATCTGGTTAATTTTGGCATGGTTACCTTCCATTGGCCGTTCCGCTGGTGGGCCGTGCCCCCTTGCAGTGTGGCTTAGTGGGGGGTTTCCTAGCCTTATTTTGCACAGATATCTTTTGTATGTTTTTAGGTCAGGAATTTGTCGTTCCTTTACCGTTTGGGCATTCCATGCCTTGGCAGCCATTTCCATTGTACTCCTTTTGTGAGCTTTGATTTGGCTTCTGGTCTGCCTTAGTAGTGGTGCATTATTTGCTCTAGTGTTCCTTTGTGGTTTCATTAGGAGTTTAATGTCTTGACTGTAGTCATATGCTAATGTTTTGAGGTGAATTATTCTCATATTTTCTAGTAATTTTACTTTAGTTCTTTTGTGTATGTCATAGGTGGGGTGCAGTTTGTCTACTCTTAGGCAGATTTTTAGGGCTCTGTTTTGCAGTATTTGCTTTTTTTTTTAGTAGTACAGTTGACTGTCAATTGATGGTTAAGTATGATTTGACAGTTGTCTGTCAATTGATGGTTAGCTTTCAATTGATGGCTGACTGTCACTTGATGGTTAGCTGTCAATTGATGGCTGGCTGTCACTTGATGGCCAGCTGTCAATTGACGGATGTCTGTCATTTGATGGTTAGCTATCAATTGGCGGCGGGCTATCAATTGCAGTGTATCGATTTCCAAGTTGTAAATTAATCCAAGTTCTAAATTTAATTTGAGCGATCTTCCCATGAAACGGGTCTACATAATTGCAGCCAGTTTCAGCTCCACGGCTTCCATCAGAATGCTGACGTGGTTACAGCAGCGCAGGCCTGTCAGAGTCCTCCACCTTTACTCCCACTGCACCCCTCACTCCCCTCACTCGCCTCACTCCCCTCACTCCCACCGCTCCCCTCACTCCCACCACACCCCTCACACCCTTCACTCGCCCTACTCTCCTCACTCCCACTCACTCCCCTCACTCCCCTCACACGCCTCAATGCCACCACTCCCAGGACACCCTTACTCCCTTTACTCCAACCATACCAGTCACTCCCCACCACAACCTTCACTCGCACCACACCCTCATTCCCATCACATCCAGGACACCCCTCATTCTCTCCCCATCCACCACACCCCTCACTCCCCATCACTCCCCTCACTCCCTCCGCACCCCTCACTCCAACCACACCCACCACACCCTTCACTCCCACCACTCCCCATCACAACCCCTCACTCCAACCACACCCCTCACTCCCACCACACCGTCACTCCCACCACACCCTTCACTCCCACCACACCCCCACTCTCACCACACCCTCACACCACTCCCCCACCCTCGCACCCCTCCCACCACACCCTCACGCCACTCCCCCTATCCCACCACACTCACCACACCCTCACACCACTCTCACCACACCCCTCACATCCAGTCCCCCCACCCCCCATTCCCCTTATCCCCACACCCACCACCACCGCCCGCCCACTAACTGACGCTACACATCCAGATTTCTTTATTAAATTAAGAGATTTCAAATTTAATAAACGGCCTTGCGTGGGCGACCTTGAGTGAATCTGGCATTTTACACCAGTCAGCAGATACATTCATCTGTCTGTAGTGCCACGTGTCACCGTATCGCTGTAACACAGACCAGCATTGCTAATATATATCACTTCTATGTGATGTATAACGATTATGCGAGTATAACCGCACAGAAGGGAATGTTCGCTATATTATCACCCATAAGTTGTGTACTACTTCATGGGTGACCCGTTTTCACAGTTCAAACTAGATAAAAGATTCACCCTGTACTTACAGAACAGGGGTGAAAACCAACCTATTAGAAAAACGGGCAAAGAATTTTGACATGGCGCGGAAATTAATTGAGCTGGTAAATTCTTAATTTAAGAAGCAAAATATATTCTTCACATAAATATTCATATTTACCTGCTAATTTTGATTTGAAATATATAATAAAACATGTAGTTTAAGGAATTTAACAAATACAACCGATGGCGTTTTGCATTCTCTCCCATTTCACCAACTCTGTGCCGATATATGTAGCCATTTGATCCTGGAACCATAGTCCTGTTCCATACTAAAACTATTTTCGCTCGTATTTAGACTACGCTAGGGTTCACCCGTGTACTGGATGTACGGGGTGAAACCTTTATCTCAGTTGGAACAGGTTATGCCACCACCTCCAACCTTACCAGTGGCGCGAAATACCGTCACTCGCGCGCTGGAATTCAGCTATCTGAGTACTACTAATTATGCCTTCTCTTTAGTGATGTGAATTACGATGTTCAAGGAAGTATCCCAATAGAATAAAATCGATATTGGCCTTCACCAATCTATGCCCCAAGCCCTTCCGAGTCTAATCAAATTGATATTGGACTGGTCCCAGTCTAAGCATATTTTGTTCATTGTTTTCGTGTGATAGGTACATTTGCTATTAATTTTCGATGATATCAATTGCGACGGGATGGCCGAATGAGTTAGAGCGTCCATCTCCCACGTTGGTAGATCATGGGATCGTGGGTTAGAATCCTGGTCGAGCCAAACCAATGACTTAAAAATTGATACTAGTCGCTTCCTAGCCAGGTGCTTGGCATTATTGGGATAGGGAAAGGAGCAGTGGAGTAAGGAAGACCAATCGTCCGCGATTGAAATTTCCCCTGCTTAAACAACTAATGTACAAACAAAAAACAGGAATTGGTATTCCTCATCCTGTTCCTGGTAATTATGGGCAATAGGCAGGTGCTGCCTCCACTGTTGATGTTTATAACTGTTCCCTGTGTCCACCAATCAGGACACTTACTGAGTGGCACCCTTTGGTTTCTAGCCATGTGGTGATTGTTAATAAATATTATACTAAATAAAGAGTTGTTATGGTTGCTGAACAGGCATACAATAACTGCATTAGGTTTGGCTATTTGGATTGAAGTTGTGTGCATGGTAGAGTGTCCACCTGTGAAGGGGTGGGTCATCCTACTGATCCTGCTCAGTGGACACATTTGCAGTTTGAGCTATTTTCCGTTCCAACCAGTGGTCCACAACTGGTTCATGAAAGGCTATGGTATGTGGTGTCCTGTATGTTTGAAAGTGCATAGAAAAGACCCCTTGCTGCTTATCGGAAAGAGTACCCTATGTGGCGGCAGTGGCTTTCCTCCAAAGAAATATGTCAGAATGACCATATGTTATAGACATGAGGCAATCTACTATTTCCAAACACCTAGCTATTTATATATAAGTAATGTTCACAAACACATATAGCTAATATAAGGATGAAGAGCCAGCTACTTCTAAGATAATTTGCCAATTATATTGGGATATCTGACGGACCAGTTAGGTTTGAAGGTGGAGGGGTGGTAGTGTAAGGCTGACAGTATGGGCTCATTATATAATGGGGGACAAGTTGCGTAGTTCATTTTCTGACACTTGGTGGCGCGTCGGTACTAGTGGGCCTACTCGGTATTGACAATGCTTTGCGTTTGCCGGTACGCGCAGTGCAACACGTATATTTTATTCAAAATTAATAGAAATACAGAACCCTAACCTTATAAATTTAATATAATCTATTCGTTGTATGTTTTCTGTATGTATACCAAGCGGTTTGTCTCTAGGTGCTGTGGTTTTAGAGATATTTGACTTTTTCTGTATGAAGATTGCTCACGGCCATTGACAATGCACTGAGTTTGGCGGTACGCCCAGTGCAAAACGTTAATTTTATTCAAAATTAATAGAAATACAGAACCCTAACCGTATAAATTTAATATAATCTATTTGTTGTATGTTTTCTATATGTATACCAAGCGGTTTGTCTGTAGGTGTTGTGGTTTTAGAGATATTTGACTTCTTCTGTATGAAGATCGCTCACGGCCATTGACAATGCACTGAGTTTGGTGGTACGCCCAGTGCAAAACGTTTATTTTATTCAAAATTAATAGAAATACAGAACCCTAACCTTATAAATTTAATATAATCTATTCGTTGTATGTTTTCTATATGTATACCAAGCGGTTTGTCTGTAGGTGTTGTGGTTTTAGAGATATTTGACTTCTTCTGTATGAAGATTGCTCATAGCCATTGGGTTTGCAGTGTGACAGTGTGCCAAATAGGCCCACTCGTTCAGTGGCGACGCGAACGGCAGGAATTTGAACTAAAAAGTCGGAGGTCCCCCATTTGGGTACCATCTGTAAAGGCTGGACTCTCAGCGGCAGAACAAACTGGTTGGCTGCCAATTAGTACTATTAGTAGCTAAGCCACCCACAACACCTTATTCAGGGGAAACCGGACGCGGTGGCCAAATCGGTAAGAGCACAGGTTTCCCGTGTGGAAGGTTAGGAGTTGAAAATCCAGACCGAGTCACACAAATGACTTACAAAATGTATACCTATTGCCACCTAGGCTGCCAGTCAGCATAACTAGGATAGGACAAGGGCTGGTTAGCTCAGTATCAGGATAATGTGACTGAGTGGAAAATCAGGCCATGGTACCGGTGATCTGGTCTCCAAGTGGGGCAGCACTATCATAGTCTCCATGAGTGCACATTTTCACAAGTCAGTACCCATCCTGATATGATATTAGATGTTGCCAGGATGTAAAACCCCAACAAACCCATCTTATTCGGGGGAGCTCAGCCTACAGGACAGTGCCTCCTGTGTGCACATGGGCTGTTGGCGACCCTGCTAACTATTGCCATGGTGTCTGAGTCTAGTGGTAGATTGAAGTTACATATAACCAGACTTGGAGAGGTCCTTATATAGTGGATATTGAGGCATCCATTGTGGCTAATTCTAGTGTAATATTCAATTTATTTTACGGCTCTACCACCAGGTGATCAGGTGTCGAGGTGCACGGCTTTTGATATTGTCCGGGTCCGACCTTTAAGCAGGGCCATTGTGCTGTTGTGTCGAGCAGTGCAACGTATTTGTTCGAGGTTTGGTCTTATATGTTTGTTGGGGTTCTTTCTATGTCATAGCAACATCTAAGGTGATATCAGGGCAGGTATCGACTTGTGACAGTACGCACTACTGGCAACTTTATAGTGTTGCCCCACCGGGAGACCAGATCGCCGGCACCATGACCCAATATCCCACTCGGTTACATTATCCTGGTACTGAACTATCCAGTCCTTGCCATATCTTACTAGCGCTATGTTAGGTAGCGACAAGTATCAATGTTATGGCATTGGTTTGATTTTGTTAGGATTCGAACTCCCGCCCTTCCATATGGGAAGCCTGCGCTCTACCAATTCGGCTACCACGTCCGATTTTGCTGGAGGTAGTCGCTGGTGTTTATTCATCTGAACAAGTATAGTAGCAGCGCTGGAGCACTGGACTTCCAGCCGTTTTACATGCACTTTGGAATTTTACACATGGTTTGGGAGAGTATCCTGTGCTGTTTCTGTGCAGCACAGGACACTTTGTACAATGGGTGTGCATGACTCATGCTGCATTATGTACAACATCAGTCACTATTCTTGTCAGTCTCAGGTGACTACTTGACTATGTACTTGATATTGTAATCATTTCTCATTGCTAATGTGCTTTTTTGGTTTATTATGTCTGTGTGTTGGGTTTGTAGTTTGCGGTTGCTTGGTGTTCTTGTTTTGTTTTTGGTTAGATTTGTGTTGGTAGTGAGTGTGTTCTGTTTCTGTATATGTGGTTGGTTAACAAGGTTCTGCATTTGGTTTGTATAGGTAGGTGTCTGCCTTCATTTTGTTTTGCCTTGTTTTAGTATGGGGGGGTGAGGTCCTTGGTGGCGCCAGGGGGAGGCATGGAGGGGCCAGAGTGGAAAGAGGGGGGGGGGGGGGCTACATGTGCTGTGTAGAACTCTTCACAGTGCTAGGTTTTAGGCCTGAATGACAAGGTTAGGTCTCTATGCATTTTTAAAGGAGAGGATTGTCTGCGTTTCTCTGACTCTTGGTGGCAGGTTGTTCCACATGACGCTGCCCCTGTATATTAGTGCTTTAGCTAGTTTGTTTGTAGTTGGATTTGGTACTGTGAGCAGTGTGGCAGTTCCTCTTCTTTGGCTATGCATTTTTAAAACACTTAGCGTCTTGCCTTGGTAGACTGTTCTAAGTGATCTGTTTTGTATCCTTTGGAGCTTAGTTTCTTGTTGTTGTGTTAGTAGGCTATATATTATATCATTGTAGTCTATGATGGGTAGCATTGTTGTTTTATACAGGAGCAGTGCTGCATTTTCCTTATATATCTCCTCCTCTTCTTGAATGTTGTCATCTTCAGTGCCATTGACTGGTTTAGCCTGTTCAATTGTAGATTGCATTTAGATTTGCATCGAGAGTTATGCCCAGGTATTTGTATGAGTTTACTTCATGGAGTTGAACTGATTGGGCTTTAGGCACTTTGGAGTCGGGGAATTCCCTCGACTGTTTCACAGACAGACTCTGTATGTCTTCACTGTTATGTAATTCCCTGACAATGTTGATGTAGTTTGGTCCAATAGTAAGTTAACCCTAACATGTGCTTCTCTTTGCTGGTGTTTATCTAGAATTTTATTTCCCTTGCCCACAATTTTTATAATTGTGATTTAAAAAAACACGTTAAAAGTATCTTTTGAAATATTTTATTGTATGCTTTTGCATTCTGTGTAAAAGCGATGGTTGAATGACAATGAACAGAATAGAAGTTAAACACTTCTTGCTGTCATTATGGCCTTTGTTGCTGACAGCATAACAACAACCAGCACTCAATCAATCAATTAATCAATCAATCTTTGTCATTCTCTTTTTCATTCAGTGTATCCCCTGCATGTGACATGCCAATTACTATGGTTGGTTGTTGGAGTTTTACGTCCTGGCAACATCTAAGGTCATATCCGAACTGCCAAATGATACATCACATATGGTTTGGGTTATTGGGGTTTTGCATCCCTGCAACATCTGGTCAGATAAGGGCGGATACCGACTCGTGACAATAATCAGGACTTTATAGTACGGCCTAATTAGGTTACCGTACCGGTGGCACCATGATCACATATCCCATTCAATCACATTATCCTGACAGTGAATAATCCAATCCATATCCTATCCTAGTAATGCCGAGGCCAAGGTAGCAACAAGGATCAACTTTGGAAGTCAGTGGTTTAACTTGACCAGAGACTACCTCCAAGACCTCTCGACCATGGGTGAGGGCGCCTTACCCACTCAGCCAACCCATCTAATCCTTACGCAGAAAAGAAATATCACAATTTGCATTCGCCATCAGTTATTCTGCAGTCGGAAAAATAAGTTTGTTTTACTTAACGACACCTTAAGAGAACATTGATTTTTATCATCGGCTATTGGACATCAAACATATGGCCATTTTGACATATTTCTTTGGAGGAAACCCGCTGCTGCCACATAGGTTACTCTTTTTAATAAGCAGCAAGGGGTCTTTTATATGCACTTTCTCACAGACAGGATAGCACATACCACAGCCTTTGATGAACCAGTTGTGGACCACTGGTTGGAACAGAAAATAGCCCAAACTGCAAATGGGTCGACTGAGCAGGGTCGATCGGATGCCCCACACCTTCACAGGTGGCCACGCTACTGCCTGAGCTACATCCCGCTCCCCTCTCTGCAGTCGGGACCGAGCCAGTAAATCAATGCACAGTTGAGTCTCGGGTCACTTAGTTTTTGCATACCCGATTCCAGCAGGGGCACTTGGCTCCAAAACGGTGAAAATGGGCCGTTGAAGAGATTAAAACTCTAATTTCAGTTCACATGCCAATTAGATTAGCAAAAGCACCAACAACAAAAAAACGACTAAAGTCAACCTCAGCCTAAAGGCTCTGTCACACTACGACATAATGACGTCAGCGTAGAGACAACGTGAAAATAAATTCTAAACATCAAACTTCTTGGCGTAATATGCAAATTTGTGACGTCAATGCCGCGTAGTTTGACGTGAGCATAAAGTCGGTAAAGCGTCGTTCCCAAGAGAGAGGTCAAAGGAATGATTTATTATGTAAACGTGAGGCTTGTGAAACCCCACCGCGCGACGTCAGCATAGCGTGACAGTAGCGGCCGCTTAGCATCGCTTAACATTATCACGATGTGAGTCGACGTTGACCAACCAAGAGGCTGGCGTCAGTCCAATGTCACCGGAGTAAGCCGCAAAGTCCTCCTCCCTGTGCATCACTATGACGTAACACAACGTTGATCTAACATAGCCGATGCAGCCCACCCGCACACCTAACATCGGCGTAACGTCAGTGAGACATCACCCGAATGTCAGAGCATCACATCAAACGTTTTGGACATGTTGAAAACCTTGACACGCGCCGATGTAACACGACGTAATGTGATGTAGCTTGAAGTCAGTCTAACATCATTCTAACGTCATCATAACGTAATCCAACATACCTCAATGTAATGACGAAAAGTCACCTACGCCAGGCTTACATTGGCTCTTACATCGTAGTGTGACAGCCCTTTTAAACCGCAGTGCTATATTTAAATGGCAGTCAGAGTGGAATTTCTCCTTTAATTGCGATAAGAAACCCAGCTCAACATCATATGTTCAAAGACAACCCATGTGGCTCAGGTGGAGGGAAAAACAAGAAAATAAAGACGACCACATGCTTTATTAATGTATTACCGGATCTACATCAAGGTCAAATCTGTTTCAATCAGAGAGGCACATGCACCAAAGAGAGCTTTATAGATAGATATGCACACAGCTCCGACTGATAGTATATATATATATATATATATATATATATATATAAATAACAAAAAAGAATTTTGATGAATAACGTGTTTGCCTCTTTTTGGGTGGTTATTGGTGGTTATTGGTGTTATTCTGTTTGTAGATAATTACTGAAAGGTATCCGAACATGACCGAACACAGCATTGCATATTCATTCACAAGCATCAACATAATTTTAAAACATTATTTTTTCATTTTTTGTATTGATGATTTATTTACCCTGTCCATAATCCTGTTCAGTTCATGATACAAATTGCTTTACTCATTATTTGGTGGTTTATTGTCTTGTATAGTTTATTAGTAATTTGCAAGTGTATTTATCGCAGAGCTACCTAGGAACTTCCTTATCCACAATTACGAGTCTTGATGGGTAATATGTTGACACACCAAAACCTTCTAATGGCTACGCTGTGGTTCCTGGGGTAGGTCACTTTGTTTTATGTATATATGTTTGTTGTATGCTTCAATGGATTTTATGTTTCTGGTTGTGCTCGGTTGTTCATTCCTGATTTGTGCTGCCATCGATATGACGCTTCTGTCATAGCTAGCCACAGTACGTCTGCTATGGCTTATTAAAGATGCATCATTTCTTCGGGTATTTCTTATATGACTGAAATATGACTACAGTAAGTCCTTGTTAATCTGAACTGCTCTGTTAACGGCACCCAAAGTCGGATTAGCGAGGTCATGAATGATTTTAAAGAGATACATAAATGACAGAAGTATATATTCCATGGGAGATTTAATTGGATAGTGAGATTATTTGAATTCAATCTGGATTCGATTTAAATCTATTGTTTTAGTGCCCATGCTGCCATGATTTGAAGAAAGCGCCACATTATGTTGTATTTGAGATATCCTACTTAGACACTAGTGCACTCATTGAAGATTTATTTCAGTTTGGACTCCTGTGCTATATAGCTATAAATGTACTCGTAAATGGATAAACAAAGCATTTGAATGTACACACCAACATTAATTTGGCATATGTTCATATCAAATATCTCCAAAGTTGACACTTTAAAAGAAAAGTCCCTCAAACCTAAAGTAAAGTAGATCATAAAATATATCATCCTAATATATTTATCTACAAAAATATATGACAGAAACTTAAAAACATGGGATTATGCACCTCTAATGGAAGCTTAGCTTAATTCCTACAAACTTAATCTGGAGTGGGTTGTGGACAAGCCGAGGATCGAAGTGACAGGGCTTAAGTAAGGGATTGTTTGTTTTATTTCTTGAGGTCTTACATCCTAGCAACATCTATGGTCATATCTGGATGGGTACCGACTTGTGACAGTACCCACTCATGGCAACCATATAGTGCTGCCCCACTGGGAGATTAGGCCACCAGCACCATAAACCAATATCCCACCTCCTTATGAGATAACTAGTCCTTGCCCTATCTTAGTAATGCCGAGCAATTCAAGCTAGGTGGCGACAAGTATCAATTTTGTAAGTAATTTGTTTCACTCGGCCATGATTCAGAGTGCCAACCTTCCACACGGGAATCATGCACTCTTACCGATTGGGCCACCGCATCCGTTTTAATTAAAGGAAGTTACGCTGGTGTGGGCGCGGGAAGACACAGGTGGGCGCGGTTCTTAACTGATGGGCTTGACAGGTGGTCCTTACTTACCAGGTAGAATCTGGTGCACAGTTGGCAGAGGAACTAGCTATCTTCTGTCATGCAATCATACACACCGGAAACTAGCCACACCCACACACCCGCGGTACACACAGCTGTCTCCAGTGTCAATGGTAGCAATAACCATGTAAGCTCCAGTGTCAATGGTAGCACAACCATGTAAGCTCCAGTGTCAATGGTAGAAACAACCATGTAAGCTCCAGTGTCAATGGTAGAAACAATGGTGTAAGCTCCAGTGTCAATGGTAGCAACATCCATGTAAGCTCCAGTGTCAATGGTAGCAACAACAGTGTAAGCTCCAGTGTCAATGGTAGAAACAATGGTGTAAGCTCCAGTGTCAATGCTAGAAATAAATGTGTAAGCTCCAGTTTCAATGGTAGAAACAACCGTGTAAGCTCCAGTGTCAATGGTAGCAACAATCATGTAAGCTCCAGTGTAAATGGTAGCAACAACCATGTAAGCTGCAGTGTCAATGGTAGAAACAACCATGTAAGCTCCAGTGTCAAGGTAGCGACAACCATATAAGCTCCAGTGTCAATGGTAGCAACAACCATGTAAGCTCCAGTGTCAATGGTAGCAACAATGGTGTGAGCTCCAGTGTCAATGGTAGAAACGATTGCATAAGCTCCAGTGTCAATGGTAGAAACAACTGTGTAAGCCCCAGTGTCAACAGTAGAAACAACCGTGTAAGCTCCAGTGTCAATGGTAGAAACAACCATGTAAGCTCCAGTGTTAATGGTAGAAACAACCATGTAAGCTCCAGTGTCAAGGTAGAACAACCATGTAAGCTCCAGTGTCAATGGTAGAAACAACCATGTAAGCTCCAGTGTCAAGGTAGAAACAACCATGTAAGCTCCAGTGTCAATGGTATAAACAACCATGTAAGCTCCAGTGTCAATGGTAGAAACAACCATGTAAGCTCCAGTGTCAATGGTAGAACCAACTGTGTAAGCTCCAGTGTCAATGGTAGAAACAACTGTGTAAGCTCCAGTCAATGGTAGAAACAACTGTGTAAACCCCAGTGTCAACAGTAGAAACAACCATGTAAGCTCCAGTGTCAATGGTAGAAACAACTGTGTAAGCCCCAGTGTCAACAGTAGAAACAACCGTGTAAGCTCCAGTGTCAAGGTAGAAACAACCATGTAAGCTCCAGTGTCAATGGTAGAAACAACCATGTAAGCTCCAGTGTCAACGGTAGAAACAACCATGTAAGCTCCAGTGTCAATGGTAGAAACAACCATGTAAGCTCCAGTGTCAATGGTAGAAACAACCATGTAAGCTCCAGTGTCAATGGTAGCACAACCATGTAAGCTCCAGTGTCAATGGTAGAAACAACCATGTAAGCTCCAGTGTCAATGGTAGAAACAACCATGTAAGCTCCAGTGTCAATGGTAGAAACAACCATGTAAGCTCCAGTGTCAATGGTAGAAACAACCATGCAAGCTCCAGTGTCAATGGTAGAAACAACCATGTAAGCTCCAGTGTCAATGGTAGAAACAACCATGTAAGCTCCAGTGTCAATGGTAGAAACAATCATGTAAGCTCCAGTGTCAATGGTAGAAACAACCGTGTAAGCTCCAGTGTCAATGGTAGAAACAACCATGTAAGCTCCAGTGTCAATGGTAGAAACAACCATGTAAGCTCCAGTGTCAATGGTAGAAACAACCGTGTAAGCTCCAGTGTCAATGGTAGAAACAACCATGTAAGCTCCAGCGTCAATGGTAGAAACAACCATGTAAGCTCCAGTGTCAATGGTAGAAACAACCATGTAAGCTCCAGTGTCAATGGTAGAAACAACCATGTAAGCTCCAGTGTCAATGGTAGAAACAACCATGCAAGCTCCAGTGTCAATGGTAGAAACAACCGCGTAAGCTCCAGTGTCAACGGTAGAAACAATGGTGTAAGCTCCAGTGTCAATGCTAGAAACAACTGTGTAAGCTCCAGTCAATGGTAGAAACAACTGTGTAAACCCCAGTGTCAACGGTAGAAACAACTGTGTAAGCTGCAGTGTCAATGGTAGAAACAACCATGTAAGCTCCAGTGTCAATGGTAGAAACAACTGTGTAAGCTCTAGTGTCAATGGTAGAAACGATCCTGTAAGTTTCAGAAACAATGGTGTCATTATATGACGTAAACACAACTGCACCCTACTTAAGCTAAGATTCCTTACATGCGGTATGCGGCATGCGGTATGCGAATGCGAATGCGGCAAAAAATCGAAACGCCTTGAAGTCAATGGGCTACAACCCTTACACACGGTATGCAAATGCGAATGCGAATGCGACAACTCGATCGGTCCCTGTAGCAATTGGTGTGGCATGCGGCATGCGGTACGCGAATAGAAACGTGAGTCGCACTTGCCCATTAGGTTTACACTAGGAGAGCCGACTGGTCATTACGGAACGGTCACGCACAGGGGTGCTGAGTGGAAACATATGGTAGTGCTGGTGGGGGGTAGATGCTTGCCGCTTACCGCGTAGAAGGAATCCTCCCATTCGCATACCGCATGCCACATGCCGCATACCGCGTAGAAGGAATCTTAGCTTTAGTCAGTTCGATTGGGTAATACATCTTACAGGCATGTAGTTGAAAGAAGAATGTAGTTATTTATAGATACACCATTGCCCTTTGTGGGATTTGGTTTTATTAGGTCAGATGCTGTCAATGCCATCACACACAAACACTACACGCCCCACGTGTGTTCACCAGGTGGCGCCACCGTTAGTGTCAACAGAAGCCCCCTCTCACCACTTCGTTACCCATCTCAGCGCCACAAGTCTATGGACACACGATCCTGTTTCCGCCCACCACTTCCGGCCCGCAGCGTTTGACCACAAATGTCGTTTGCCATCACTAAAGGCGGCAGGATTGGACGTTTAGTGACACGGACTACTACACAGACTACTACACAGACTACTACATAGACTACCACACTGACTACCAGACAGACTACCACACGGACTACTGCACAGACTACTATACAGACTATGACACACTCTTAGACAGACTACTACACAGATTACTGCACATACTACTACACAGACAACTACACATACTACCAGACAGAATACTACACATACCACTTTACAGACTACTGCAATACTACAGACTACTACATATACTACTAGTACCACACAGACTACTACACATACTATTACACAGACTAATTACTACACAGAGCACTACACAGACCACTAAGCAGACTACTACACATACTACTACACAAACTACTTACTACACAGACTACACCACATACTACTACTCAGACTACTATTACTACACATACTACTACACAGACTATTACACAGACTAATTACCACCAAGAGTACTACACAGACTACTACAGACACTACACATACTACTACACATACTACTACACAAACTACTTACTACACAGATTACAACACATACCACTACACAGGCTACTAGTACTACTACACAGACTACTACACAGACTACTACACAGACCACTGCACATACTACTACACATACCACTACACATACTACTACACATACTACTACACATATGACTACACAAACTACTACAGAGACCACTACACAAACTACTACACAGACCACTACACATACTACTTACTACACAGACTACTACACAGACAACTACAGAGACCAGTACACAGACTACTAGTAGTACAACACAGACTACTACACAGACTACTACACAGATCACTGCACAGACTACTACACAGACTACTACACAGAATACTACTCAGACCACTACACAGACCACTACACATACTACTAGTAGTACTACACAAACTACTACACAGACCACTACAGACTACTACACAGACTACTACACAAACTACTACTCAGACCACTACACATACCACTACACATACTACTATTAGTACTACACAGACTACTCCACAGACTACTCCACAGACTACTACACATACATATTTCCGGGAAACCAAAGAACTAACTATCGGTGATGGAATTCACATGAACATCTTTGTAATTTGTAGCACTAGCACCGTTTGTAATTTAGTCGTGGCAGACGCTGCGATGACGTCAGCATGGAATGGGCTAATGACGACAGTGATATGTTTCCACAACCAGCACAATGTTGTGTTGCTCTGAACAGCAGCAACCTAATACCCCTGTCACACTACGACGTAATGAGCCAACGTGAGCCTAACGTGGTGATATTTTGTCATTACGTTGATGTACGTTGGATTACGTTATGATGACGTCATAATGACGTTAGAGTGACGTCGAGCTACGTCACATTACGTCGTGTTACGTCGAGTTCCGTCGAGGTTTTGGACATGTTCAAAAGTTTAGACGTAGGTCGAACGTAAGGGTTTACATTCGCCGTACGTTCTGTTCACGTTCAGCGAACGTCAATGACGTTAAACGGACGTTATTCCAACGCTCCTCACTACGTTCAACTACGTTCCACTACGTTGAACCCC
The DNA here is from genome assembly GCA_030323885.1 of Branchipolynoe longqiensis. Classification (NCBI taxonomy): domain Eukaryota; kingdom Metazoa; phylum Annelida; class Polychaeta; order Phyllodocida; family Polynoidae; genus Branchipolynoe; species Branchipolynoe longqiensis. Next base: position 63,677,161 of record CM059195.1, read on the forward strand.
ATTAAACCAAGTGCAAACGCTCCTCACTACGTTCAACTATGTTCCACTACGTTGAACCCCATTAAACCAAGTGCAAATGCCCACGGGGCGTAATGGGAACGTCAGGACAACGTCAGGAGAACGTCAGGAGAATGTGCATTCAACGTAATTCAACGTCTCATGACATAGCTAACGTCACGTAACGTTCTTCTGACGTTGGAATAACGTTCATAACGTTCCGTCAGCATCATTACGTTGACCTCTCTCGTCGAACGACGGTATCACTACGCTTTACCGACGTTACTCTCTCGTCCACTACGCTGCATCCACGTTCAACTTGTGCCCAAATTTGCATACTACGCCGAGAAGTTCAACGTTCTTCACGTTCTCCCTACGTTGACGTCGTTACGTCGTAGTGTGACAGCCCCATCATAAGGGCCGACCATCACCATGCCCCTCCCCCCCCCCCCTCGCCGCCCCGTCTCCCTCGCCACTTCTGCCCGTGCACCCTCGTCGCTCCTCCGGGAGCTAAATGCGGCAGGGCCGTGATGGATTTATGGGGGAGTGGATTAAGGGGCTTTAGGAGCGGGAATAAACGGTGCTAAAACGCAGATTTGTTTCAAGGCTTTATTGATAGAAACATCCAGAGATCCTATTATACCTGGCTGTCTATATCGCCGCTTTAATATCAGGTGCGATGTAACTTATCCATTTGGCAGCCTATAAGTCACGCTTGGTAGCCTATAAGCCTGTATCAAGATAGGATGGATTCCAAGGCAGTCGCCAATGAGAGTATTGGCAACAGGGGAGTAGTCAGCGCAAAATTGTGTGCACATGCTTACAGGAAATTAACAAATTGTAAGCACAAAATAAAAAAGTGCATGTTACAAAAGATTTACTATGAACAAAATATGACGCTGAGAGAAATTGTCTTGAATGAGTGAGGTCGCTCATTCGGTGTCATTGCTGGACATGGCAGGCTCAAGGCCGAAGCCCTCCCCCCCTGCCACTACTGTGGTGGTGGCGGTGCTGGGGGGGGGGGGAGTGAGTGATGAGGGGGCAGGAGAGGGGGTGAAGCCATCTTCCCCCCTCCAGCCTATATAACAACTCCTGCCAGCCATCATGGCCAGGCACTATCCTGGGGTCTTCCGGAGCCACCGAAGCTGGTCAGTCTTCTCCAAACGCCCGCACTGACCACTTCCCACCTCCAATTTTACCCACCCACCCACACCTGCAGTTGATTGTGCCCACAACAATCAACAAAACCAAAAACCAATCAAGCATTTAAACTAAAAAATAAAGAATACCATCTAATGAGCGACTGACACCCGCGCAGTTGACAGATCACACCTACTTAAATGTCACATTTCTGATAATTTACCTTCTACTGTTATCTCATATTTTTATCATTAACTATTGCTATTGTACTTTAACGTAATTGATTACTCGTTTGTTAAATCGTTCACATGACTCATATGCCCTCATCACATTTCATTTTCCCAATATATCGGGGCCTTCGCTCGTTCGCTTCTTGCTCGATGATACACAGTCAATGTACATGCCGCCGGGCGGGCAGCGCCCGAATAAAAGCCTTGATTAACCCACTCATGCCTCTGAGTCAGCTGTGTCCGTGAGCAATGGTTCACACATGTTTACAGGGTGACAGTGTAGCTATGCCCCTGGACTAGGATTGGTTAGTTGTTGAAGGTTTACGTCTTGGAAACATCTAAGGTCATATCAGGACCAGGAAGGCTCAATGTTGGTTAACTTCAGTGATCGGATGAGAACCTGTGTTTCTAACACGAAGAAAGCTCAGACCACAGTTGTGCTTGACTGATTACTAAACACTGTCCGCTCCCAGGCTGATGTACTGACGGTACAGCGTCTGCTTTCTATGTGGTCGGTGGTGAGTTCGATCCCTGGCTGAGTAAAACAAACATTTGTCACAGCACTGGTCGCTGCCACATCACCTGGTACTTTGTACTTGTAGGTGGAAACGACGAGGAGTGGATGGTTCAGTGTGAGGAAAATATATGTGACTGAGTCCGGTATTGCATCATGGTGTCGGCCGGTGAGGCAGACCTCTCCGAGTTTCATCAATTACTTCTGATTACCAGACGCCCTCCTGATGTATAGCCATAGCTTGCACCCGGTGGTGACGTCATTATATACTCATTAGTAGGGAGTAGAGAGGGAGCGCTGACTGAGGGGAGAAATGATTCATCACCATCACCATTATCACCACCCTGACATCAATCATCACCACCATTACCATCATCATCAACCATCACCACCACCAATCATCACCAACGATCATCACCATCATCACTATCACCATCACCACCACCATTCATCACCACCATTAATCATCACCATCATCACTATCAGCACCAATCATCACCACAAATCATCAGCACCATTAATCATCACCATCAACACTGTCACCATCATCAACCATCACCACCACCAATCACCACCACCATTAATCATCACCACCACCATCACCCCCATTATCAACCATCACCAATCATCACCACCAATCATCATCACCATTCATCACCATCATCATGATCACCACCATCATCACTACCGTCACCACCACAGAGGATACCGAGTTGGTACAAATAAAAGCAGCAGCATCTCTGTTGTCTTTGTCAGAATGGTCTTGACACTAGTCCGTGACCTAATTGTCGGCTAGTCGCCGGGAGGTGGCTTCTCTGTCACGATAAAGGCCACACAATCACCGTGAACTTGAGGAAGGTGTGGAGGGGAACTGTAAACACAGCAGTCATAAGGTGGACGTGCGTGTGTGTGAATGGGGAGAAATACACTCCAAGCATTCATCTTTTGTTTTTTGTTTAATCTACCAACCTTTTCATCGCATCGGGTCAACTATTCTGACAACCTTGCGTTGTAAGTTGTAATATATACTCATTTGTTATTGTGATATCTGGAATCAACGACAGTCAGCCATGATAGGTTGGATATTTATAAAGATAGCAAGTACAAAAGTGGAAAAATGCACATACGTATATATTGACGTGGTAATTAGTCTGGTGTTCTTTGTTGTTGTAAATATAGTTTATTCATTGAATGCTTTTGTCAGTGCCATGGCACTGGTCTTCCAGCCATGTGACAATACAGTTATTTACAATATATGTAAATGTAGTCTGATATTGTCATCAGCAGCTAGCTCAAATCAGCTGAAATAACAATATCAAACATTCAAAGACTTACATATGGTATAGTTTGACAATTCATATATACAAATAGTAGTTATATGTTGTATTCATACACACTTAGATACATACAGGTGTATTGATTAGACCTTTACATAACGAGTGGTTAGGTGCATAGTTTCCCTTCATAGGTTTGTATGCCTACTATGTTGTGAATTGCAAAACTATCATGTTGTTGGAGTTAACATTTTGAGATGGAGTGTTAGAAGAATGGTTTGTTTATTCTGTTAGATAGAATGTGGTTAGCTTGTAGGGTTATGCTCAAAAGGTTAATAGCTCAGGTGTGTTTTTTGACTACGTGAAGTACTTTGAGTAAGTAGGTTGTTAGTAATGATGGGATAAACAATGCTTGGAGGATTGTACATTTCAATCATTTAGTAGTCTAGTACAGACTTTATTAGTGTCTACGTTTATACAAAGTTGTTGTTGCTTTACGTCCTAGTAACATCTATGTTCATATCAGGCACAGGAAGCCTATGCTCTACCGATTGTGCAACCGCGTCCGGTGTGGGAAGCCCGAATGGAAAGTCCGTGATATTACCGGAAGTGACTCCAGGTGGCGCCTATATAGATATGAAGAAGAACGGGACAATAATAGAAATGGACAAAGATATGTATAGCACCAATGCAGTGCACTAATAATTTGCCGGCACTATTGTTGTTAGTTGGACGGCGGTCCTTTGGTAAGGTTGGTCCCTAATGGGTGTTGACGGCGTTGTCTGCCGACTGACTACAAAGCCATGTCTGCCCAACAAAGAGAGCGGGAGAGAGACAAACACCGCGCCCCCTACCGGGCCGCACTGAGGCTTTCCACATCTATCAGCAGTTCGCTGTTTGTTCATGGGGCTTCACGTCCCAGCAACACAGCGTAGCAAGTGTGTATATGTAGAACCGTTTCTAATTCTATGTTACACTGTTATTGGTTGGAGCTTGATTTCCAAGCCATATCTGAGGTCATATCAGGACGGGTTGTCATAGGAGAGGTCATATCAGGATGGGTTGTCATAGGAGGGGGGGTCATATCAGTACGGGTTGTCACAGGAGAGGTCATATCAGGACGGGTTGTCATAGGAGAGGTCATATCAGGAGGGGTTGTCATTGGAGAGGTCATATCAGGATGGGTTGTCATAGGAGGGGGTCATATCAGGGTGGGTTGTCATAGGAGAGGTCATATCAGGAGGGGTTGTCATAGGAGAGGTCATATCAGGACGGGTTGTCATAGGAGGGGTATTATCAGGAAGGGTTGTCATAGGAGAGGTCATATCAGGACGGGTTGTCATAGGAGAGGTCATATCAGGACGGGTTGTCACAGGAGAGGTCATATCAGGAAGGGTTGTCATAGGAGAGGTCATATCAGGACGGGTTGTCACAGGAGAGGTCATATCAGGACGAGTTGTCACAGGAGGGTTCATATCAGGACGGGTTGTCATAGCAGAGGTCATATCAGGTCGGGTTGTCATAGGAGGGGTCATATCAGGTCGGGTTGTCACAGGAGAGGTCATATCAGGACGGGTTGTCATAGGAGGGGTCATATAAGGAAGGGTTGTCATAGGAGACTGACCTATTTTACGTCATGACGGTATGAAATTTGACAATTGCTTTATCACCAACAAGACGATAGATCGATAGCATTCATTCGGTCGACTGTGGGAAATAATAGCGCAACATGTAGAGCATAACATATCACACAAGTAATGACAAATGATAATCGCCCTAATTCTCAAGATGGTTTCTATATTTTTTTAGGATATGTAAGTTTTTATCGCGCAAAATATTGTTATTATCATCGGTGGTGATTTGTGTTCTGTACACGAGCTAGTTTTGAGAAGTAGTTGTATTGTTGCAATGGTCAATAGAGTGTACTGTGCTGAATTGATCTCACCAGGCAAAGGAGGGGGGGGGGCAAATAAATACACAGGTATGCATGGTGAGATTGGTTGCATCGTGGACGCTAGGTCGTCCATTGGTTAGGAGCTTCTCTCCGCAATGGCAAACATGCGTGTTTGAATCACACTTGAGGGCCTCCTGTGTTTACGAGAGCCCCCTCCCATTCGCTGTATCAACAAGATGGGATGTTTTAGGATATTACCGTTAGTATGGTTGATGTTGTTATCCCATTATGTCTGCACTTAGACTGGCATATATATATATATATATATATATATATATATATATATATATATATATATATATATATAAATATATGTGCAAATATCATTGATATATTATACACACATGCATGAGATATAATGCATTATGTGAATATAAACAATACATACCATATATGTCCCAATAGATGCGCACTACACAAGTGCAGATACATGGATGCGCGTCTATTCAAAGTTAAAGCATTTCATGGATTTGTTTTTTGTTGTGCCTCTGAAATAAAGTGGGATTGTCTAATTTTATGTGTATTCAGTCTGAATATGATGGTACATTTTTATTTGTTTTTGTCGTGCCTCTGAAATAAAGTGGGAATTGTCCTATTTTATGTGCATTCAGTCTGAATATGATCGTAAATTTGTGCGTGCTTTCAATCATGAAATGGGGGGCGGGGGTGCTTCTATTAGGTAGCGTGCTTCTATTGGGACATATACGGTATATAGTATTTACTAAAAGCCTCATTTAATTCCTTACAATTCTATATGGGATATACAATGTAACTTTTCAAATTTTAAAAAACCTTGAGAAACAAATAATACATTATTAAATACCTGTGCAGTACGCTACTGATAGACCATGCACAGGAGAAACATGCGCAGATATTTCCTCAATCATTTTTCCACACGAAATGTCTTTTAAGCACTGGGGGGGGGGGGGGGGGTTATGGGAGGGTATAGCCAGTTCCGCATTTTGATATTGTTATGGCTATAACTGTCATGTCTAAAACTGATATCGCATAATAAACTGTAATACATATTTACATCATCAGATCATACATAGACCTCCACATACTCTCTCTATATTTGTTCAGCAACTGGCCACTCTTCACAGGTTCCCCTATTTACTGTAGCTACATTTGGGCGACAGTACCAATGTATAATATACACATTCCCCGTTTATTGTGTCCGCATTCTGTTAGCAGTTATGTGGCATATCACACATATTCACACACTACAGTCGCTGTGTAACCACACTTCGCCTCTTACTTTGTCATATTGCTGTACAGTGCAGTGGTATGCGATACATATATATATTCTTTTGTTGGTGATGAATTTATTTATCCTGCTCATAACGGATAAGTGAGTTAACACTTGTTTTCACCGCTGGGCAGCACTAGTCCAATTTGATTCAAATCTTTTGGATTTTGTCTTAGTAATAATTTAGGTTTTCTTGCTTCTTGTTTATGGCTTGTAACTGGTTGTAGATTGCAAACATTCCAAAGTCCAGCTTTCACTATACTGTGTGTTAATCCATTTAAATATTTTCCCAATTCATTGTACACACATAGTGTCAAATGCATCGACAAGAACTGGGTGCAAGGAATTGTATACTGCGCAAAACGCTATGGCCACACAGTCTCAAATGAAACATAGACAGATTGTTCATTGCAGTGATTGTTGAACGCTACTCATTCTCTACCGTCATGATGAACTGACGCAAATAATGAAAATGATGGAATTAGGAAAAAACTGCCGTCAAAGTGTAATATTGGCATTTGGAACAGCAACATTAAACACACATACCAGCTATGGCAATACCGCTGTGTGAAAATATGATACTTAGCAGTTCAACTCAATGTGGTAAGTTCAAATATCCTATTATATTATTCGGTATTTCTTATCTACTTGGGTATTATTTTGTCCCTTTGGAATATCGAGTAGAACAGATAGAAAGATGGAGAACGTAGTAGAAGAATACACAATGACAACCTAGTTGGTCCCGCAGCCTTGTTCCTTTAACAGGGCTGTTCATGTTGTTGTTGTTGTTTTACGTCTAAGGTCAACATCTAAGGTCATAGCAGGACGGGCAGGGCTGTTGAACAACCCATTAGAAACAAAGTGTCGGAAAGCCCCGTTATGGACATCACGCCATGAATTTGCAAATCTAAGGTGCTAAATATATGGTTCCAACGCTTGTTTATCACAGCACACTACTTTTGAGTGAATGAATTATGAAACCATGTCGATTAATAGACTTTTAAACTCAAATCAAGAGCTTTCTGTGGCAGCCATCTTAGATTTTTGCATTCTACCAAATTCTCAACCAGACACTAATGTAGATAAACACTGCTCATTGAAACGACTACTCCACAGTTAATTCCTATTTGAAACAGTTTTTGCTCAGATTTAAGGATAGTTGTCATTCACGCTACCCTTGGTAGGATGAATCTTTTATCTATGGACATCTAAATAATGAATTACAACCTTATTCTATGGCAGTCCTACTGGCTTATTAGCTATGTTTATATATATATATATATATATATATATATATATATATATATATATATATATATATATATATGAGTGGCAAGAGGGAGAGTAGGATCAATGGTGTTAGTCTAGTAAGGATCCCAATGGGGGCGCCACGAGGAGCATCAAGCAACAAGTGAGTATGAAAAACAGGTTGGTAGTAACTTACATAAATTTATACTCATTTAATTCTTACATACCACATATACATATATGGAATCCATCAAATCATTGGCATCCATATGTATACAAATGATACGTCCGAAAATCAAAATACACCATTTCGCATGAATATAGATAAAGTGGGCGGGCGGAGTCATTTCAAATTAACTGCAAGCTGAGGGAAATTTGACAACTCTACCCCCACCCACAAGGACCGTTATGACGCATAAAAGTGCATGCAGTTGCACTTTGGGATTTTTATTGCGCATGTGCGGTTATTTTTTTCTCCCCATCGGAACTATATTCCAGTGACGTCACATTTGGCTATATGCAAATTAAATTAGTGAGCAATAATTAGGGCCTATTCTATATGTCGTCTAAGTCTGGCAGAGTGCCAGGTATCGGTTAACTCTACCCCTTGGTATAATCACCACCAGGGGCCGTATGCACGAATCGGTGTTAGGGCCTTAACCGCTGCTAGGCTAGCTCCACACGGTTAACTGTGGAAAATCGGTATGCACCAATCGGTGCCAGCGCTAACTGCAAACTTTAGCCTAGGCTAAGTTACCCCAGTTTCAAATCAGGTTTAACTGCTAGCCGCGCCGGTTAGTGTGCGTGTATGGGTCTCAATCTATTCAATGCTATCATATTTAACATAATTACATATGCCATAAGTGAAATCTTATCAATTTAACCCTAAATTCGAACCGATATTAACGCTGCCGCCGCATTGGTGGCGTTATGCATATTGTCAAATCGCCGAATGTAAAGTAAACAAATCGGCGCTGCCGCAGCGACATCAATATCCATATTGTCCAACGTCAACTAAAAATGGTCCCCGCCACCGAATCGACGGCAATATATTAGGCCGAAATCAATTCAATGCTGTCATATTTAACAGAATTACATACACAATAAGTGAAATCTTATCAATTTAACCCTAAATTCGAATCGATATTAACGCCGCTGCATTGGCGGAGTTATTCATATCGTTGACTGGAGGGAATTCCCAAATCTATAAATAAACTCACGGTTAGCTATCCGCCCCGGCTAGTAGATTGGTGCATACCGATTCACACATTTCTCCAACCCCTCGCTACCCTGAGGTAGCTAACCGCAGCTAGTGCCTTAACTCCGGCTAAGCCTATCACCGATTGGTGCATACGGCCCCAGGTATGGGTTAACTATAGCCCTTTGTACAATCACTAGTAACTATACCACACCTATTCCATGTATCGTATAAGTCCGGCGGCATGTCAGGTGTGGGTTAACTCTACCCCTTTGTATAATCATGACCCAGTAACTATACCACACCTATTCCACGTGTCGAATAAGTCTGGCAGCGTGTCAGGTATGCGTTAACTGTAGCCCTTTGTACAATCACCACCCAGTAACTATACCACACCTATTCCATGTGTCGTATAAGTCCGGCTATGGGTTAACTCTACCCCTTTGTACAATCACCAGTAACTATACCAAACCTATTCCATGTATCGTATAAGTCTGGCGGAGTGCCAAGTATGGGTTAACTCTACCCCTTTGTACAATCACTAATAACTATACCACACCTATTCCATGTATCGTATAAGTCTGGCGGAGTGCCAGGTATGGGTTAACTCTACCCCTTTGTACAATCACTAGTAACTATACCACACCTATTCCATGTACTGTATAAGTCTGGCAGAGTGCCAGGTATGGGTTAACTCTACCCCTTTGTACAATCACTAGTAACTATACCACACCTATTCCATGTACTGTATAAGTCTGGCAGAGTGCCAGGTATGGGTTAACTCTACCCCTTTGTACAATCACTAGTAACTATACCACACCTATTCCATGTATCGTATAAGTCTGGCGGAGTGCGAGGTATGGGTTAACTCTACCCCTTTGTACAATCACTAGTAACTATACCACACCTATTCCATGTATCGTATAAGTCTGGCAGAGTGCGAGGTATGGGTTAAATCTACCCCTTTGTACAATCACTAGTAACTATACCACACCTATTCCATGTATCGTATAAGTCTGGCGGAGTGCGAGGTATGGGTTAACTCTACCCCTTTGTACAATGACTACCCAGTAACTATACCACTCATTTTCAGCCCGCATTCAAAGCAGCAGTGTGTGTTGGCGATAAAGTGGGTGGGGTGGGCGTTTTGGCGGGGGTGGGGTGGGGTAATGCCACAGTCGTGCCAGCGACCAACCAAAACCCTATCATTAGTGTCACGCGCAGTGGTAGGAGTACTGGCTGGCGTAGAGGCTGGCTGGAAGCCTTATCTCACAATTTATATATTTGTCTACCAACCTTATCTCACTAAGTATTTTAAGTCACCCTCCATTAATCCCCCCCCCCCCCCGCAACCAAAAAACAACGACCCAGACCAACCCCCCAAACCCCCCCGCCTCTCCCACAAAATACAACATAAAAACCTTCAAACCCAACACCAGGTGACAAAAAATACACTAGATCCTCTGCTCAGTTTATTGACGGCTCCTCTATTCAGGTTTTTGATGGCTCCTCTGTTCAGTTCATTGACGGCTCTGGTGATGTCAATCAACAGCCATACCGTGATCGAATGCTTGTCCTGGCGTGTCCTACCGGGCGCCATGGCCTAATTGGTAGAGCGCAGGTCTCGCGTGCGGGAGATCGGGAGTTTGATTCCCGATCGAGTCAAACCAATGACTTACAAAATTGATACTTGTCACTTCCTAACTTGGTGCTCGGCATTATTATGATAGGGCAAGGACTAGTTAGCTCAGTTTTAGGATAATCGGACTTAGTGGGATATTGGGTCATGGTGTTGGTGGCATGATTTCCCAGTGGGGCAGCACTAAAAAAATGCCAAGAGTGCTCATTGTCACAATCCCGGTAGACATCATGATATAACCTTTGATGTTGCCAGGAAGTAACATTCCAACAGCCAACCAGCCAACCTGGCGGAGTGAGTGCTAAGTGGTTCCTGCAAAATGTGGCACTGTCAGATAAGAACATGATAAATATAGTTTATGTGATAAAAGAGCCCGATCTGTGTGAATGTCGGATAGTGTCGGGGCTGGGTGTCTGAGGCTGTTATGGAGTATTGGTCAGGAGCATCGAGGCATAGAGGACGGGTGGGGGGGGGGGCGGGTCCAGTACTGGTAGGTGTTGAGGGGGTACAGTGGGTAACGGCAGTGGGGTGTATGGGAGTTCCACAAGGTGTCCAGGTGGGTGTCAGCGCTTTGTTCTGTGGTGTCGGCGATAGATGTTTGTTTGATTGATTGATTGTTGGAGTTTTACGTCCTAGCAACATCTAAGGTAATATCATGACGCCTACCGACTTGTGACAGTGCGCACTCATGGTGACTTTACAGTGCTGCCCCACTGGGAGACCAGGCTGCCAGCAACATGACCTCATATCCCACTCAGTAGCATTATCCTGACACTGAGCCAACCAGTCCTTGCCCTATCCTAATAATGCCGAGTGTGTGTCTCGCAAGCAATAAGTATAAATTTTTATGTCATCGGTTTGACTCGATGGAGGTTCGACCCACGATCTACCAAAACGGGAGCCGGACGCTCAACTCATTCGGCGATCCCGTCTGGTAGGTGGGGATGTTGTAAATGTGTTAGGGGTGCTGGGTACCGGTGTGTCAGAGCGTGTTAGCGAGATTCATCGGATGTCATGGTGTGGGTGTCGGAGGGAGTCAAGTGGTAGTCAAGTTATCTGGGGTTGGCCCGAGTGTCGGTGCCGAGGGTGGTGAGGGGTGATGCTTAGACAGGTCACACCGAAGACAATGTACGACAAGCCTCCGCACTCATATAGTGGCAACCCATGGCAAAGAAGGTGCATCGTCTTTGATCAGGTGTAGTAGCATGTTTTTATTATTAATATTAGGAGATAATACACTATAATTGTCATACATTGTCATTGATGGTACAGCAGTCAGGGTAGGCTAGGGCACCTGTACCCTTCTTTCAATGGTACAGCAGTCAGGCTGGACATGGGGACCTGTCCAATTACCTTGCTTGTTGTGTTTTACGGGAAAGCGCTGAGTGGTGCATCTTGTCTTATATTGTCTTTGGTCACGCCAAGCCAGGATGCTGATCAGGCAGGCCCTCAATACATGTTCGGCACCAGCCTGTGTGTGTGTTCGCCTTATAACACTGGTTACACACAGGCCAGCACTATCTGGGTGATTTGTCACAGGGGTCCCTCACTCAGCACAGCATGGCACCCCTCCCCACTTATAACGCGCCCTCGCCACTGCCTCCAGCCACTCCTCCTTCAGCCTGCTCCTGCTGCACCACTCTACTTTTTTTTTGGCCTACTCCTCCATGATCTACCATGCCGTCAATCGCCCGAGGCCGAGGCCAAGGTTGTGTCGCCGGCCGCTGCAGCACCAGGAGAGCGCTGGACATCACTGTCCCAGACTCCGCCTCCACGACGTCCTCCTCCTCACGCCACCCCTCTGAGGCCGGCCATTGGATCGCCACCACCAAGGTGACTATGGACACCAACGCGCGCACCATGGAGGGCCTCGCCGAGATCGGGGAGTCGATGGCCATCACCCACGCCTCCACCCAACCACTCCAGCCACCGTACAGCCGCCCCGGCCATGTCCCCCGGTCTCCGCAGTCTACACCGGCTCGCCAGCACTGCCATACCAACCGCCGCTCCGGCTGCCCTTCACCCGCAGTATCAGCACCTCACCCGACACCGGAAGCCAGCCACCACTGCTGCCGCCGCCGCCCCCAGGACAGCCACAACCAATAACCTGGTCGCCCACATGCTGACGTCCGCTGCCGAGACTGTCCGCAAGATCCTCGAGTCCGCCAGCTATGTTTTCCTCCATGACTTGGTGGAGAGGGGGGTGGAGGGGAAGGTGGTGAAGAAGGAGGAGGCATCCCGAGATGAGTACGGCCTCCCCCTCCGGATGCTCGAGTCCCACCCTTCTTTCCCTTCCGACTCCATCCCCACTCTCACCCATCACACGATCACCATTCTCCGTCACAACCTGACGATTCCGTGGCCTACCGTCCGCCGTTATTCCGAAATGGTGTTCACCTGGATCGCGGATGGTAGGATCCCTGACAGCTGGCTCCCTCGCTTTCACCCCCCCATAGGCCGACTCCGCCCACCCTGCCCCCCTCACCGGCACCTTCTGGACCTCCTCCCCGACCCCCGCCCACACCCTTGTCCTCCCTGAAGACCTGGCTGAGCCCCTGGCGGATGTCGTCGACCTGAACACCCAAACAACCCTCCCCGTCACCCCTCTTGCGGCCCTCACCCACGAAGAATACCACCCCCCCATCTCTCCATCTGGCCCACTACCCTGACTTTGTGAGCCATACATACCTCAGGGATGCCGGACTCCCTAACTTTTTGGTTGCCCGCAGCCCCCTTCACTCTGGCCTCCACATCCCCGCATGGCGGATCCGCCTCTGGGAATACCACAACCAGGAGGTGGTCAACTTTCTCGAGTTTGGCTTCCCCGCCAACTACTCCACTGAGACCCCTCCGGTCACCACCTATGTCAACCACAGCCTCCGCCGCGGTGTGGCCCAGGCTTGTCAGCAGGCTGGCCTCCCCCTCTCGGACATTGGGGCCCAAGGGACCTCGACATCTGACACAACCTACGCTTACATCTTCCCCCCGCTGGTGCCCATCGAGCCCTCTCCTCTCTTTTGGTGGAGGGCTCCTAGGGGCTTTCTCCATCACTGACACTTATAAACTCTTAATCTAGACATTCATTGTCTTTAACATTTATCTTGACATTTGATATCTACATTGACATTGATACTTATTATCTGACCTTTATTCCTGCTATCATTTATTGTGAATAAATTATTTTTCTCCACCTCCGCCTCCTCGTTCCTGCTTCGTCACGTATCGTGTGTTCAATCCCCGGCAGATTCAAACCAGGTAGAGTGCGGAATTCGTGTACTGGTCGGGAGTTCGAATCCCACTCGAGTCAAACCAGTGACTTAGGAAATGTATACTTGTTGCTATCTAACCTGGTGCTCAGCATTACCAGGATAGGGCAGTGACTGATTAGCTCAGTATTAGGATAATATGCCTGAGTGGGACACCAGGTCATGGTCCTGGCAGCCTCGTCTTCCATTGGGGCAGCACTATATAGTCACCATGAGTGTGCAGTGTCACAAGTCAGTACTAGTCCTGATATGACCTAAGATGTCAGAATGTAAAACTTCAACAAACAAACGAGTCAAACCAAAGACTGATAAAATTGTCACTTGTCACTCACTTTTACAAGATGCTCGGGATTACTAGTACTAATATAGTATGTAAAGGATGATTAGCTATCAAGGTGATGTGACTGAGAAGGATAGCCACTCATGGTGCCAGTGGCCTGGTTCGGGGCAGCTCTATAAAGTAGCCATGAAGCGCATAGCTACAGATCTTATCATTGATTGATTGAGTAGTTGTGTCATAAGTACTAACGACATCCGATGTTATATCAGGACAGGTACTGAATTGTTACAGTGTACACTCCTATGTGGTTTTATAGTGCTGTCTCACTGGGATATCATGCAACATGGTACCCTGACCCATTATCCAATGCATTCAAATAACCCAAACAGTGCGCAAACCAGTTCTCACTCTCTCCTAGTATTGCAGAGCGCCAGGCAGAGTAGCGACAAGTATCAATTTGCAAGTCTTTGGGTTGGTTCAGTCGGGGATCAACTGCTCTCCCCGGAGATTGCCCCCATGACCTCCAGCACCGGAAGTGGGCGTGACTTGTTTTAACATTGCCAAGTAGATTCTTTCTCAGCTACAAGTACATCACATAGCAAGGTGTTTGATACATGACACTCAGACGGTGATAGCCCTATCTATATCATAAGTCAGATAATATTTTGTATACATCATATTAAAAAAATGCGATAACCCTTTGTACATCAGAATTCGAATAGCATTTTTTATTACATCACATATAAAAATGCGATAACCCTTTCAGCATCATAATTCTGATAGTATTTGTTATACGTCACATGAAAACTGTGAGGGCCCTTTGTACATCATAAGCCTGACGGGACTTTGTATACTGGGATAGCCATATCTGCATGATAAGTCCGATACCGAAAGAGATGATGTATGGGGGATTCAAACCCCATATTTTAGTGATGTTGAATTCAAGTTATTATTAGAATCTACACGAAAGGCAGTGTTTGTTGAACATCAACTTACATAGTGCCCACGATTGAATATTGCCCAGTTTAATGCTGGGAATTAGTTACCACACGTAAACAAATGCTATAACAACAGTGATTTCATGGGCGTATTGGACAAATAACGATGACCAAAGGAAATGGGATCACTGAGTGAGTTAGGAGCAATACCGGAAGATGATTTGCCCGACTTGACCGGATTTAGTGCAGTTTCCCCGCTCCCCATGCTGCTCAAACCGCGATAAGGCGTAAGAATACCAAACAGTCAAGGAACTACATATATAGTATAGTTATACGAATCTTACCTGGGTATAGATGATGGATAACTGTTGTTTTCCCGAGGTAGAAGCCTCGGGTAGACGTGGGCTAGGGAGAAGGAAGCACGTGAGGTACCAGCAATTTTAACCTACTTATTCAGGATAAAAATGAACTTTCAATGCAATGGATACTATGATTTTCCCGTAACGGTACACCAACGGGATAGACGTGGCAGGGCGTGGTGGGTGGGCCCTAGCCCACGTCTACCCGAGGCTTCTACCTCGGGAAAACAACAGTTATCCATCATCTATACCCAGGTAAGATTCGTATAACTATACTATTTTACCTCAGTATACAGCCTCAGGCTAGCCTCAGGCTAGGGAGACCTTTACATAATTCATTTTTATCCTTAATATCATCCATTCTTATATAATATTCAACGTTTTTGTTCTCACATATTCTTGTTAGTTGGCGAGCAGGCGCTTTGCAATGCCGGTAGGCTTTTCTAGTCGCTTGTTGTAATGTTTTGCAAACGACTTAGCCCTCTTCCAGCCTGCATGCGCTAGTATTCTTTTCACAGAAACACCTAGCAACCGTGCTTTGGAGACCATGGCACCTCTAGTTGAGTGGGATGAGTATTTGCTCGTATCCACTCCAGCCAATTTCAACACCGTAATTGTCCATCTGGCAAGGGTGTCTCGTGAAATTGCTTTATGTGGCCTTATAAAGCTCACTAATAGTTGTTGTGATGCACGTAAATCCTTTGTCTTAGATATATAAGCCCGTATGGCTGACACCACACATAATTTCCGATCACTCGGAAAACAGTCTAAGTGAACCGTAGATAAAGGGTACTAACGTGTTCGATATAAAAGCAAATTGTGTAGAAATCAAAGTAGCTGGTTTTATTTGTCCTATTTTATTCACAGTTAAAGATAAAGCCAACAATCGTCTGTCCTCTGTGTCCGGTTACTAACAATAAAAGGACCGCGACCTTAAAACCTAACTGTTTTATATCTAACCACGAGTTGTGAGGCCAAGCCTGAAACAACTTAAATACTATAGAAACATCCCAAAACCGACTATACTTTGGTTTTGGAGGTTTCCTTTGATAAATTGAACGAAGTAAATATCTAAGAACATAATGTTTTCCAACTGTTTCACCATCAATTCTCTGTAATATGATTGATAACGCACATCTTGCCGCATTAATCGACCCAAAGGATAGTCCCTCATCCTCTAGAGAACGAAGAAAACGAGCTACTTGTGAAATTGTTGGATTTGTTGGCTTAACTTTCATTAAGAAACAATGTACACCCCATTTCTTTAAATAGGATGTGTACATTTTGACAGTTCCTGGCCTCCAGGCATCAGCTACTATCCTATTCTCAGTAATTTTGTCCAATCCAAATTGGCGCAGCTGGTTCCTTAGAAAAGGAATGCCAATAGGGGCGTCGTTGACACGTCGCCGTGAACCACTAACGGTCCGTGGTGTGTCAGATTTCCGAGTTTTCTTGGGAATCGTATATGTTCTTTTGCCAGTTGTGAAACTGCTGGCAGCCAAGGTTGCGTGTCCCAATCGGGCACCACCAGTATCGCATGTGTCCTTTCCAGACCGATTTTCCTGACAACTCGGCTGATAATGCTGAACGGTGGGAAAATATAAAAATTATTATTTTCCCAGGTAATAGCAAATGCATCTACCTTCCAAGCCTCCGGTTCAGGATGCCAAGAAACATAACAAGGTAATTTGTTATTATTTCGTGATGCAAATAAGTCAACTTCAGGTGTACCCCATTTTTCACAAATGAAATTAAACAAAGGTGTAGAGAGAGACCATTCTAAATGGTCATGGAAATTTATACTTTTATAGTCTG
The DNA here is from genome assembly GCA_030323885.1 of Branchipolynoe longqiensis. Lineage (NCBI taxonomy): Eukaryota > Metazoa > Annelida > Polychaeta > Phyllodocida > Polynoidae > Branchipolynoe > Branchipolynoe longqiensis. Next base: position 63,694,262 of record CM059195.1, read on the forward strand.
CAAGTGTATTTTGTGACCCTGGAATATGCGCTACAGTCAGCCAAACTTGTTGAGCCTGTGCCCAGTTCCAAATCAGTTTAGACAACTGATTGCAAGGCTTTGATTTGGTTCCACCCATGTTGCGAATATATGCCATGAGTAGTATTATCCGTTATATTCTAACTTGTGATTTAGTATCTTTACTAATACTAATAAGCCCAGATAAATGCACGAAGTTTTATTACATTAATATAGTCTGATTTTCATCATCAAGCCACTTACCTTGTTCGTGACCCCATCTCGATGGCTCCCCAACCTTCTAACGAAGCTCAGTAGTACTACCGTATTAGGTTCCGCCATGCGAATTGGATTCTTTGGTGAACTGGTCTATAGTGTTCATCCACCATCCAATATACTGTAGCCCTTCCTTCTTGCGAAATAACATCTTTCGCTCAAAATTCCCTTTGTTAGTGTTTAACGCTTAAATTTTTCATCTATTTCTAGAGATTTAATATGGGCCTTCCCGTATAGAATAGCGGGTGCATACGATATCATTATCCCAATAAGGACTGCGACCTGTCTAATTTTAGGTTTTGGTAAATTAATAAGCTGGGTCGCTGTATTCATAAACTTAATTAGTTTTTGTTCTGTTATCGACACTGTAAGAGACTGTGTATCCAGAATAAACCCTAAACATTTGAGTTGTTTTGTTGGTTTAAACACTGACTTTTGTGGATGTACATAAAAACCCAATTTAGTAAGTAATGCACATAAATCGAACACTGCATTCTCACAATCAATTTGTGTTGATGCAATAATAAAGGAATCATCTATGTATGGAAACATTATATGACCCTTCCGCGCCATTACTGAAAAAACAGGTTTAAGCAGTTTAGTGAATAAACGAGGGGCAGAAGCTAAACCATTCGGCATGCAAGTAAACTCATAGAGTTGGTTATCCCAAAGAAACCGAAGAAATTTCCGGTCTTTTTCTCTTATGGGAAGCGTATAATATGCATCTTGTAAATCAACACTAGCCATCCACGCATCTGGCGTAATCAGATCGCGTGCTGTATCTAGCGAGAACATTTTAAAATGTCGATATTCAACCATTTTATTAAGGATTGTTAAATCCAGGATCATTCAAACCTCACCATTAGGCTTTGGTCTCGAGAAGATGTTTGAAATAAACTCTCCTGAACAGTATGTCACTTTTTGTATAATTCCTTTCTCAAAGAATTTTTGTACCTGTTTAGTTAGTGCCTCTCGTTCAACCGGTTCAATGTTATAAGGAAATGGTATCCTGCCTTGTACCGGAATTTGTGTGAAGGGAATGTGAACACCCCTAACTATTTGTAAAATTTCTTGGTCACTAGTAATTTTGTGCCACTCAGAAATATGATTATTAATATTACCAGCCACAAAGTTGCTTACAGTTTGTGTGGTTTTAGAGGCTGGAAGGACTTGTAACGTGTGTGTTTCAACCTCTACTTGGACCCGCCCCTGGGGAAGGGTCTCGGCGAGTTGACACCTCGGCCCAGTGGCCGTGCGGTGTTGTCGGTCCAGCCTGAGCGAGCGCCCCGGCCCCGAAAAACTTGACCGAAGTTTGAGCCCGGTCTGGTTCCCCTGGTGAACCGCCGTGGACGAAAATCCCCTCGTGACCTTTTGAAACGAGGAGTTTCCTGTTTCTTCTTACCATCCATGTTTTTGCCACTCTTGGCTGCAGTTTCTACCTCTTTATATAGGTATTGTAGTTGACCGCCAAACATTTTCGTGTTATCTAAAGGTTTCCCTTTAATCGGCTCTGGAGCAAGAAAGAGCGTAAACTCTTTCCCATCATTATCAGTAACCTTCTTTGAGCGAGCCACTTCTTTGCCAGCATCTGTGCAAACTGACTTGAAAACATTTTCATATCTTCGATACGACAGGTAATTAATTACCTGCCGCCGCCAACAATGCAATACCTTTGTCCATCGTCTTAGCCAAAGACGAGAACTTGTTTTCTCGTTGCATTCTGTTTGCTACAGGAGAAATAGCTGTTAGGGTACCAAGCACCGCCTTATGCACTATGTGCAACACACCCTCAAATCTCTTACGGTCCTCCGTCATATTGACATCTCGATCCATCTCCTTAATGATGGAGTTGGGAACACCTTTAATGCCTGTTAACTCATGTGATAATTTAGAAATAATCTCCGCCGGCTTAAACGTGCGGAAATGGCCATTAATGTTCTCACGCATAAGCGTAGTGGTTTTCACCCGCTTAGCCCTTGGCTTCTCGACTTTCTTAGCCACTTTGCCTCCAATGGCAGCATAGACACCTTCATATTGCGTGTCTGAGTCCGATACCGTAGACGTGGAATCCGTGGACGAGTCAGAAGAAGAAGAAACTTTCCTCTTCTTCTTCTTCTTCTTGGACTTGGTCTTGCGCTTTTTGCGAAGCCCAGTCTTCCCCCTCTCCTTGGTGAACTCATCACCCGAAGAAACAATGTGTTTCTTCTTCTTTCTTTGTTTAGGAGAAGGAGGAGGAGCCCTAAGCTCCATCTCTGAGTCTGTGTCGGAGAAATCCTCCACAGAAGACTCTTCTTGCACACTCCGTTTACGAGACACCGGTGGTTTGAGAGCCATTATGTGACTCTCCATCGCCGCAAACCGCGTCTCCCAATTTTGAGGCGCGGCGCCGCCAGGCACTATGTCCTCCTCAGAGAGAATATGCGCCCCGGGCTGTGTCGAAGGCCCTGCCGACAACACGGGTGAGGAGTCGTACTCCTCGTCCTCGCCACTCGGAACACGCCCCTCGGCTGCTGCTGCACCGCGCTTACTCCGCTTCGTGGCCATCGAGAGCTGAAACAAAATTTTTTGATCAGTCCCGGTATATATATATATGTCACAACATGGTTGTTTAAAACTCATTTGGACATCTATTGGTGTTAGAGAACGTGTTTATACCGTTATAACACAGGCGTAATAAGCTAAATTTGTGCGTGGGTTGTGGGTCAAGCCCAAACTTTACGCGGGGTCGGGACCAGTGTATCGGCCCGCCCTTCCCTCTGTCACGCACACTTCTCCCACCTGTGACTACAACGTCAACAAGTTGGAGAAAATGCTACGAAACTCGGAGAAACGCCTGAAAAAGTTTTGTGGGGAGTCTATAAAAGAAACCCAGGAGCATCTCCAACATTACTCTCTATTAGAGTACGAGAGATTTTCCACAGGAGACGAGGCAGAGCCCACATCTCTACCCATAATCACACGGTGACTCGGGTGTTGACAGAACCGCTAATGACCGGTTTCAATCCTTCGAGAAGGAATTCTATCCTTGGTTTTTATAACCAAATAACTTGTCCAAAATGGACCAAAGAAAGTCTAAACTTTCCATAATGATGCTCTAATGCATCATGATTAAGCTAACCACAGTTTTTATGATACTTACTGCGTATTAGCTTGTATGTAGACTAAATTTGCCTGAGCAACCCAACGACACATAATCCAGTCGTGAGTTGTATATGCTAATTGCTGGTACCTCACATGCTTCCTTCTCCCTAGCCTATAACCAAATAACTCGTCCAAAATGGACCAAAGAAAGTCTAAACTTTCCATAATGATGCTCTAATGCATCATGATTAAGCTAACCACAGTTTTTATGATACTTACTGCGTATTAGCTTGTATGTAGACTAAATTTGCCGGAGCAACCCAACGACACGTAATCCAGTCGTGAGTTGTATATGCTAATTGCTGGTACCTCACGTGCTTCCTTCTCCCTAGCCTGAGGCTAGCCTGAGGCTGTATACCGAGGTAAAATGATAATATGTATATACAAGTTATATCGTATATTAGTAGAAACATGATTGTTGGGTAGTAGTCAACTGGGCGGATTAGTCTTGTGTTTGCGCGTCCGATTCCTGTGTGGAAGGTTGTGGGTTCAATCTCCAGCAGTATACAAATTCTCACACCAACAGACATGCACATTTCACCGCCACCCAGAACTGACCCCACCAATTACTGCACCCACTATGACACACAAACACCAACACGCATATGAGCCTGTCTCAAAAGGTGATAACACTTCTTTTTTTTTAGTCCATTGTAACGATTGACACAAAACAGCACAGAAACGGTTACACTGAAAACACAAGGACATTTGCTTCAAATCAATATGTATTCTATTGGGATTATGAAACAGCATGTAAAGAAACAGATCAGTTTATCCTGATCAAATTCGTAAGCAGATAGTATGTTGATCGTTACAATAGACAAAGTTTTGTCCCATATTGCTTAGCACCTTTTGAGACAGTCTCATATATATATTCACCATCACCTAGAACTGATCACACCAATTACTGCACGCACTATGACACACACACCAACACGCATATATATACATTCACTGTCACCTCAAACTGACCACACCAATTACTGCACGCACTATGACACACACACCAACACACATATACATTCACCATCACCTAGAACTGACCACACCAATTACTGCACCGAGAACAACACACACACAACAACACACATCAACAGTCACTGTCACCTAGAACTGACCACACCAATTACTGCACCCACTACCACACACACACCAACATGCATATACATTAACTGTCACCTAGAACTGACTGCACCAATTACTGCACCCACTACCACACACACACCAACATGCACATACATTCACCGTCACCTAGAACTGACCACACCAATTACTGCACCCAGAACCACACACACACACCAACATGCACATACATTCACCGTCACCTAGAACTGACTGCACCAATTACTGCATCCACTACCACACACACCAACATGCACATACATTCACTGTCACCTAGAACTGACTGCACCAATTACTGCACCCACTACCAGACACACACACACACCAACATGCACATACATTCACCGTCACCTAGAACTGACTGCACCAATTACTGCACCCACTACCACACACACCAACATGCACATACATTCACTGTCACCTAGAACTGACTGCACCAATTACTGCACCCACTACCACACACACACACACCAACATGCACATACATTCACCGTCACCTAGAACTGACTGCACCAATTACTGCACCCACTACCACACACACCAACATGCACATACATTCAGCGTCACCTAGAACTGACCACACCAATTACTGCACCCACTACCACACACACACACACCAACATGCACATACATTCACCGTCACCTAGAACTGACTGCACCAATTACTGCACCCCCTACCACACATACACCAACATGCACATACATTCACCGTCACCTAGAACTGACCACACCAATTACTGCACCCACTACCACACACACACACACCAACATGCACATACATTCACCGTCACCTAGAACTGACTGCACCAATTACTGCACCCACTACCACACACACACCAACATGCACATACATTCACCGTCACCTAGAACTGACTGCACCAATTACTGCACCCACTACCACACACACACCAACATGCACATACATTCACCGTCACCTAGAACTGACTGCACCAATTACTGCACCCACTACCACACACACACCAACATGAATGTACATTCACCGTCACCTAGAACTGGCTGCACCAATTACTGCACCCGCTACCACACACACACACCAACATGCATTTACATTCAGCATCGCCTAGAACTGACCACACCAATTACTGCACCCAGAACCACACACACAGCAACATGAATATACATTCACTGTCACCTAGAACTGACCACACCAATTAATGCACCCACTACCACACACACACACCAACATGAGTATACATTCACTGTCACCTAGAACTGACTGCACCAATTACTGCACCCACTACCACAGACACACCAACATGAATGTACATTCACCGTCACCTAGAACTGGCTGCACCAATTACTGCACCCACTACCACACACACACACCAACATGCATTTACATTCAGCATCGCCTAGAACTGACCACACCAATTAATGCACCCAGAACCACACACACAGCAACATGAATATACATTCACTGTCACCTAGAACTGACCACACCAATTACTGCACCCACTACCACACACACACACACCAACATGAATATACATTCACTGTCACCTAGAACTGACTGCACCAATTACTGCACCCACTACCACACACACACACACACACAACAACACGCATATTCATTCAGCGTCACCTAGAACTGACCGCACCAATTACTGCACCCACTACCACACACACACACCAACATGCACATACATTCACTGTCACCTAGAACTGAATGCACCAATTACTGCACCCACTACCACACACACACCAACATGCATACACATTCACCGTCACCTAGAACTGAATGCACCAATTACTGCACCCACTACCACACACACCAACATCCATATACATTCACCGTCACCTAAACCTGACCGCACCGGTTACTGCACCCACTACCACACACACACACACAACAACACGCATATTCATTCACCGTCACTTAGAACTGACTGCACCAATTACTGCACCCACTACCACACACACACAGCAACATGCATGTACTCCTGCCGTCACCTAGAACTACCTGTACCAATCATTACACCCACTACCAGCCACACACCCTCTCTTCCCCATTATTCCCTTCCAAACAGCCTCATTACGTCTCCCCGGCCCCTCCCACTCCACACACATCCCCCCACACCACACACCACACCCACCCCAGCACCTACCTGTTCCGATCACAACGCCGTCCGGCGTGCTGCCTCCTGGCAGACAAAATCCGTGTTAATCCACAACACACACACGAAGACACAACTAGTGCGGAATAAAATAAATTCCAATAAATCGCCAATCCACGCTCTCTCTGACTATCAGCACATAGCCTGTGTTGGGTCGTGTTATGTGTGTGGGAGGGTGGGGGGGGGGGGTTAGTAGTAGAAGTCGGAAGTAGCAGGCCGTCATGCGTTAATCCACATCCGGATCAAGTGGACAGCAGGGTTTGTGCGTCGGTCACACAGCAGCCGCTCCACACTGCGTCCTCGTGGCTGAATTACTCCAGCAGGTGAAGCCTACATGGATACTGGCAGCTGTTCCACTGGTCGCTGCACACAGTCGGGAGGCCCTCCTTCTGGGTGACAGCCTCCCTCTCCCTCCTGTTGATGTGCTGCTGTCACCACATCACCACTGTCACACCACTCAACACCCACCACCCACCACCACCACCCACCATCTCCACCTCCTCCTCCCCAGTCACAGCCGCAGTGGCCGTCGTGACAGTGGACACGTGTGTACGCGACTAACTCACCGTGGACACAATAAGGGTGTGGCTTCAGTTGCGCGTCCGTTAACGGACAGCCGGCGCGCTGTCCGTCCGTGTTCACCGGGTGGTTGGGAAGCAGTGGCTGGCTGACTGACTGTCAGGCAAGCAGGCAAGCTGCCAGGCAGGCAAGCAAGGTGGTTGCCAGCGCGTGGATGCTACAATACTGAGCCGTCAGTGCGAGTATGCATGTCCTCTTGTGGTGTCACGGTAATCTGAGGCAATACTGGAACACGGCCAGTTCACAGTTGACAGTTGACAGTCTAATACCAGCCTGCTGTGACCATCTGTGTGTCTGTGCATGTACCTGTATGTACACAGGTGCCTGTGTGTATTTACACACACATATATATATATATATATATTCCACACTTCCAGATCCTCCCCTCCCGTCAGCGCTGTTCCGTGCAGCGCGGCCTGTTGAGGTTGAGGCCGGCTCCAGGCCGACTCAGGCCGCCCGACTCATACCGACTCACACCGACTCACACCGACTCACGGCCGCTATCCCGCGGCCCGGAGTCGGGGGCTGTGATTCCGGCGTGTCACGGTGCGAGCAGCTCCCCGCTCCAGCATCCACAGCTCCCACTACGGCTTCGGCTACGGCTACGGCTTCGGCTCCTTCAGGCGACTAGCTGTCTCCATCCAGTAGGTCTAGTCCCGGCATGTGCTTGTGTGTGAGTAGGTGAGTGAGTGGGTGAGTAAATGAGTGAGTGAGGGGAGGGGATGCCCTGTTGTGTCCTCAGTGCTGTATGTGTGAATGGAGCCTCTGCCTCTCTACTGGTGGAAGTCAGTGCGCGTGTGTGCGTGCGTGTGTGCGCGCGTGCCTGTGAGTGAGTGAGTAAGTGTGAGTGGCTAAGTGTGTGTGTGGGTGAGTGAGTGAGCACTGCAGCATGTGTAGGTGGGGGTGTAGATGTGGTAGGTATCGTGGGTAGAAATGCATGTGGCTTCCTGTGTCACAGTCCCACCATGTGGTCACCACCACCACCATCACCATCAGCTCACCCTGAAGACACCACCTTCTACCCCACACTACCCGCCTACACTCATCACACCGTAGTCACCGCCAACCAACCACCACCACCACCACCACCACCACCGCCGTGCCGCTGCTGCCTCTCCTACTCATTATGGGGGAGCACCGAATCTGAACGCGCCCCCGCCCTCTCCGCGCCCTCCCCCACCTACCCCCCTCCCCACGCCGAGACGCGCCGCACACCAGCGCCCAACGCTGCTGGCGTCCACAGCTCACCACATGCTCACCATCTGCTCGCACCGTAGCACTACAGCACCAGCGCCATCTGCTCCCGGCCTGCTCAAATGCTCATCCAGGCCGTGCCGCAGATGGTGCAGATAGGTGCCATAGTGCAGCGGGTGGTTGTTATACAGGGGAGGAGTTGGCGACCTGGGGGTGTGGGAGTGTGGGGGTGAGGGTGTGTGTGTGGGGGGGGGAGGTAGGTGGGGGCGGGGCGTGCACTGCATTCTAAGTGTTTGGTAGGAGGACAGTGAGGAGGTGAGGACGAGGATAGAAGTGAGGAGGCGGGGGTGGAAGGGCGGGGAGGACAGAGGAGGATATGAGGAGGAGGCCAGGATGAGGACAGGAGGGGAAGATAGGGAGGATGTGGAGAGGAGGGCAGGGGAAGGAAGTGGGGCTGACAAGGGAAGGAAGTGGGGCTGACAGGGCAAGGAGGTGGGCGTGACAGGGCAAGGAAGTGGGCGTGGCAGGGCAAGGAAGTGGGCGGGGCGGGGCAAGGAAGTGGGCGTGGCAAGGCAAGGAAGTGGGCGTGGCAGGGCAAGGAAGATGGCGTGGCAGGGCAAGGAAGTGGGCGGGGCAGGGCAAGGACGTTGGAAGGAGGGCATGTGAAGGAAGTGGAGAGGACAGGAGAAGGAAGTTGGAAAGAGGATAGAGGGACGATAAGGGGTTAGACGAAGGAGAAGGAGTGAATAAGGTCTCGAATTGGCGGTCAACCAGTCAACGGCGGAGGAAAGGGAGGTGCGGGCGAGTCGGTAGGAGCTAGGGGAGAACCGGGGGGAGAGGGCCGGGGATGAGCGGGGGGGGGGCGGGGGAGGAGCGGGGGAGGAGGGCGGGGGGGGGGGGGGGGGTCAGGAGGGGGAATGGGTGGGGGAGCAGAGGAGACTGGAGTCTAGGGGAGTGGAAAGAGCGGGGTAGCAGCGGCGGGAGGTGCCGGGAAAGGGGCGGGGGAGAGGAGAGGGAAGAGCGAGGATAGGAGTTGGGGACGAGGGGAGTACCAGGGGGAGGACCGAGGAGATATCAGTCTAACATGTAAGTAGTTCTTGGAAACAGCTCTACAGAGGCGTGTAGGGTGATAGGCACTGAGTCCAGGGAGCATGTCAGGAATAAAGTCGGGGACCATGGAAGGGACCAGGTCAGGGAGCAATGAATGCAGGAAGCGGGTCTTGGAGCAGCTCAGGAAGTAATGGGTTTGGAGACCAGGTCATTGATTAGGCCCGAGAGAGTGAAGGTCAAGGTCAGGGAATCAGATCAAAGGGGAATGAGTCGTGTGTCACGTTCCAGCGAGAAGCTCAGTGGTGAGCAGTTCCCTGTCGACCTAGAGTGTCGGGCACTGAGCGAGTGCCTCAGAGCAGGGCGAGGAGCGCTGCAGCAGGTCCACTATAGAAGGCATATACTGTGTCACGTGATGGGCCGTCAGACCGGGCAAGGACAGCAAACACTCCCAAGTGGGCAACTTCATATCGATATTGTGGTGATGAAGCTTTATCCACACATATAACATGCATATATATGTATAAATAAATATAATATGCATACATGTATAAATATATGGTTGTATATACATATACATATATAAATATATGGTTGTATACACATATATATATACTATATAATTTCTATTTGCATATATCTCTCTATGTGGATATATCGTGTCCACCGGTGGCGATGACGACAGCAATTCATTTGTTGTGAACTCAGCGATGACTGATGAGTCCAATTTGTGCTCGGAATGTGCGGTGGCACCTGGGACATGTGTGTGTAGCTGTTGTCAGAGAGTCTGGTAGATGAAGGAGACAATCTTTTCTCTGCTGATGCTTTTGTTTAGCTTGAGATATATGATCATCTTCAAACTGTGTTGTGCCTTTATGGATATAAGCATGCCATGAACTCCTGTCCTTGGGCACTATTTCCCAGGTTGTAGTGTTGACATTACATTTCTTCAGGTTGTATTTAAGGCAAACCTTGAATCTTTTCTTCTGATCATCTTGATTTCTGAGTACTTTTACAAGTTCAACAATAGCAGCCCCCTTAATGTCTCTCTCTGACCATCTTAATTAACCTCCATGATATTCGCTGAGAACGGGTTTTCCATCCTTCCCGCCTCCTCCGCACCGTGAGCTAGCGGTCATTCTGCTCACTTTCAAATGCCTATGTTATTGTAAATGGCTCACTTTGTACAGATTTTGAAGTTAAACTACGACAAATTACGTTTGGAATGTACAGCACAATTCTGATACTATAGACTCCACTAAGATGTTCTAGTTAGTTACCCTAGCAGGGCTTCTCTGCACCACTACATGTGTAATAATCGCACCAGTACCTACGTTTGATCTGTAGGATCAAGTCTAGATAAGCATTTTATTTGGGAAAATTTGATACTTTCATCAGACTACGCAACTTTAATAAACCAGAGAGTGCATGTTTGTGAATTATTAATGTAGTGCATAGACAGGGAGAAAAGGCAGGGATTAGAGAGGTGCTACACACTCCAGCTGGCTCGAAAAATCTAATATTAATTACACTTATTCAAAAACAAATTTGGTGATGATTTATGACAATAGGGGTGGATGCACCACCAAGCACAACGCAACAAAGATCTGCTTGCTTTGCTGCAGACCTATCCGCACACCCGCCTGCTTAGCCCTGGTGGGGCAGCACTATAAAGTCGCCATAAGTGTGCACTGTCACAAGTCGGTACCTGTCCTGATATGACCTTAAATGTTGCCAGGACGTAACCTACAACCACCAAGCAAGCTTCCTCCGACTCCGAAATAGCAATAACCTAGAATAATTATGAACAAAGGGATAATAACAATACAAGATAATTGCATAATTAATCATATGCGTGTACATATCTATACACCACGCCTCAAACGTTGATTGGGGAGAATAGATTGGTGGTCACCGCAGCTCATGTCAGCAGGCAAATGCACGTGTTATTGACATGTATTGACTGAGGAGCAGCTCCCTATCTAGGTCACGTGCTGTACTGAGTACTCAGCACTTCTAGGCACTCCTAGACACTCCGAGGCAACCTCACGCACCAACAAGCGAAGAGTCAGTGGGTTATTGGAAATTTACATCCTAACAACAATTGGGGTCAAATAAGGATGAGAACCGACTTATGACATTGCGCATGTGTATTTGTGGGGTCTTTATAGCATGGTTCTACGGATACCAGTAAATGGTACCCCTTGGTCCATTCTGAGAAATGTAGATTGAACCAATCCCCCTCGTCTCATCTCACTATACTGTTCAGGTTATACTGACAATAAGTGACAATTCTTCTTAAGTCATTCCTTTGAGCTTGTCGGCTGGGTGATCGAACCCACGACCTCCACTGTGTCGTTAGTTAGGCCATGCTGTTCAGCAAAGGGGACGCCCAGCAATGGCGACAGATCAAGGATGCTTCTTTGTTTGGCTCATTGGGTTTGTTGTTGTTAATTCTCATTGTAAATTAGTTTTCGTTGTTGTTAATCCATCTTCCTATTTATTTTGCTATTACCTACTTTTATTTTACTCATTTCGTTATTTTCTCTGCTGTTATTTGCTCCTTGTATTTTCATTCTGTTGTGTTCCATTGTTGTGTGTTCTATTTTGGTGGATGTTCCCACTCTTTTGTGTTCTCTTGGCGGATGTTCTATTATGGTATGTTCTATTGGTGGATGTTCAGTTGGTGTGTGTTCCGTTGGTGGATGTTCTGTTGTTGTATGTTCTGTTGGTGGAGTGTCCATTATTGTACGTTCTGTTAGTGGATTGTCCGTTGTTGTGTTTTCTGTTGCTGGATTGTCCGTTATTGTATGTTCTGTAAGTGGATGTTCCGCTATTGCATGTTCTGTAAGTGGATGTTCCGTTATTGTGTGTTCTGATGGTTGATTGTCAGTTATTGTGTGTTCTGTTGGTGAATTGTTAGTTAGTGTGTGTTCTGTTGGTGGATTGTCCATTGTTGTGTGTTCTGTTGGTGGATTGTTCGTTATTGTGTGTTCTGTTGGTGGATTGTCCGTTATTGTGTGTTCTGATTGTCCGTTATTGTGTGTTCTGTTGGTGGATTGTCCGTTATTGTGTGTTCTGTTGGTATATTGTCCGTTGTTGTGTGTTCTGTGGGTTGATTGTCCGTTATTCGGTGTTCTGTTGGTGGATTGTCCTTTGTTGTGTGTTATGTTGGTCGAATGTCCGCTATTGTGTGTTCTGTTGATGGATGTTCCATTATTATATGTTCTATTGGTGGATGTTCCATTGTTATCTGTTCTATTGGCTGCATGTTCCGTTAGTGTTTGTTGTGTCATTTGTTTGTGTGTTGGGTGTGTTGTCCTTTTTTTCGCTGTTGTCTGTTTCGGGTCTCTTTGCATTGTTGGTGCCTGTTTTGTTGCTGCTTATTTAATTACTTCCTTCATTGGGTATTAACTCTCACTATTTTCTTCTCCCACAGTTTTCATTGTTTGTCCTTTCACTGGCGTTTGTTTTTCTATTCTCTTGTTGTTTTGGTTGTTTATCTGTGTTGTCTTTCCTTGTGGTCTGTGACTTGTTCATGGTGTTATTTTGTTGTTGTTTTTTCGTTGTTTCTATTTGTGCGATGTTCTCATTTTGTGATTCCTTTTTGTGTTTGGTGGTTGGTTAGTGGCAGAATAGCACTGAAGTAGGCAAAAGGTTCAATGCACATGGACGGGGGATATAGCAGAGGAGGAGCACGAGTGGGTGAAGGGTGCGGGAGAGGCCGGGCGGGAGGCCAAGGGAGGCCGGGAGGGCGGGAGAGAGAGACTGGGAGGAGGTGGGGAGAGACCGGGAGGGGTAGGAAGGGCGGGAGGGGTCGGAAAGGGCGGGAGAGAGAAGGAAGGAGATGGGGAGCAGATTGGAAGAGGCCGAGAGGGGCATAGAGAGGCCGAGAGAAAGGAGGCGGGAGATGGGGAGGAGATTGGGAGAAGCCGAGAGGGCCGGATAGAGGCCGAGAGGAAGGAGGAGGGAGACGGGGAGGAGATTGGGAGACCCTGAGAGGGGCGGAGAAATGCCGGGAGGAAGGAGGAGGGAGACGGGGAGGAGATTGGGAGAGCCTGAGGGTGGTGGAGAAATGCCGGGAGGAAGGAGGAGGGAGATGGGGAAGAGATTGGGAGAGGCCAAAAGGGGCGGAGAAATGCCGGGAGGAAGGAGGAGGGAGACGGGCAGGAAATTGGGAGAGGCCGACATGGGGACGGAGAGAGAGGCCTGTAGGGAAATGGGAGAGATGAAGGCAGGTGGGGAGAGGTCGGGAGGAGTCATAGGGGAAGAGGAGGGGAGTGGAGGGAATGGGAAAGGGAAGAGAGAGAAGAGAAGGGAGAGGAGCGAAGGGAATGGAGGGAGGGCGAGGGGAAGGAGGGGTAGGGTAGGGGAGGGAAGGGGAGGGGGAAGAAAGTGAAGAGAAGGGGAGAAAAGGGGAATGGAGGGAGGGGAGGGGGAGGGAAGGGGAACGAGAGGGAGGGGAGGGAAGGGGAGCGAAGGGGAATCGAGGGAGGGCGAGGGGGACGAGGGGGGGAAGGGAAGGGGAGAGAAGGGGAATGGAGGAGAAATGTAGAGGCTGGAAAGCATGTGTGTGAGGGTTGATAGGTGCCGTCACAGCGGCAGCAACATTACTTACCGCCTCGTTCCCAATTCACCCCACGCAGTTTTCCTTTGAATGAAGTAAAGTTCTTCTGAGGCCAGCCAAAATGTGATTTTCTCTAAAGCTCTTCTCTCTTTGTGTCTCCTTATCTGTGACAATCTTAGTAATGACCCTCTTAATAATTTAAGGTTTTGTTTCTTCATTTGCCATGGTTTAATGCGGCGGCAAATTGAAGTCATCCTCATTTAACAACCAGACGATATGGCCGAATGAGTCAAGCGTGCGTCTCCCGTTTTGGTAGATCGTGGAGTTCGAACCCTGGTCGAGTCAAACCAATGGCTTAAAAATGGATATGTGTCGACATTATTATGATAGGGCAGGGACTGGTTAGCTGAGTGTCAGGATAATGTGACTGAGTCGGATATCAAGGCATGGTGCTGATGGCCTGGTCTCCCATTGGGGCAGGACTAGAACGTCGCCATGAGTGCGTACTGTCACAAGTCAGAACCCGTCATGAAATGACTTTAGATGTGGCCAGGACATAAAACTCCAACAACCAACCAACCAATCCCCATGTCACTGCGTTAAACATACTGAGAGGGAATTAAACACAGTGGTACACACACATTAACGCTGACGGTGGCGCTTATCGGGAGTGCAGTGGTTATACACCGGTTACAAAACAACACCCACATTTATGGATTAATCAGGGTAAATTTGAATTGCAAAAAATTCCTCCTTCCACTGCTTTTTGTCAAAGCGCAATACGATATAGTGATATGTAATAATTTGTGTAAGTCATCGGTCTGTTTGTTGGAGTTTTACATCCTAGCAACATCTATGGTCATATCAGGACCGGCACCGACTTGTGACATTGTACACTCATGGCAACATTATAGTACTGCACCATGACCCGATTTCCCACTCAGTCACGTTATCCTGATACTGAGCTAATCAGTCCTTGCCCTATCTTAGTAATGTGGAGCGCCAGTCTAGGTAGCAACATGTATAAATTTTGTAAGGTTTGACTCAACCGGGATTCGAACTCCGAACAATCAGCACGGGAAGACTGTGGTCTACCGATTAGGCCACCGCGCCCGGTAGTCCAGCAGGATTCGAACCCACAATCTGCCGCATAGGAAGTGAGCGCTCGACTCATTTGCTTATCCAGTCTGACAGGAGGAATTGTGAATAAAGCCCGGTACACACCTCCCGTATAAAACCTAAAACTGCCCGTTTCGCGACAAAGTTTGAGTTTTAGTCGGTTTCAGTCTTTAGGTGTGTGACCCCCTATCATACCAGAGCCTTCCGATTCGCGACTTAAAACTCAGTTTTAGGTCTTATACAGGAGGTGTGTACCGGCTTTTATAAGATTTAAAAATGAATCGGGCAGTTTTAGTCAGGAAACGGGACAGGTCGGGTTGTAACGGGTACCGTCAAGGCAGTCAGTTTTAGCGCGTGAATCGTATATGGGATGTGTGTACCAGGCTTAAGGCTGTGGTTGAGTTATTAGTTTAATGTGGTTCCGTAATGCATTCAAGATCTGAGGTCACCGTTTGGGTGGTTTTATAGTGCTGCTCTACTGTGATGACGTGTTGATGCGGACTACATTGACGGTGGTAATAACACTTGTAATAGTAATATTGCAGTTACGCTGAAGCTAGTGATGCGAATGATGGCGATTTGAATGATGACGATCATAACTTATACAACTATTATTCTGTTAATGGTCACGGAAGGAAGACGGAAATGGCCATTTTGATGGTGCTCGTGCTAATAACAGGTTTTTTATTTTATTTTACTGGTGGTGTTGGTGCGAATATCGATGTTGGGGATGCTGACGGTGCTGATAGAAGTGGTAGTATTCAATTCGATGGTGCTGGGAGAAGTATTAAACATCTGCTTATGTGATTCTACTGTGTCTCCCTATGTAGTTTAATGAAATATCACACTTCGAATGTTCTATTTTATAAAAGATAAGGATTTGTGATTCTACTAAGTATCCCTTACACGAATAGTCTATGTATTTTAATGAAATATCACACTTCGAATGTTCTATTTTATAAAAGATAAGGATCTGTGATTCTACTAAGTATCCCTTACACGAATAGTCTATGTATTTTAATGAAATGTCACACTTCGAATGTTCTATTTTATAAAAGATAAGGATCTGTGATTCTACTAAGTATCCCTTACACAAATAGTCTATGTATTTTAATGAAATATCACACTTCGAATGTTCTATTTTATAAAAGATAAGGATCTGTGATTCTACTAAGTATCCCTTACACGAATAGTCTATGTATTTTAATGAAATATCACACTTAGAATGTTCTATTTGATCAAAGATATGGATTTGTGATGCCACTATGTATCCCTTACATGAATAGTCTATGTATTTTAATGTAATATCACACTTCGAATTTTCTATTTTTATTAAAGATATGGATTTGTGATTCTACTAAGTATCCCTTACACAAATAGTCTATGTCTTTTAATGAAATATCAAACTTAGAATGTTCTATTGTAGCTCTAACGCAGTGGGGCGGGATTGGTCTACCCGGTACCATTAGACTCTGAGTAGTCCCATCCCCCCTGCTTCATTAGTCATGATATAAACAATTAGTAGTAGTCGTTATATAATATCATAGAAGGATGGAAAGGGTGGACTTACCTAGGTTTTGTTTGTTTGTTGTGTTACGTCCTAGCAACATCTAAGGTCATATCAGGACGGGTACCGACTTGTGACAGTGCGCACTCATGGTGACTTTATAGTGCTGTCCCACTGGGAAACCAGGCCGCCGGCACCATGACCCGATATCCCACTCAGTCACATTATCCTGACACTGAGTTAAGCAGTCCTTTTCCTATCCTAATAATGACGAGGGCCAGGCTAGGATGTGACAAGTATCAATTTTTAAGTCATTGGTTTGACTCGACCAGGGCTCGAACCCACGACCCCACGATCTACCAGCACGGGACACGGGCGCTCTAACTCATCCGGCCATCCCATCTGGTCCCTTACATAGGTTATAGGGCACACTCAAAACCTTCACATTTACTTTAAATTAAAGCCAGTAGGGGTTGTTCTAGTTTCCACGTTTGTAATGTACCCAAGCCTATATCACCATGGAAACCATTGGGGCTGAATGATAGGAAGTGCATCACCTTTACCATAGAGCTCCTCAGACCATTGCTGGTCATTACGTTACTCAGAGAATATGTCGTCGCAAGACATACGCACCAAGACTTGTCATATTTGATATTCTGAATTGTTAATCTGTTGTTGTTGTGATGGGTGTATTTATGCTGCCCATAATGGTTACGTCTATTGACTAGTTTCCATCACTACACAGTAATAGTCTTGTGGCTGCCCTTGTTTTATTACTTTCAGTTGTTGTGTAGCTATTGACTACATGCATTCTTTCTCTGTTTGTAAGCATTCTCCCACATCCCCCAACCCTATGTGAGTTTGTTAGTTCTGCAATTGGATAGTTCTTTGGTTACCAATGGTTACTTTCCCCGAATAAGTAAAGTTGTCCTGATCAAGTTACTTTCCCTGTGAATACTAATAGTGTTGGTAGTGTTGCTTGATGCAGTAAGTGAGCGTCTTAGTTGTTGGCAGTGACAGGAAGTCCACTGAACGACACTGCGTCCTGAATGTTATGGTGATCCTGCTACTCAGCAAACAGCACCTAAAGTAAGCAACAGATGATGGCCACAAGTCGCATGTGGGGCGGACAGGAGTAGCAGTAAAAGTAAGAGTAGGAGAAAGAGTAAGAGGAGCAGTAAGAGTAGGATGGTGCTGGGAATGCAGGAGAAAAGCAGGCCTGAAATACAACACCCCTGACCACCCATTGCCCACTCTCTCAGCGCCATCAGCCGAGCCCAGTTTTACTAACAGAGAAGCAAACACAGGGCTAGTACTACTAATCAGCCATTTACCAAACTGATTCTGTCACCAGTGGTACCGGGCACTGGACCGGATGGCTTAATGGTATCCTATCTAATCCACAGGTTGCACAGCCTCAGGCTGAGCTCAAGTCACGAGGGAATACTTCTAATTGGCGTACTTACATGAACAAATTATATTTATGTATTGCTGCATAGTCCGATTAAGTATCAAATTTTGAAAACCCAAACAATTACCTAGATTTGATTCTAAATATCTACCTTGGATACGGATGTGCTTAGTAAGCATTTGTTGCCAAATAGAACGAAATACGGAGTCAATTTAATAGAACATGTTACTGCCGAAGACTATGGTGTCAGAGTTAATAATTAATTTGGTATGTCTGCACTTCAAATATCTAAAAAGTTAGCCATTTAAAATGAAGGTTACTTCAAGTTACAGTAAGGTAGATTATCACAATCAATTTAATATCTTTATCTCAGAAAAATGACAGAAACTCAAAACCATCGGACATTATTTTATATTCGTAAAGGTAACCATTCATTAATCGATCATCTGGCCAAATTACCGCAAACTGAACTAAAGTATGTTATAATAATCAACTTCTTGTGTTTATTTGTTTTAATAATGCACCACTACTAAAGCGGACCAGAAGCCAAATAAAAGCTCACGAGAGAAGCATGCTGAAAATGGCTGCCAAGGTGCGGAATGCCCAAACAGTAAAGGAACAACAAATTCCTGACCTAAAAACTTACAAAAAATATCTGTGCAAAATAAGGCTAGGAAACCCCCACTAAGCTGCACTGCAAAGGGGCATGTGATATATCATGGCCCACCAGTGGGACGCCCAATGGAAGGTAACCATGCCAAAAGTAGCCAGATAGCACACCACACATCTACGTACAAGCCTATGATATGTAAATAGGAGTAGGCTAGTCTAGTAGTAAGAGTAGAAAAAATAAAACACATATATGCAAAGAAAATCCAAAAGAAATTAACATAGCCTACTAACCAGACCAACCAACTATCTATCTGCTGCTGAAATGTAGGCAATCAAATACCTTATCAGCAGCTACTGTGTGATAAGATAACACCAACACTACAACTGGCCGGCATTGAAAACAAGCCTGAATACCCAGGCGTATTTGCTATCAATCAATCAATAGTTCCGTCCTCTCGTCGAGGGTTGGATGCAATGGTTCTCCACTTGTCCCGATGTTGTGCTGTTCTGATAGACTGTGAATAATTCAAGCCTGTCCACTGTGAAATATTTGTAAACCATGATGTTCTTGCTCTCCCTCTCCCTCTGCTGCCATTCACCTTCCCTTCCAACAATGTACGGTATATTGAACTCTGATGAATGATGTGGCCAAAATAAATAACTTTCTTTGTCTGTATAGTGGCAAACAAGCTTTTCTTATTTTTAATTTTTCTGAGAACTTCTTTGTTGGTGATCTTCTTTGTCCATGATATTTTCATCATCCTTCGATAAGTCCACATCTCAAATGCTGCTAAACGTTTGTACATTTTCTTAGAGAACGTCCATGTCTCTGTTATGTGTGGTCTACTCTAATGTATTTGCTATGGACAGTATAAATACAGCCTCAATAAAAAAATAAAATAAAATAAATATGACAGACACTCAAAAATATATGACTAAGAATTGCACGCCTCCTTACGTCTACTCCGCCTGGTGCTGGGCACTGTTATTAGTAGGATAGAGTATATCAGTCAATCTAATGTTGTTACTGAGTGCGATATCAGCACATTGATACCAACGGAATGGCCTCTCAATGGCACAGCTGCATGTATTCGCTAACATCACATCCTGTCACAAAGTTGGCACCCGTCCTGAATTAGACAGCAGATGTTGCAAGGACGTAACACCCCAACAACTCAACCAAACTTTGCTGGGCAAGGGTCTTGCTAAGCAGAGAAGGGCTGGAGAGTGTAGAAGGGTGTTGCTAGGCAAGATCTTATATGATGATGTGCTGATCAGGGTATTATTGAGTAAGCACCTGACAGCAGGGAATTCTGGGATAGCCAACACAAAGGGAAAATAAGCACCATTAGCAGGTCATCACCACCTGATTAGCCGCAAGGTGGAGCTAGTTGAGTCTGTCTGTGCGTGTGTGTGTGTGGGGGGGGGGGGGTCTGTATATGGGCCTGGGGGTAGATGGGACACACATGAAAGAACGGACAGGGTGTGAGTTTGGTTGTGGGACCTGGCTTTTAAATATATAACACAAAACATGAATAACAAATAGATAGAATAAGAATGAATAAGAATAAAACATCATGTAAATAAGAATAAAACATGATATAAATAACAATAAACCATGATATAAATATGAATAAAACATGATATAAATAAGCTTTGCTTGTTGGTTGGTTTACGTCCTAGCAACATTCAAGATCATATCAGGACAGGGTATAACTAAGAATAAAACATAATAAAAATAATAAAACTTGATAAAAACTACTAATTGAGTACACACACACACACACACACACATATATATATATATATATATATATATATATATATATTTATATCCACAGGATGGCATGATCGAATGAGCACCGGGTTAAACGGGTCGAATGTGTAGGTGCTCCCTTCCTGTGGGGGAGGGCCTGGGTTCGATCCCTGACCGAGTCTACCCAAATATTTACTAAATTGACATTCTTTAATACCTTGTCTGGCGTTCATCATTACTACTTAATACTAGCATTACAAAAAGGAGCAGTGGAATGGGGGAAGATGTTTTCGCGATTAACATTTCTCCTCAATGAATGTGACAGAAGAAACACCAGACTGACGCTATGTGCTACGTTAGGCGTGTCACAGTGCATTGGGCCTCAACAATGACTGAACTGCTACAGAGAGAGAGAAACCAACAAGATGACATTTGATTGGCAGGCGGGAGGGTGGGTGTCAGGTAGTAGACGCCGCCAGAACAAGCAGCAGCAGCTACAGAACGAGGATAACTAAGCACCGCTCACCCAGGTGGCGCCACTTCATGCTACATCCGGGCACGTCACTCACCCGACACACGAGAGCGCCATCTGGCGGGCCAGGGCGGAAACGTCAGCGTTGCTCAGGTCTCCCCTTCCGTACAACCCCTACCCCAACCCCACCCCCGCCACATCATCACAATCCAGTCACACACACCCACACACAACCCCTACCCCAACCCCACCCCCGCCACATCATCACAATCCAGTCACACAAACCCACACAACCCCCCTACCCCAACCCCACCCCCGCCACATCATCACAATCCAGTCACACACACCCACACACAATCCCTACCCCAACCCCCACCCCATTGTTACCACAACCCACCCATAACTCCCCCCCCCCCCCCACACACACACACACTCTATTCACACATGTCATAGCTGGTGCAGCCAGCCCCTGCCCCGATCCTGGCCCAACAGCCCCCACACCCCCCTCCTCCTTCCCCAACTCTTCCTCTAGATTCCAGACAATCCATCCCTACACCTCTCCCCCCAACTTCCCCACGTCTCCATTCTTCCTGATCCCCATTCAATACCCCCGCTATCCCCATTCTCCCCGCTTCACACTCAAAACACCTATTATCCCCATTCCTCCATCCTACCCCCCACCCCCTCTACCCATCTGCCTCCTGTCAACCTCTCTCACCAGTGCTATCCAGCCATCGATGCAACTCGCTCCCAACCCCACACACTCCTCCCCACTCCTTCCCAGCCACCAGCCTCCTGCCCAATTCCACAATCCCTTCCCACCCCCCATTCCTATCCTTCCCCCATAATTTCATCTCCTTCCCTTTAACCTACACCTGCTACTACCTAGCTTTCCACCACCTCTCCCCCCGTCACCCCACCCCTCCCTCCCGTCTCCCTCCCGTCTCCCTCCCGCCTTCCTCCCTCCCACCTCCCCCGCCTCCCTCCCGCCTCCCTCCCCCCGTCACCCCACCCCTCCCTCCCGTCTCCCTCCCGTCTCCCTCCCTCCCACCTCCCCCCGCCTCCCTCCCGCCTCCCTCCCCCCGTCACCCCACCCCTCCCTCCCGTCTCCCTCCCGTCTCCCTCCCTCCCACCTCCCCCCGCCTCCCTCCCGCCTTCCTCCCTCCCGCCTCCCCCCGCCTCCCTCCGCCTTCCTCCTCCCGCCTCCCCCGTCTCCTTCCCGCCTCCCTCCCGCCTTCCTCCCCTCGTCACCCCACCCCCTCCCTCCCGTCTCCCTCCCGCCTCCCCCGTCTCCTTCCCGCCTCCCTCCCGCCTTCCTCCCCTAGTCACCCACCCCCTACCTCCCGTCTCCCTCCCGCCTCCCTCCCGCCTTCCTCCCTCCCGCCTCCCCCGTCTCCTTCCCGCCTCCCTCCCGCCTTCCTCCCCTCGTCACCCCACCCCCTCCCTCCCGTCTCCCTCCCGCCTCCCCCGTCTCCTTCCCGCCTCCCTCCCGCCTTCCTCCCCTAGTCACCCCACCCCCTACCTCCCGTCTCCCTCCCGCCTGCCTCACGCCTTCCTCCCTCCCGCCTCCCCCCGTCTTCCTCCCGCCTTCCTCCCCCCCGTCTCCCCCCCGCCTCCCTCCCGCCCCCCCCCCCCCTTCCTCTCTGCCGCCCATCCTTCCATCCCATCTAATTGCAACAACGGCCATTTTCCTTCCCGGCCTATTGATATCACAGTTGTGTCTTTAAATTTATTCATATTTAGGTGCTTGAGCAAAAAAAAACGGTAAGCTTTATTCGGCTGATCCTTTAGCGAACAATAATGGCGACAAAAAGAGGCAGATTAATCTTATTATGAAGCATCACATAGGAATTATATATATCAGGACGGTCGGGGTGAGTTGAACTGGAAGGACCCGTGCACAATAACTGACACCCTTCTTGTACCCTTTAATCATATTAAATATATATATATAGATATATATATATATATATATATATATATATATATATATATATGTGGATAGTGATAAACCCGTTATCGCATGTAATAAGATATGGAGTGGGTTGCACCCCCCCCCCCCTCTATGGAGTGGTGGTCGGTACAAGCATGCACCTCTCTGCCTCCTACGCGGGGCCTGGCCCTCCACTAGCTCAGAGGATATATACACATAGAACATCTATTTTTCTATGTATATATATCCTCTGAGCAGCCATACCCACTACGCACCCAACCATGCACCTGTCACAGCCCTACCAACCACATCCCCCATCTCTCCTTTCCACATACACATAGCGCTGCCTGTGCCAGGCCTCTCCAGCCCCCCCCCCCCCCCCCCCCCCGCCCACCTTGTATTTAATGACGCCCCCTGGAGGAGCAA
Organism: Branchipolynoe longqiensis; assembly: GCA_030323885.1. Classification (NCBI taxonomy): domain Eukaryota; kingdom Metazoa; phylum Annelida; class Polychaeta; order Phyllodocida; family Polynoidae; genus Branchipolynoe; species Branchipolynoe longqiensis. Next base: position 63,717,556 of record CM059195.1, read on the forward strand.
CCCTCGCCCTATCCGGCCTGTCGACACCGCCCCCTGCCACCCAGCAACAACGGGACGCAATAGCCGAGTGGGTAGAGCGCTTGCTTCGTGTACTGGTTGTGGGATCAATCCCCGGCCGAACCAAAGAGGTCCACAATTGGTACTTGTCATGTCATTACTTGGGCGCGCAACATTACTAGGATAAGGCAAGGGCCTGGTTGGGTCATATTTTTTATTTTTTATTTTTATTATATTTTTTTATTGAGGTTGTATTTATACTGTCCATAGCATATAAGCCTGGGTACCCAGGCTTGTTTTCAATGCTGGCCAGTTTTAGTGTTGTTATTATCTTACCACACAGTAGCTGCTGATAAGGTATTTGATTGCCTGCATTTCAGTAGCAGATAGATAATTGGTTGGTATGGTTAGTAGCCTATGTTAGTCTTTTTGGATCTTCTTGGCATATATGTATTATTTTATTTTGCTCTACTCTTATTACTAGACTAGCCTACTCCTATTTACATATCATAGGATTGTACGTAGCTGTGTGGTGTGTTATCTGGCTACTTTTGGCATGGTTACCTTCCATTGGGCGTCCCGCTGGTGGGCCGTGACATATCACATGCCCCTTTGAAATGCAGCTTAGTGGGGGTTTCCTAGCCTTATTTTGCACAGATATTTTTTTGTAAGTTTTTAGATCATGAATTTGTCTTTCCTTTTCCGTTTGGGCATTCCACACCTTGGCAGCCATTTCCAGCGTGCTTCTCTCATGAGCTTTTATTTGGCTTCTGGTCTGCTTTAGTAGTGGCACATTATTTGCTCTCATAGCCTTTTGTGGTTACATGGTGATTATTTAGTATCTGTAGATGTTTGAGCTTGTTTTGTGTTGCGGTTGGCTATTCTAAGTCGATCTGAAATAGGGAAAGACTGCTAGGTAGCTGTTGGTAGTTAAGTGTGTTCTTGGCTCATAGATGTTTGAGCTTGTTTTGTGTTGGGTTTGGCTATCCAAGGTCAATCCGAAATAGGGAAGGACCGTCAGATAGCTAATGGTTTTAGTTCTAAGTGTAGGTGTTATTGGTTTTATTTTCTGCTCACCCTTGTAGCTGATGCGAATAGTATATTAGCTTTTTGTTTTTGTTTTACTACTACTTATGAAATAGCCTACTCTACATTTATAGGCTTATCTACTGAGGGTGGTCCAGATTACCCCCTCGGGGCAACCCAGTTTGTGGGCCGTGACCTATCACATGCCCTTCTGGGGTTTTGCTCCAGGGTGTTTTCAGGGTCTCCCTTTTTTACATATATACTGTTGTATGTTTTCAGATCGGGAGTCTCTGTTTTGATGGTTTGTTTTTGTTTGTTATCTACTGAGGGTGGTCCAGGTTTCTTCCTTGGGGCAGCCCTGACTGAGTGCATGCTTCACAGAAAAGGTATTGTCTATAACTATATGGTTCTCACGCACTGCTCCATGTGTCCGAGCCTCGTTTTGAACCAAGACGCAGGATTGGACTGGTTATGTGGTCAAAAGTTAAGAGCCTCCTGCTTTCTTGTTGATGGTCAACTCTGGTCTCTTCTATCAACTAACTTGTTGCTTAGTACCTAGCGTTTGTCCCTCATGAATCACCAGCAAAGTCCGGATCGTTGATCAAGCAGGCGGAAATGGCTTTCAAACCACCAGAGAGGAAACAGAAAATAAGGATCTAACTTCTCTTTGGCTCTATACAGGTATCTGGAATTCATAGGCAGCAGTTTGAAACTGGATGACTGAGCGTCTGACTGATCAAAGTCATCGGAACTGTGTGGGTGATGCACACAAATATCAACTAGAAATGAGCTAGAGCACCTATTACACACGCGATAACAACGTTCAACATTTCATACATCTTTGCGTTTGCAACCTTTCATATATGTAGGTGTTTTGGGGGAGAGGGAGGGGGGAGTGGGGGAGCGGGGGATGGGTGAGAGGGGAGCGGTAGTTTTTTTTAATGTATTAGTCATGTGTGGGTGTGCGCATGAGTGTGTGTAGGTGTGCGTGGGTGTGCGCATGAGTGTGTGCATGTGTTTGTGTGTGAGTGATGAGCTGTGACTGTGACTGTGGTTGGGTTGGGATGCTTTCCGGTATGTACAGGTGTGTGTACAATACTGTGTACATGTGTGTGTACATGAGTGTGTACAATATGTGTACATGTGTGTGTACATGAATGTGTACATGTGTGTGTACACGGGTGTGTACATGAGTGTGTACACGGGTGTGTACATGAGTGTGTACATGTGTGTGTACACGGGTGTGTACATGAGTGTGTACACGGGTGTGTACATGAGTGTGTAGATGGCTGTGTACATGAGTGTGTACATGAGTTTGTACACGAGTATGTAGATGTGTGTGTACATGAGTGTGTACATGAGTGTGTATGTATGTGTGTACACGAGTGTACACATGTGCTTGTGTGTGTAGCAGTGGGCATGGTTGGGGTGGGATGGTTGCCGGTGTGTACAATAATGTGTACCTGACTGCGTACATGTGTGTGTACATGAGTGTGTACATGTGCTTGTGTGTAGCGGTGGGCACAGTTGGGTTGGGATGGTTGCCGGTGTATACAATAACCTGTACATGTGTGTGTATGAGTGTGTACATGAGTGTACACATGTGCTTGTCTGTGTGTAGTGGTGGGCTTGGTTGGGTTGGGATGGTTGCCGGTGTGTACAATAATGTGTACATGTGTGTGTACATGAGTGTGTACATGAGTGTACACATGTGCTTGTGTGTGTGTAGTGGTGGGCTTGGTTGGGTTGGGATGGTTGCCGGTGTTTACAATAATGTGTACATGTGTGTGTACATGAGTGTACACATGTGCTTGTGTGTGTAGTGGTGGGCTTGGTTGGGTTGGGATGGTTGCCAGTGTGTACAATAACATGTACATGTGTGTGTACATGAGTGTGTACATGAGTGCACACATGTGCTTGTGTGTGTGTAGTGGTGGGCTTGGTTGGGTTGGGATGGTTGCCGGTGTGTACAATAACCTGTACATGTGTGTGTACATGAGTGTGTACATGAGTGCACACATGTGCTTGTGTGTGTGTAGTGGTGGGCTTGGTTGGGTTGGGATGGTTGCCGGTGTGTACAATAACCTGTACATGTGTGTGTACATGAGTGTGTACATGAGTGTACACATGTGCTTGTGTGTGTGTAGTGGTGGGCATGGTTGGGTTGGGATGGTTGCCGGTGTGTACAATAATGTGTACATGTGTGTGTACATGAGTGTGTACATGAGTGTGTACATGAGTGTACACATGTGCTTGTGTGTGTGTAGTGGTGGGCTTGGTTGGGTTGGGATGGTTGCCGGTGTGTACAATAATGTGTACATGTGTGTGTACATGTTTGTGTACATGAGTGTGTACATGAGTGTACACGTGTGCTTGTGTGCGTAGCGGTGGGCACGGTTGGGTTTAGATAAAAGATTCACCCGATACTTGTAGTACACGGATGAACGACAACGTAGCATAAAAACGGGCGAAAATAGCTTTAGTATGAAACAGGAAGTAGAATGCCTGGCTCCAGTCTCAAATGGGTACTTATATCGGCACAGAGTTGGTGAAATGGGAGCGAATGCAAAAATCAAAGATGGCGGCCATAGAACACCGTCGATTTCAATTTTAAATTGTATTAAACTAGCTATTTTATTATATTTTTCAACTCAAAGGTAGCGGGTAAATATGAAAACATCTACAAAGAATAAAGGTTGCTTCTTAGATTGTGAAATTAGGCTCTCATTTCATTAACCCGCTTTTTCGACCGTTTTTATATAGGGTTGGTATTCACCTGTGTACTGCGAGTACCGGGTGAATCCTTTATCTAGGTTGGGTTCGGATGGTTGCAGGTGTGCACAATAATGTGTACATGTGTGTGTACATGTGTTTGTGTGTGAGTGAAGAGCCGTGACGGTGATTGACGGCCATGACGGGTCTGGCCGTGCAGGCCTGCATTGAGTGACGGGGTCGGTCAACCAACCAGGGACGGGTACTATGGACGAGCTGAGTTACGGTGACGGCTATTGCTAATGCATGCTCAGGCCATTAAAGGTCAGGGGTCAGGGGTTAGCGGTCAGGCAGTGAGGGACTATAACCATAAGTTAGATAAGACTATAAGTTAATCTGACAGCAACTTTGCTTCTACTCCTTTTTTCCTTCCCTTGTTGCGCTAGAGACAGATTGTCAGCTAATGCAAAATGTTAAGCAATGGATGGCAAACAACATGGGTGACCTACACATGCGCAGCCCACACCTCAGCAGCACCGACCGCGGTGGCCGAATAGGTAGAGCGCACACCCCCCGTGTGAAAGGTCGGGAGTTCAATTCCAGGTCGAGTCAAACCAATGACTTACAAAATTGATATTCATCGCTTCCTAGCCAGGCGCTCGGCCTTATTATGATAGGGCAAGGTTTGGCTCAGTGTCAGGATAATGTGACTGAGTGGGATATCAGGTCGGGCTGGTGGTGGTCTGGTCTCCCAGTGGAGCAGCACTATAAAATTGCCATGAGTGCACATTGTCACAAGTCAGTACCCGTCTTAATATGACCCTAGATGTTGTCAGGATGTAAAACTCCAACAACCAACCAACCAACCAACCCCGACCTCAGCATAAAGTGGAGTAAATACAGCTCAGCCTAGTAGAGGCTGCCATTTCTGCTTGACGGGGAATATACAATGTGTTGGGTATAAGTGCAGTACATCCACACCAATGCCCTGAAATAGCAGGAACAATTCAATGAAACAAAGAGTGCTTGTACACTGAAACATTGTTGGCGCAAAGCAAAGGTTCGCCAATGACAGGGGCTGATAAAGACAGGTGCTACTGGGAAATTAAGTGATAGACCGACACATAATGAACAAGAACCAGGAAATAATGGCCTGGCAGAAGGACCAATAAGATCTGTGAAACTTGTAGATTTCCTTCTATCGAATTAATTCTTTGAAACTATGGATGACTGCTCTTTTGGGGGCGTTGGTGTTTTCTGTTTTTAGTTAGTGCTACGATGATTCACTAAGAAATAAGCAACTATTCTAGATTAAACCAACAAGGGGATTGTTGTACAGGCCCAGCCTCATCAATAATTCCCCGACCATGTTCACACAAATTAAAGGAGAACAATGAAATATAAAAGAAATCTAGATGGCTCAAAATCAATGTAGTTTGATGGAACCATATCTGCGAATAATTTCCGTACGCCGTGTGTGTATGTGCTATGTAATGTACTATGTGAATATAAATAACAAAGGGAATAGAATCACGCTATTGTATTTCAATAGTCCTTCCTTAAAGCTGCAATCGATGTACAAGTAGCGCCACCTGCATTATGCGCTTGTCACTAATACCCACTAGTTCTCATGGTAAGTCTTTAAAGCTGCAGTCGATGTACAAGTAGCGCCACCTGCATTACGCGTTTGTCACTCATACCCACTAGTTCTATATGGTAAGTCTTAAAAGCTGCAATCGATGTACACGTAGCGCCACCTGCATTACGCGCTTGTCACTAATACCCACTAGTTCTCATGGTAAGTCTTTAAAGCTGCAGTCGATGTACAAGTAGCGCCACCTGCATTACGCATTTGGTAATAACACCCACTAGTTCCCACCCTCAGTTTTAAGACTGCCATCGATGTACAAGTAGCGCCACCTGCATTACATGTTTGTCACTAACACCCACTAGTTCCCACCCTCAGTTTTAAGACTCCCATCCATGTACAAGTAGCGCCACCTGAATTACACGTTTGTCACTAACACCCACCCTCAGTTTAAGACTGCCATCCATGTATAAGTAGCGCCACCTGCATTACGTTTTTTGTCACTAAAATCCTCCAATTCCCACGCTCAACTTTAGGGCACAAGTTCACCCAATATATAATCCATTATCCTAATATTAAGAGCAACGCTACTGAAACCATTTAATTTATAACACAACTTACATTGATGCTGACAACTATGTATTCTTAACCCCACCTGAGCTCCCTTTTTTGTCACTACCGATGCTTCCTTCCTTCATTCAATTGGGCACAATGCAACTTATGGGTACATTTATGACTATATAAATAAGATTTAAGCGGAGATAATAATGTTTCAAGAAAGTAAAGACACAGGGCGACCTCTGGTGCACAGGAATTAACACACCTGTATGATGGACAGAAGACTGCGCCCCTTCCTACAGTCTGTTTGTTGTTTTATATACTAGCAACATCTAAGGTCATATCAGGAAAGGTACCGACTTGTGACAGTACACACTCATGGTGACTTTATAGTGTTGCTCCACTGGGAAATCAGGCCACTGGCACCATGACCCGATATCCCACTCAGTCACAGTATCCTAACACTGAGCTAACCAGTCCTTGCCCTATCCTATTAATGCCGAGCGCCAAGCTAGGAAGTGACAAGTATCAATTTAAAAGTCATTGGTTTGACTCGACCGGGAACCGAACTCCCGACCTTCCCCATGTGAATATGGCGCTCTGCCGAGTAGGCAACCAAGCCCGGTACTTCCTATATATTGTGGGCGATAATGGGGGAATTATCAGTGCCCTACATTGGCAAATAAACTATACAACTGTTTGGAATAAAACGAGCTGCTACAAGCTATTCACTTGGACTCAGGTGGTCTCAAGCTTGATGTTAATTGCTAATATCTGCACAGGCCAATTGCAAATTGGTAGATGTGATAATTGAATGGATATGTTAATTGTTTATAACTTGATATGGTATTTGCAAATTGCTTACAAGGGGATATGCCCAGGAAACAATTAACTAAAGGAGGATCATCTGATTGATTTGGATATTATGATGACCTAACAATATCTCAAGTCATATTAGGATTGCTACTGACTTTTGATATGGTGAACACAAGGTAGTTTTATAGTGTTGTCATGCTAGAATGCCATGCAACCGACATCAGGACCACATATAGGTCACTCAGACACATTATCCTGACACCGTGTCAACTATCCCAGTAGCGCCAAGCATTAGGACATATAACAACAACCATCGATGTTATAAGTCCTTGGTTTGACTCAGTTTAGGATCGATCCAATGGATCGATGTGGGAAGCGGCTGCTCTAAGCACTCAACCATTCCGTCTGTGGTAGCTGTGAGTAAACAAGAACTGGTATAAAACTAGTTTTGCTATAAGTGACACTTATGTGTTTGCCTTGTTTTGTGTTGTTGCTAATTTAGCCTGGCAGTACAGTTACTAGTGTTGTGAAGGTGGGTGGGTGTTCCAGGGACTGCTGAGTGTGTGTGGTGGGTTGGGGGCGGGGAGGGGTGTGTGTGCCGGGTGGTGACAGGGCCCTGTTGAATACTGACTACCTCAGTCGATACCCTCACCCGCCTGCCCACGTAGCCGCCACATCCAACAAATACCAACTGATATATCCCCCCCGGGTGAAAATAGCGTTAGTATGGAACAAAAAGTAGAATGCCTGGCACCAGTGTCAAATGGTTACTTATATCAGAACAGAGTTGGTGAAATGGGAGAGAATGCAAAAAGACAAGATGGCGGCCAGAGAACGCTGTCGATTTCACTTTTAAATTGCATTAAAGTATATGTTTTATTATATTTTCCAACTCAAAAGTAGCGGGTAAACATGAAGACATATACAAAGAATAAATGTTACTTCTTAGATTGTGAAATTAGGCTCTCATAAAAACTTAGATACAAGATTCACCCCATACTGCTGCAGTAGGGGTGCAAACCAACCCTATGTAAACGGGTCAATGAATTGAGAGCCTAATTTCACAATCAAAGAAGCAACATTTATTCTTTACATATGTCTTATTGATAGCCTGCTACCTTTGAATTGAAAAATATAATATAATATCTAGTTTAATAAGATTTAAAAGTGAAATCGACGGCATTCTGCGGCCACCATTTTGTCTTTTTGCATTCTCTCCCATTTCACCAACTCTGTGCCTATATGGGTAGCCTTTTGATACTGGAGCCACAGTTTCTCCTTCATGTTCCATACTAAACCTATTTTCGCCCGTATTTACACTATGTTGTCCTTCACCCGTGTACTACAAGTACCGGGTGAATCTTTTATCTAATAAAGACTCAGCTCATTAGCCCGATTTTTCGACCGTTTTTATATAAGGCTGGTTTTCACCCCTGTACTGGAAGTACCGGGTGAATCTTTTATCTACAAACTAATGTGTTACAAATTTGATCTTCGGCGCTACCTAGCCTGACGCGTGGCATTGCTAGGATAGAGCAAGGATTAGTTAGCTCAGTGTTAGGATAATGTGACTGACTGGGACATGTTGCTGGCAGATTGGTATCCCTATGTGACAGCACTATAAAGCCGCCATACGTGCGCACTGTCACAAGTCGGTACCCATTCTGATATGACCTTAGATGTTGCCAGGATGTAAAACCTCAACAAACAAACCACTCTCCAGCCAATCCCGTATGGCTCATGAGTTGGGGGCATGTTAGTCACAATTGGAACTCCCCAATTTGTATCCCGGAAGCTCAACCAAATCTGTCCGCGTTAAACAAACTCGATAAGGACAGTTTTGGCCTTGAGTGAAGGATTATAGGGTAGATTGACGCAGCGAAGAATAGCCAGGTGGCGCCATTGACCAGATGGACAGGTTTGTGTGTGTGTGTGGCGTTATGAGACAATTGTCGGCAACAACCTGCCCTCTGACTGCAGTGGCAAAACTACTGATGTGGGCACACTGTGCAGCATGCTGTGTGGAAAAGGTCTTAGAGAGGATTTTCCAACACCAACCCGCCCTCTGGCGCCAGTTGTTCGTAGCAGCAGCTCACTGTGCAGCATGCCGTGTGGACAGGCCTTATAGAGGATTTCCACTACTAACCTGTTCTCTAATGGTAGTACAAGAACTACTGTTGTAAGTAGCTCCACAATGCACATGTTCCGCGGAAAAGGTCTATTTGCGAGAAAAAAATGCAATAAATGAATATCTTGAAATAAATAGATTCATGTTCATGTTTAGGAATTGTGTAAAGATATCGCTATATACATTTGATCTATTGTTGAGGCATTGCATGTAACATGTAAGTGTATAGTTTTAGACACCAACAACATTTGTAACTTTGTGAGGTTCAGTGTGTAAAACACCAGTGGATAGTTGTGAGTCTAGGAGGGCAGAAGGTTGTGAGTATAACAAAGTGCCCAGTGAGATCTAAGCATCCTGGTAAACCGGCTCCACATCCCCTGCCCCCCTGCTCGCTTCCACTCCCACCCCACGGGAGGCTGGCGGGTGTAGGGGGATGGTGTCAGTGTGCGGTCAGTGCAGGCGGGTGTGAGTGTGGGAGTGGGTGTCTGATTCTCCAGGGTGCTCACATCCCATTGGGAGCCTGTAGCCGTATGGACAGGCTGCCGCTCCAGCTGCCATTCTCCGCCCGCTGTGTAGGCCCACTGAGCCCTGGGTCAGAACTGGGTCATGACTCAGGCCCACCACTTCACCCACAGGGGGTGTCTGTTTATACAGCAGGTCTTCTTCACCCCACTCACCCCACCCACCACACCCTGACACCGTCCCATGGCACCGTACCAGCCTCCCATGGGGTATGGCTGGAAACGATGGGGGGTGGGGTGGGGAGAGGGGGGTGAGTGGAGCCGGTTTACCAGGGTGCTTAGATCTCACTGCGAGCTTTGTTACACTCACAACACTCTGCGGCCCTACACTCACAACTATCCACTGGTGTTTTACAGACTAAACTTCTCAAAGTTACAAATGTCGTTGATGTGTAAAATGATACACTTACATGTTACATGCAATGCCTCGACAATAGATTATATGAATGATTTAATGCAGGCCTGGTCAAACCCAGAATTGTCTCTTTAATTAGAACCTTACCGCTCTAGGTTAGTTGAACAATGCCTGGTTGGCTTGGTAGCAGCATAGCGTGACTGAGTAGCGATATCGCATATTGCATCACGACACTTGATAGATGATCTATGCTATGTATTATGGGTGCTAGAGATCAATCAGGTGTGCATATTGTTGCAAGTTGGTACTCGTCCTGATATGTTGCTAGGACACAAAACCACCTTGTGTCTCCCAGGGTGAATGTGACTGCAGTGACACATTGATCGAGACTTCGCCCAGTGCCGGCCGGCCACCAACCCGCTTCAACCGGGCAGCGGGGACGGACCAATCAGGGCTCGGCATTGCGCCCACGTGACATACCGGACGGTGCCACCTAACCTGACTTTCCCCGCCCACACTAATCTAGTAATTCAACTGCCAGTCCATCTGGGTGACTAACCTCCGGGTAAATGCACTGAAATGTGTACGTTACGTCACACATATATATATATATTTATATATATATATATATATATATGTATATATATATATATATATATCATATATGTATATTAATAATTGAATATATTACATATTATATATTTGTTATATATATTATATGAATATATCAATTATCGAAGACTGGTGCCCTGGCGCTTAAAACACTCCAAATTATTCAACTGAATTAAACGATTGACCTAAATCATATTTCTATCAGCATTTTATATTATATATATATATATATATTATACATTGAATATATTATATATTATATATTTATTTGATATATTATACAAATATATCAATTGTCGAAGACTGATGCCCTGGCGCTTAAAAGAAAACTCAGAATTATTTAACTAATAACACATTGTACCAAAATCAAATTCCTATCAGCATTTCGCTTCCGTATATAATGACGCAACATACATATTTCAGACCATTTATATCAGCATACCATGATATATCATGACTTTCTGTGAACAAAAAAAATCATATACTTCGCAATATTGACTTGGTTGCTGGGGCCTTTGGAAGAGAGGGGTGGGTTATGCCACAGGCATATATGTAGTCACAGTCCAACCCCAACATCTCCCTTCACACCGTCCCCTCTACTTTTCTCAAGTTCAAATAAGTGTTTTTTGTAAGTACATCTAGCATCTGAACGATCGCCGACTGGTCTCTGCACTCACCACTGCCACCATGTATCGGTTCGTTCGTTGTTGGAGTTTTACATCCTGGCAACATCTAAGGTCATATCAGGACGGGCACCGACTTGTGACAGTGCGCACTAATAACAACTTTATAGTGTTGCCCCGGTGGGAAATCAGACTGCCAGCACCATGATCCGATATCCCACTCAGTCACGTTATCCTGACACTGAGCCAACCATCCAACAATGTACCGTGAATGTCACGTGTTCAGCTGTACAGAATCTGATTGTCGCCCGCTTCTGTTGGCTGTGTGAAACATGTTGCGATGAAACCTCATCTACGTTGAAGATGTCCTGCAGGAATCAGCAGTTCATCTCTCTCCTCCTATTCATGGCAGCCACCACTCCCATGAACCCGTTGACCCCGTGACCCCCATCTATTCAATACCGCCTACCCGGACATGAGTTATTTCCATCCCACAATGCACTGGGGCCCACATCCTCACCCTCCGTTCCCTGTGTCACGCACAGTGCCACCAATCACACTTGCTCCCGTACACAATCTACGCACCCCCCCCCTCCAGCCCCATCCCCCCCCCCCCCAATACACAAAGCTCGCTATTCAGACAAACCCGCACCACCAACAAGCTGCCTCTTCTGCACGCGCAGCCGTCTGAGGCGCATGCGCACGTAGCTGCATAGAAAAAACTACTAGTGGTTAGAGCACTCGCCAGGGGCATGGGTTCGCTTCCTGACCGACTTAAAAATAGAGATTTACAAAGTTGAGACCGGTTTGCTCAATATCAACATAATATACCTGAATGGGCTGTTGGATCACGGTGCCATAGGGATGGCTATTCCAGTGGAGCAGCACTATAAAACCAGCCACCACGAGTCAGCCCTGTTCCAAGTCAGTAACCATCCTGATATGTTATTTGATGTTGATAGGTGGTAATTAAATATGGTTCCTTGAAACCCTTTGTAAACAAATACTGCTGTTCCTCACGCAACACACCCTGCTCCACAGACAACATCCTTCTAGTACAACGCCATTAGTTGATACTACACAATGTACCCGCCTTCACACACACACACACATACACACAACCACTACTAGAATATCATTCCCTCACACCCAGCCACACATACACATAACCATTAGACCTATTTCAAGGTTTACAAACATCGTGTATGCGCGCGCAGTTCGGCTGCAGAACGAAGGCACACTGCCACTGAGTTTGCCGGTACGTGCAGTTCAAAACATCAGTTTTAGTCAAAATTAATAGAAATCCAGAACCCTAACCGTATCAATTTAATATAATCTTGTTGGTAAACATGTTTTCTATGTGTATTCCAATCAGCTTGTTTCTAGGTGGTGTGGTTTTAGAGATATTTAACATTTACTATATGAAGATTGCTCATGGCCATTGACAATGCATTGAGTTTGCCAATACGTGAGGTGCAACATGTCGATTTTATTCAAAATTAATAGAAATGCAGAACCCTAACCTTATAAGATTTAGATATATTTCACCTTTTCTCTATGAAGATTGCTCATAGCCATTGAGTTTGCAGTGTGACCGGATGTTATCCTGCAGCCAAGCAGCACGCGCACTGACCTAAATACATGTGCTGACGTCATATGAAATTGGTCAATACCACACAATGTACCCACCTTCACACCCACACATATACACAACCACTACTATAGAATATCACTCCCTCACACCCACCCACCCATACACACATCCACTACTACACAATACCCATACCTCACACCCACACACACAACCACTACTACAAAAGATACCCTCCCTCACACCCACCCACCCACATATAGACACACCCACTATTACAGAATACTCCTCCCTCACACCCACCCACCCACCCATACACACAACCACTACTACACAATATACTCCCACCTCAACCCCACACACCACCAACCCTACTACTACTAGTAATACACAAAACACCACCTCACACCCACACACACTGCCACACTACCCACCACCCCCACCTCACACCCACGCACACCACCATGCTACTACACAACACCCCCACCTCATACCCCCACACACTATCACCTCTACTAGTTCACAATATCCCCACATCACACCCCACCCGTTACACCCGACTCATTCGTCCATATGCACCCCCCCCCCCCCCCGGAGCACCTACCACTCTGTCCTACTTTCTCAACCCTTCCAAGGTAATATCGGTTCGACTAACACACCGCCCGCCCGCCCATCGCCTCCGGCAATACCACACTCTCCTAACACAGCCTCCCCACCTCCCCACCCACCTTGAACTGCCGACCCGGCGCCCAGCCCCCAACATGCCACCAGTACAGTGATTGCCATGATCGCCTCCACATCATGGCTGCTGATTTATGGGTCCGTCAAACCAACAACCAATCCACCCAATATTCCACCTTACAACAACCGACACTCCCGCGTGTAAGAATTGACACTCTACCGCCGCCACGCCATCCCTGGTGGCCGATGCTAGTACTAATGACAGCGGGAGTTGTCCGGATACCACTCATGATAACAGCAACAACACACATAATACAACCAGGGCGTAGACACCTGAGTTGCCAATTACATTAGTGGCAATTTCAAACATTTTATATTCCCAAGCGCTTATTCTGTCGGCTATTTTGTATGTGATTTTGGAAGAACCTTAATAGGGGTGAGTGTTATGTGTGTAATTCGGCCATTGACAATTCAAATAAATCCAAGCCAAAACGAGGTGCACAACCTCTGGCCGTTAAATACCAGGAATAGCAATAAACAATTGAATAATTATCATAGTTGACTATGAGAGTGCACTTAGGTCAATTAGATGTACTTATTTCAGGAAATGTATTTTCTTTTTTGGGCTATATTCATACCTGCCAACTTTTGATAAACGAAAATCCTAATAATAGAAATCCATCCGAGCGAAGCGAGGCGCGCAAGCGTTCTAGGGGGGTCCGGGGGCATGCCCCCCCGGAAAAAATTGAAAAATACATCAACTTTACTCATTCTAGTATTTAGGCTGAAAACTGGTAATAATTTCTTTAATAATGTGCCTAAAATGTCTCTGAAAATGCACCAGAATGCACCATTTTTTAAGTATTTTTCAAATTGTTCCGGGGGGGCATGGGGATTTTGAAAAAGCGGAATAATATGTTTATAATTCGAAGGGCGGAATGAGAATAAAAAAATCGTAATTATTCCGCCAAAATCGTAATAGTTGGCAGGTATGTATATTGTCATTTTGAAACTAAAAAAGAGGAGATACAGAGAGAGGTGTAACAGAGATAGGGGCAATGAGCCAAGAGCAGGTGGGTTGTTTGTCACATAGAGTGAGAGAGTGCAAGAAAGGACAAGAGGAAGTTAAAGAAAGACATGGAAATGGGATAGATGAACCGACTGAGCGACACAGGAAGAGACAACCAGAGGGGAGAAGGATAGAGAGGAACAGAGACATGGCGATACAAAGTAAGGGTCACATAGAGAGCAAGAGAGACAGGAGTTAGAAAGAGGAAGAGACACATGGCGATACAAAGTAAGGGTCAGAGAGAGAGCAAGAGAGACAGGAGAGAGAAAGAGGAAGAGAGATATGGTGATTGAAAGTAAGGGTCAGAGAGAGAGCAAGAGAGACAGGAGTTAGAAAGAGGAAGAGAGAAATGGCGATACAACATAAGGGACATGGACAAACACAGGAAACTCAATCCAAAGGGAAAACATATGCTGACATAATCCCGACCACAGAACCCAGTAAGACTGGGGAAGACATTTCGGGATAGGGGATGCAAAACAATACAAACAGGAAACACACAAAAATGCACTGGAAAGTTTCTACTTGTGCAATATCCCCGTCAACAGTCCATAGACGCCGTTAATAAAGCTTACCACCCCAGGAACATACTCCTCCTCCCCGCTAACCCCCCCCCCCCCCCCCCCACTACACCTAGCAACCCCACCCTGTTACCACCCCAGCAACATACTCCTCCTCCCCGCTAACCCCCCCCCCCCACACCTCACCTAGCAACCCCACCCTGTTACCACCCCAGGAACATACTCCTCCTCCCAGCTACCCCCCCCTCCCCACCTCACCTAGCAACCCCACCCTGTTACCACCCCAGGAACATACTCTCCTCCCGTTAACCCCCCCCCCCCTCCCCACTCCTAGCACCCGCCTGTTACCCCCGACTCCTCCCCCGCAACCTCACACTAGCAACCCCACCCTGTTACCACCCCAGGACATACTCCTCCTCCCGCTACCCCCCTCCCACCTCCCTAGCAACCCACCCTGTCCACCCAGAACATACCCTCCTCCCGTTAACCCCCCCCCCCCCCCGACTCCCCCCACCTCACCTAGCAACCCCGCCCTGTTACCACCCCAGGAACATACTCCTCCTTCCCGCTACCCCCCCCCCCCTCCCCACCTCACCTAGCAACCCCACCCTGTTACCACCCCAGGAACATACTCCTCCTCCCACCCTAACCCACCTCACCTAGCAACCCCATCCTGTTACCACCCCATAAATAGGATTCTCCTCCCCGCTACCACCCTACCCCACCCCACCTCACCTAGCAACCCCACCTTGTTACCACCCCATGAACACACTCGTCCTTCC
This sequence comes from Branchipolynoe longqiensis, assembly GCA_030323885.1. Lineage (NCBI taxonomy): Eukaryota > Metazoa > Annelida > Polychaeta > Phyllodocida > Polynoidae > Branchipolynoe > Branchipolynoe longqiensis. Next base: position 63,733,136 of record CM059195.1, read on the forward strand.
CGCAACCCCCACCTCACCTAGCAACCCCATCCTGTTAACACCCCATGGATAGAATCCTCCTTCCCGCTACCTCCCCCCCCCCCCCCAACTCACCTAGCAACCCCATCCTGTTACCACCCCATGGATAGAATCCTCCTCCCCGCTACCTCCCTACCCCCCCCCCCCCCCCACCTCACCTAGCAACCCCATCCTGTTACCACCCAATGAACACACTCCTTCTCCCCGCTACCCCCCCTACCCCGTTATCACCCCATGAACAGACCCTCCTCCCCGCTACCCCCATACCCCCCACCACCACCTCACCTAGCAACCCCATCCTGTTATCACCCGACGAACAGACTCCTCCTCTCTGCTACCCCCACTCCCCCCACCTCACCTAGCAACCCTATCCTGTATAGAATCCTCCTCCACCCTGTTACCATCCCAGGAAAACATTCCTCCCCACCACCCCACCCATACCCCTCACCCCACCCCACCTCACCTAACAACCCCACCTTGTTACCATCCCAGGAACACAATCCTCCTCACCACCACCCCACCCATACCCCAATACACCCCACCTCAACCAGGATCCCATTCCCGATCACCCAGCACAAAGATACCACCCAGAGTGTCTGTCCCAATCCCCTCCACCCAGATCCCTCCGCACAGCTTGTACAAAGATACGACACACCGCTTCTACACTGGCACTGAGCGCGTGTCACCAACACGCCGCACATCAGCACCTTGGTCGCGTCTCACAAACACGCCACAGCAAGGTTCCAGCGAATATAACCACCCCAACAACCTATTCACTGGGCTTACATAAAACCCACTCATACTCTCTACTTGTTTGTTTCTATTCAACTGATCAACGTGTGGTTACTGTTCAGCATCGTAACTATTTGTATTTAACAACTAAACAGAATGTTGTTGCCATTGTGTGTGTTTGTAATGCGATTCGTTAGTAAACCATGCTGTCATTATTCTCAAACGCTTTGCTTGTCGATGAAGTCCAGCTTGCTAATAATTCACCGACGTGGGGACCGAAATTTAAATATTAAACCAATATTCTAAAACCCTCACTAGTCATGTAGTGTATATATTATTATTATGTATATGTATATATATATATACATATATATATAGGGGAGGCTATCAATAACAGCTGTATGTGTATACCGGAGGATTTAGTAATAATTCAAAATAATTCAATCGGGCCACTTTGGTGGTGAGCTTGAGCGAGTCGTTGGTGAAAATAGAGTATTCGTGATGTCAGCGAAATGTAAGGCAATCTGTGTCTATGGGTGCCGCCATCACAAGGGATGGGCAGGACGGGGAGGCGGGAGGGGGTGGAAGCGGGTCCGAGGGGGACTGGAGGGGAGTGAGACCGGGTTCCCGTCCCAGCAAAGCCTTCCAGAAGGTTGCATCGACACCCGTAAATCGCGATAGCAATTCATGTTACTCCGCACTCCGGAGTTTGGGTGCAAGAGGGGAGGGGGGGGGGGGGGCCCACGTGGGGAGGGGGAGTAGAGGGGTGGAGGGTGGGGGTATGGTCGTTGGGTTAGTGTTGAGTGCTGAGAGCTGAGAGCGCAGATAACTGACTGCTTGTGATATTGTGGGTTCGATTTGGATATGTTGGTGTTGGTGTTGGGTATTACAGTGGTAATAGTAGTTGTTGGTATTGGCTGTTTGTATGGCATTGTTGTGGTGTTGTTGTGGTACTGGATGTTTGGATGGCATTGTTGTTGTGTTGTTGTGGTATTGGCTGTTTGTATGGCATTATTGTGGTATTGTTGTGGTATTGGCTGTTTGTAGGACATTATTGTGGTATTGTCGTGGTATTGGCTGGTTGGATGGCATTATTGTTTTGTTGTTGTGGTATTGGCTTTTTGTATGACATTATTGTCGTATTGTTGTGGTATTGGCTGTTTGGATGGCATTATTGTTGTGTTGTTGTGGTATTGGCTGTTTGTATGACATTATTGTGCTGATGTTGTGGTATTGGCTGTTTGTATGGCATTGTTGTGGTCTTGTGGTATTGTCTGTTTGTATGGTACTGCTGTGGTGTTGTTGTGGTACTGGCTGTTTGTATGGCATTATTGTGGTGGTGTTGTGGTATTGGCTGTTTGTATGGCATTATTGTGGTGTTGTGGTATTGGCTGTTTGTATGGTACTGTTGTGAGGTTGCTGTGGTATTGGCTGTTTGCATGGTATGTTCAGATGGGTTCTGTTTCCTTAGGAGGGGTCAGAAATCACAAGAACACATTTCAAAAGTCCATTCTTTTTTTTCTCTTCTTAAAGAAAAAATTTAATTAACCATATCATATACATTAAACATTGTTTAAATGATTTGGGAGGGAGTAGCGTTGTATCATTGAGATTATGCTCTACTTTTGCTAACCATCCACTGAATACGATTGTCCAAAATAAAAGACAAGGAAATGAGTGCCCTCAATTTACACCAACGTTATGCATGCTCCTCCAATTGTAGTGAGATATTTCATTCCTCTCAGATCACGGTGTATTTACTAGCTGTTATTTTGACATTTATGTTTTTTGGTGTTTTGTAAATTTTGTTAAACATTTTGTTTAAACTTGTTGTTGTTGCTGGTTTTCATTTTTTTTAAAATCTTTTAAATATTTGCTTAATTTGTTTGATTGTGTCAGTAAATAGTGCCACGCGGTGTGAATGTTGCATGACCCAGCAGCTGGGTGTGTGCTTACAAATTAAAGTTTCTACTTTGAGGCTAATAAATCTCGCAAACTATCATTGCTTGGTGAGATTGCATTCCGTGAATGACAAGGGGATCGGTTTTCTGTGTGAAACAAACACGCCACACTTGGTACCTGGGACTTTAAACCGGCAGAATGTCTGCTCCAGCTCCCCAATCACAGCCTGCTGCTCGCCTATTTCTAACTCACAATATACAAATTTATTTGGACAACAAATGCTTCTCAGAGTTATTATTACTATTATCACTACCATCATTACTACAATTACCACTACCACTTCTGTCATTACTACCAATACAATCATTACCACCCCACACTCATCACCGCGATACCGACATCACCATTACCACTACCACTACCATCATTACTACAATTACCACTACCACTTCTGTCATTACTACCAATACAATCATTACCACCCCACACTCATCACCGCGATACCGACATCACCATTACCACTACCATTACCATCATTACTACAATTACCACTACCATTCTGTCATTATACCAATACATCATTACCACTCACACTCATCACTGCGTTACCGACATTACCATTACCACTACCATTACCATCATTACTACAATTACCACTACCACTTCTGTCATTACTACCAATACAATCATTACTACCCCACACTCATCACAGCGTTACCAACATTACCATTGCCATTACTACTACCACTACCATCATTACTACAATTACCACTACCACTTCTGTCATTACTACCAATACAATCATTACCACCTCACACTCATCACTGCGTTACCGACATTACCATTACCACTACCATTACCATCATTACTACAATTACCACTACCACTTCTGTCATTACTACCAATACAATCATTACTACCCCACACTCATCACAGCGCTACCGACATTACCATTGCCATTACCACTACCACTACCATCATTACTACAATTACCACTACCACTTCTGTCATTACTACCAATACAATCATTACCACCCCACACTCATCACCGCGATACCGACATCACCATTACCACTACCATTACCATCATTACTACAATTACCACTACCACTTCTGTCATTACTACCAATACAATCATTACCACCCCACACTCATCACCACGCTACCGACATTACCATTACCACTATTGCTACCATCATTACTACAATTACCAATACCCCTTCTGTCATTACTACCAATACAATCATTACCACCCCACACTCATCACCGCGATACCGACATTACCATTACCACTACCGCTACCATCATTACAATCATCACCACCATACTGTCATTGCAACTACCATCACCATTATCACAGATACCACCACTACAATTGTACCACCATACCACTATTAGTATTACCACTATACTACCGTTACCATTAACCGTTATCATTAACATCACTGTTAAGGGGGTGATGCAGTTGCACCTAGAGCAGGACTTGAACCCACAGTTACTGTCATTTCTGAGGTAGCATCATAACTACTACCTTACTTAGGCTCTCTGGTGCACTCACCCTATCCAAGTGGCTACTTGCCTGATAGTTCAGTGCAGATTACTACACCACCATTACTGCCATTATTACTACCATTACTAGAATTACAACATTTAAAACCATTACTATCATTACTATCAATACCACAGGTATTATTATTACCACCACTACCATCAGTACTGCAACATTACTACTTGGACCCTGATGGTGCAGTCACACTATGACGTGTTTACCGGCGTGCTGCCAACGAGCAAAATATTTGCTAGCACGCGAGACACGTCCAACTTTTCGGCGTTTTGGGACAAAGTTTGACGGGGCGCAGCGTGTTAGTGGCGGGTTGGTGGCGCGCTATTCGCGCATTATTGGCGCCCTAGTAGCGTGCTACTAGTGTGTCAGCAGCATGTCGGTAGCGCGTTATTGGCGTGCTTGTAGCGTGTTGATGGCGTGCCAGTAGCATGTTGGTGTCGTGTTAGTACCGTGTCAGCACATACATACCCGACAACAACAAGTCAGGACGGGGTGGCAGCGCGTCCACACCGCACGGCCAACTCATCCAGGCGTGCCGGCAACACTTCCAACGCGCCGAGAAACGCTGGAGCAACGCCAATGGTGCGCCCACTACCGGTCGATGGGACGTTGCAGACGCGCCGACGGAACGGTCACATTTTGGTGGAAAAAATGCCAACGTTAAGCGACGTTGCTCAACGTTCTGCCAGAATTCCACCAGCGCGCCTGCAACGGGTTTCGACGTGTTGTTAACGCATCCGTAACGTCCCCTCCAACCCGTCGGGGCGCGTCAAAAGTTTTGTGCAAGCACAAAACGATCGGCGCGAGCCGACGTGTTGGCTCACATGTTGCTATCAGTGTGTACCGACATGCCGGTAACGCGCCGGTAATGTGCCGGACGTGTACCGATGCTTCGCCCAAAATCCCAACACGTTGGCACGCGTTGTCCAAAGTTGGTGCAACACGTCGTAGTGTGATTGTGGCATAAATAACTCCTACAGAATAGGCCGTGTCAAGCGATACACATTACAACTAGTCATACTTGATTGTAACAATTGTGAATAAGTCAAGTTATTTTTATCATGTTACAGCCCCTTTAAGAAGCCGAATCGGTAGAGTGCAGGCTTCTCGTGCGGAAGATTGGGAGTGCGAATCCCAACCAACTCAAACCAATGACTTATAAAATTGATACTTGTTACTACCTAGCCTGGGAATCAGCATTAATAGGATAGGACAAGGACCCGTTTGCTCAGTGTCAGGATAACAAAACTGTATGGGATATTGGGTCATGGTGCTGGCGGTCTTGTCTCCCAGTGGGGCAGCAGTATAAAGTCACCATGAGTGTGCACTGTCACAAGTCGGCACCTGTAATTCTGGAGTAATTCTTGAATGCATCATAGGTGGGTAAGGTCTGAGCTGCAAGGGACATGTCATTCCAGATGTTGGACCCCTTAAAAAGTAGGCAGTTTTTAGCTTTTTCATTGTTTAGGTGAATGACTCTAAGTATGAGCTTGTCATGTTGTTTTGTTATACCAGGATTTATATCATGATATTTCTTATCTTGAGCTCTCTTAAACATAAAATTCGCTAAATATGACATTAGATGTTGCTAGGACATAAAACAACAAACAAAACAAATTTGTGATGTGTCTGGGCCATATGGGCATTTTCTATATACTACTAACGTCATTACCTTCACACACTCCTGGATCAAATGGTCATTTCCACACAGTGCTTGTGTTTCCATGTGCGCGTTTCTATGTGCTACTCACGCCTGAGCCAAATGGGGTTTATGCACGCTAAATATGTCTGCAGGTTGGTTGTTGGAGTTTTACGTCCTGGCAACATCTATGGTCATAGCAGGACATGTACTGATTTGTAACAGTACGCACTGATGGCGACTTTATAGTGCTGCCTCACTGGGAGACCAGGTCGCCAGCACTATGACCTGATATCCTTCTCAGTCACATTGTCCTGCCAACCAGTCCTTGCCCTATCCTAATAATGCCGAGAACTTGGTTAGGAAGCAACACGTATCAATCTTTAAGTCATTGCTTTGACCTGACCAGGGTTCGAACAGGTAGGTTTGAATCTGACCATCTACCAAAACGGGAGATGGTCGCCCAACTCATTCGGCCATCCCGTCTGGAGAAATATAGTCACATAGGACAACAGGAACTACTCTATTTGGAATAGAGAGACACATCAATATATGTATATATATACTTATGTTTATACATATATTGATGTGTGTGTCTCTCTCCCTCTCTCCCTCTCTATATATATATAAATATATATATGGATAGTGATGAGACCGTTATCGTGCGTAATAAGATCTGAAGTGCCCCCCCCCACACCCAGGTGGGTGGGGGGTCCGGCATGCACCCCTCACCCCCCTGCGCGGGGCATGACACTCCACTCCCTCGGAAGTATATATACATATATGTATTAGTCTATCGCATAAATGTGAAAACTAGTGATTTTAAATATGTTATATATGTAGTGGTCTGCACTGACCTCTCAGGCAAGTAACCACATAGACAGGTAGGCGTGGGGAGTGTGTTGATATCAGGGAGCCTAGGTGGTGTAATGGTTAGCACACTGGCCCGGAATGCAAAGAGATGTGGGTTCGATGTCCCACTCTAGGCTCAATATTTCCCATTTTCATCACCCCCACGACACTGGTTGCCGTGATCAGGATCCTGTACAAGCTTTGCGCTGTATAGTTGTTGAACCTACCCTGTGTATGTATGTGTAAGTGCATTGCCTGTATGTATGTAATTGTAAGCATTACAAGACTTACAATTCCAGGGGGACGAGTGTAGTGGTCTGCACTGACCTCTCAGGCAAGTAACCACATAGACAGGTAGGCGTGGGGAGTGTGTTGATATCAGGGAGACTAGGTGGTGTAATGGTTAGCACACTGGCCCGGAATGCAAAGAGATGTGGGTTCGAGTCCCGCTCTAGGCGCGGTGTTTCCCATTTTCATCACCCCCACGACATATATGTTGTACGTCCCAACTACCTGTTCCATATCTTAACCACTGGCGCCACACATCGCCGTGTTTCTTCACTACAATGCTGTGACGCTTCCTTCCATTTAGAGCCAAACAGGATTAATTACAAAAGACAGTATTTTTAAGTTGCATAGTACGATGGTTTTGAATTTCTGTATTTTTTCTGAGATAAATATATTAGATCAATCATTAGTATCTACTTTACATTAATTCAAAGTTACTTTTATTTTAAATGGTAAACTTTTGAGATATTTTGAGTGCAACCATGGAAAATTAGTTTTGGCAAGCTTGAGAAAACTCTGACACCATAGACTTCTGCAGTAACAGGTTCTGTTAAATTGACTCAGTATTGCCTTCTACGCAGAAACAAATGCTTAATAAGTGCATCAGTATCTAAGTTAGATATGTATTACATCCGGCCACTGAGGCTCCGAATGAAACCTCATTTGGAGGCCTTGGGCGTGGAATTGGAAGTGTTTGAGGATGCCAAAGTCCCAGAACATCCCCGGTGGTCATTGAGAAAGCCATCGGTTATCCTCCGACTCACGGAACTGAGGAAGTCTGGGACACATCCACTCGAGTACCAAGGACTGCATGCAGAGATTCAAGGCCAGTTTGCAGACCACCACTCCATATACACTGATGGTTCGAAAGACCAAAACCGGGTAGCTGCTGCGGCAGTCTGCTGACGGGAAAAATTTGGTGTACGTTTGCCCAATCAGAGCTCGATTTTCACTGCAGAAGCCCGAGCACTCCTTCTCGCGTTGGAGTCTATCGAGGTATCCAACCACACTAACTATGTTATATACAGTGATTCGTTCTCTTGCCTCCTGGCTGTTGCTGGACTGAAAATGAATCACCCTATTCTAGCAACGGTCATTTATAAAATGCACCATCTGACAACGGATGGGTATGATATCCACCTGTGCTGGGTGCCTGGCCATGCCGGCATACAAGGAAACGAACGAGCTGATCGGGCTGCGAAGAAGGCCCTGAACTGTGATCTTGAACCGTGTCTGATCCCTCACTCTGATCTGAAACCACTAATAGCCACCCACATAAAATCCAAATGGCAACATGAGTGGGATGAAAACATTAATAAACTTAAAGAAATTGAACCATCTGTGGGAAAGCCACCACAGACTCATGCGGGAGGTCGGCGGGACCAAATGGTCCTTAGCCGCTGCCGTATTGGCCACTTGTGGCTTACACATGCTGTTCTGCTCAAGGGGGAACCTCCCCCTGAATGTATTGGGTGTCAGTCCCCGCTGACACTCAAACACATTTTACTAAGTTGCGTTGATTTTTTGGCTCTGCACCAACAGTTCTACACTGCAGACAGTATGCATGACCTTTTTACTAAGGTAAAACAGGAAAACATTTGAGCCTTTTTGAGGGTAGCTGGATTCTATCAATTATTAATAAAACTTTTCTTTTTCTATGGGAATTTGTTTCCCTTGACCACAAATATATGATTGTGAGCTTTCTAATTTAATGAGTGTCTATTGGTACATAATTGATTGTCTGCTTTTACATGTAAAAGCGATCGTTTGAACAAAAAACAAACATTTCTCACCGTGAATATGGCCTATGCTGCCGACACGGCGTAAAGCAAGCACCAATCAATCAATCAATCAATCAGATATGTAAAATCAAGTGTATATAATTGGTTTGGTTTTGAAAATTTGATATTTCATCGGACTATGCAGCTTTAAGATGAGCATTGTCAGCTAAATGTACGTGATTGGAATTGTGAGATAGGAAGCTTTTGTATTCGCTAGAAACCTATCATAATTATTAAAACTGCAGCTTAAATGTGTACTATATATATATATTACATATATAACGTAATATATATCGATATATATATATGTACATATATGCATCGTGCATAGAGAACAACAACACCATATTAACTTATTGTATATCACCTGACAAAAAGTGAACCCTGTTATACTCTTCTGAATACAAATGAACCTAGAGACAGAACCTATAATATTCACAATGCTTTAAAAAGGGCACTTCTCTAAACAGCTCGGCAAGGTTCCCTCTTACAGAACATGACTTACATCAGAGAGCGTGTATACAGATGAGAGAGACAACTCCCGCTAAAATCGGTAACACCGGCTACAGTGGCGTTCCTGGCGGTTAGTGTTGAACAAGCTTTGAGTTTGCCATACGTGTAGTGCAAAATATTTGTTTTTATTCAAAATTAATAGAAATGCAGAAGCCTAACCTTATCGATTTAATATAATCCTTTTGGTAAACATGTTTTCTATATGTGTACTAAGCGGCTTGTTTCTATTTGGGGTAGTTTTAGAGATATTTCACTTTTTCTGTAGGAAGATTGCACACGACCATTGACAATGCCTTGAGTTTGCCGTACGCGTAGTGAAAAACGTCAGTTTTATTCCAAATTAATAGAAATCCAGAACCCTAACCATATCTCTTTAATATAATCTTGTTGGTAAACATGTTTCCTATGTGTATTCCAATCAGTTTGTTTCTAGGTGTTGTAGTTTTAGAGATATTTAACGTTTTCTGTAGGAAGATTGCTCACCGCCATTGACAATGCCTTGAGTTTGCCGTACGCGTAGTGAAAAACGTCAGTTTTATTCCAAATTAATAGAAATTCAGAACCCTAACCATATCTCTTTAATATAATCTTGTTGGTAAACATGTTTCCTATGTGTATTCCAATCAGTTTGTTTCTAGGTGTTGTAGTTTTAGAGATATTTAACGTTTTCTGTAGGAAGATTGCACACGACCATTGACAATGCCTTGAGTTTGACAGCTGTGTCATATACTGTTCAACAACCACCACTTGGAGCGCCACAGTCGGCATCTGTTACATGGTGTAGTATGGGAGTTGTCCCTCTCATCTGTATACACGCTCTCTGCTTACATTCTAAACTCTTTGCAACCTGGCGCTATCTCCGCAACTAACATGGTTGTCAGCATTCATTCAGCAGCTCGAGATAGAACCTAATTAAATAGAAAATATCAAACTCATCTGTCTAATATATATTCATTCTCGTTTAAGAAATAAAGAATCCACTAATAACCTGCGTTTCAAATTCAATATAATCTAATTAGACTAATTCGATATATGTGTCTACATCACAATTTAACCCTTTTCTAAACCACATAACCTGTGTTTCTAATTTAATATAATTTAAGTAGAATAATTTAATATAACTCATCAGAATTTACCCCCTTTCTAACTTCTAAGCCACATAACCTGTGGTTCAACCTTACTATAATGCCATTAGAATATTTCGATATATTGGTATACATCACAATTTACCTCCTTTATTTCCATCCTAAGATGCTACTGGACGAAGCTTAACAGACGGAGTTGTACTAAGGAAGGCCATCCAGCATGAAGCCTTGCATACAGAATGTGATTTCAAAAGGGGGGCGATAATGGATCCTTTTTAAGCACTAAACAATGACCAGCATAGTCACGGTCTAGACACCCTCCGCTTGTCCACCCTGGAAGGCGTAGACCATTGTGTGGGTAAGTCTCCAGGGTGCTGTCAGATGGCTGCCATAGATCACCAGAGAAGTAAGCTGATCAGCTGGGCATGGCGGGTACTGGAGGAGGCAGGGGACAGCCAAGTGTGGGTCGTTTGCGGTATGAGGGAGGGGGAAGCCATCTGGAATCAATGGTCTCAAAATGGTGGCAGTCTCCACGGGAATGTCGCAGGGGGAGATGGGGAAAGGGAGAGGGGGAGAGGGAGGGAGGGGGAGAGGGGGAGCGAATGAGGGAGAGGGAGAGAGGGAGAGGGAGAGAGGGGTAGGGATGGATATGGGTAGAGGCAGAGAGGACGAGGGAGAGAGAAGGAGAGAGGGAGAGGGCGAGAGAGGGAGAGAGGGAGACGGAGAGGGAGATATGGAGAGAGAGGTAGAGAGGGATAGGGGTAGAGGAAAAGAGGAAGAGAGCGATGGAGAGAGGGAGAGGTAGAGAGGGAGAGAGGGATAGGGAGAGAGGGAGAGGGAGAGAGAAGGAGAGAGAGGGAGAGAAAGAGCGAGAGAGAGAGGGAGAGGGGTAGAGATGGAGAGAGAGAGAGGTTGACAGGGATAGGGGTAGAGGAAAAGAGGAAGAGAGGGAGAGAAGGAGAGGGAGAAAGGCAGAGAAGGGGAGAGGGAGAGAGAGGGGGAGAGGGAGAGAGGGAGAGAGGGAGAGGGAGAGAGGAATACAATGTGCAGTGTAATTATATTTACAGTTAGCTCTATGTGTATTTACAGAACGCATCGATTTGAGTTTTACCGTCCTAGCCACATGTAAGGGCATATGAAAACGGATATCCACTTCTGACAGGGCGCATTTTTGGTAGCTTTATAGTGCTACTCCGCTGAGATATGCCACTGCCGACACTATGGTCAAATAACTATTCTATAAATGTGAAGAGCCAGGCAAGGTAGCAACAAGTACCAGCCAATGTAGCAACACATATCATACAAGCTAGCACCACGTGACAAGCAAGGTAGCAACAAGTACCAGACAATGTAGCAACAAGTACCAGACCGCCTATCACCACGTCACAGGCAAGGTAGCAGCAAGTACCAGCCAATGTGCCAACAAGTACCAGACCACCTAACACCGCGTCACAGGCAAGGTAGCAGCAAGTACCAGACAATGTAGCACCACGTACGAAGCAAGTTAGCAACATGTGTCAGGAAAGGTAGCAACAAGTGCCAGGCAAGGTAATGACAAGTGCCGGGCAAGCTAATGACAAATGCCAGTTTGTGTTATTCTTTGGTTTGACATAGCAGAGGGTCGAATTCGCCACCTCAAGCTCAGGGAACCGGACACTTATAGCGTTAGTCCACTCTATCCACATACATTGACACAGGAGTTGAGTGGGGGCGGGGTGTTCCCACGGGAGTCGTGAATTCTGCACCGGTAGTAAATTCTGCCTGTGGCAAGTGGGTCATAGCTATGCTCTCCCCACTCAACACGCAACTGTAACATTTAATCAGCATTGGATTATATTTGTGAGATATGGATAAAAGAAGATGAGAAAAGAATGGGGCTAGAGAGAGGAGGTGAGGCTGAGAGAAACCAGACAGGATAGAGGAGGGATGGGTAGTCGGAGTGAGGGTCAAATATATACAGATAAAGAGGGAAAGGAGTGGGTTAAGAAGGACTATGGAGGGGAGAGATGGGGTGCGCGGGAGAAAGGCGTAGAGAGAGAATGGGAGAGACGAAGACAGGGGGAGAGGGACAGGGAGGATAGGGGTAAGGAGAGAGGGAGAGAACAAGAGAGGAAAATAGGGTGAGAGGGAGAGAGGGAAACGGGGAGGGAGGGGGAGGGAGAGGAGAGAGGGAGAGTGGGAGAGAGGGAGAGAGATGGAGAGAGGGAGAGACAGGGAGAGGCTGAGAGAGGATGATAGGGAGAGAGGGAGAGAGGGAGAGATAGAGAGAGGGAGATACAGAGAGGGGTAGGGGGAGAGAGGATGAGAGAGGGAGATGGGGAGAGGGGGAGAGAGGGAGAGAGGGCGAGAGCTTGGGAGAGCTCGGGAGAGGGGATGAGTGAGGGAGATAGGGCCTGCTAGAGTGCGTAAAAAAGCACAATCGACACCAACAATAACAATAAAATGCCCTTTCAGGATTAATCCGTAAATATTGGTGAGCAGGTGCCTAACGTAGTGCCCTGCACCTTGGAGACTCGCCCGCCGCACGCCAGATGAGAAAGGAATGGACTGCTTCTGTATCTACACGCGCTGAGACTCATTGATTATATGTCAGCACTGCGCCTCGCTTTACTACAATCTCACCGACCTTTCTCGTTTAAAAAAAAACCACCCAAACATTCTTACTTCAATCCACTGGTCTGGGGCCGAAGATTATTTCCCAAGTAGTCATATTATCGAACCAAGAACTCTAAGAATAATAACGTAATTTACGTTGATAACGCAGCGATTTAGTGATAGTTGAGATACTTTATGAGGGAATGCTAAATGAAGTCTTTGCAAATGACATCATAAGCAGCCATATAGAGATGCGGATACGGATGCAGATGCGGCCCACGTGACTGGGCCTCGGTTTGAAGCTCAAATCGACGCCTTCAATGCCCGCTAGAGGGGGCGGTTTGCCCACCATAGCGCAAGGCCACGTGACGAGGCAATTCGCCATCGGTCAGGATAGCGTCTTGCGTGGGAGGTCATGTTTGATCCTTGGCCGAGTCAAAGCAAAGACACATTAAAAGAAATTGGCACTTGTCCTTACCTCGCCTCGTGAGGGGCGCCACTAGGATAGGGCAAGGACTGGCTGTTTTGATGTCACGATAATGTGACTGAGTAGGTGGGTGAGTGAGTGAGTACTGATTCTTACTAAATGCTTTTTTTTCCTTGACTGGGCTGGTTTTGATTTTTGTTCAATGTTCTTTGGTTGTCAGTAAAAGAACACATTAGAGATGTGCCACTTTTCGAGATACCAAAGTTAGTGTCCACTTAGTAGGAGTTGATTATGTACAACATATAGATGAAAACCAAAATAATATATAAAACATTGAGAATGCCCTGATTTTCACACCACAAACAAGTTGACAGGAAATGAATCCATATGGAATTTGACTACTATTGCACAGTGGCGAAATCAAGTGCATGCACTTAACAGTTATGAGCAGAATAAACAAAGAATTACCAAAAAAGAAATTTGTTACAAGTCAGACCCCAGCTGTGCTTGTGAGTGTAAGCACACTACAGTAAGCCAGGAAGTTGGGACAATGTGCATGCAGGCTAGAGGATAACCCCGGGGTATAGCCCGACACTTCCTCCCCGCACCACCACCCTCCCCCAGCCCCCCAGTCAGGCCAGACACAAGTGATAACACACACAGTGGTCACACAGCTGCATGCGCATAGGGCTGGACGGTTAGAAGTGATCACTATGGTTACTAAAGAGGTTAGGTGAGGATGACCATAGGCAGCACATTGTTGCTAGAAGCTGTTAGAGAGGGGGGTGTGGGGGGTGAGAGTGTGGAGGGGCAGCTTGTAAAGATACATACAGGATGAAGTTGTTTATCTAATGTAGAACATTTTCTAGCACAATCTCACTACATTAACACACAACCAATCCCGAGCAAGAACCGAACCGTATTAGGGCAATAGGAACCATATCTTCATGGATTCAAAGCGAACTTAAATTAAGGACAAGTTCTTATATAAAAGGATAGGGCTGGGAGAGAAAACCACCTCACTTCCGACGTGCAAATACGCCAGGTGTCAGCTCCCCAGTCCTTCATCAAGACCCAGCTGAGACTTATTCAGAAGAGGCCTATTTAAAGTATGTATCGGATTCAATGCTCTCAGTCAGTATCACTATATTTCATTATACTGACTGCACGCCTATTATTTTGTTTTGCAACTTTCCATTTTGACCAGATCAATCTTCCACCAGATAAATAAGGTTTCCCACACACAGCTTACCATGTTTCAGATTACAGGTTCGATCCCCGGCATAGTCAAACCACTAACTTTACAAAAAAGAAAATTGATTCCTAACCTGGTGCTCTTCAATACCAGGATAAGCCAAGGACTGGTTTGCTCAGTATCATGATCACGTGACTGAACGGGATATAGGGATATGGGGACATGGTTCCAGCAACATACCATGCCAGTGGGGCAGCGCTAGAATATTGCAATGAGGCCGCACTGTCAGAAGTCAGTGCTGATCCCGATATGGCCTCAGATGTTGTCAGGGTGTAAAACCCCAAGCAGTTAGAATCCAGTTCCCTGTTGGTAGCTATAAGTGGCCTTGTGGCCGACCTTCGTGTCGGCCGTGGTACAATGTTCTGCCGAATTGGCGCAAAGTGAGAGCAAGCTAAGTCCCCCAGACTTGGAGTAGCAGTAACTCACCCACACGCAGGCCAATACCCCCACATTTCAAGCACAACCGTCGAGAGTAGGGAGTCCTGGTCTGACGTTTACTTGATCTGCTTCAAACCCAATTGTATTCTGTCTGGTGTATGTGTAAGTGTAGGAGGGGAGGACAATGTAGTAACAAATAATAATAATAATGATAATAATAATTTAATAGAGGACCCTCACTAGCAGCATCCATTCCAATGTAAAATTCTCCGATTAAGTGTATATTGTATACCGAGATGGCTAAATAAGAAACAGTACTCCCTTTATAATGCTCACACCGGGGGAGGGAAGCAATGCCCCTTTAAGCACAATCCCTCCCCCTTATCTCACCCAGCCACACGGTCACCACAGGTTATGTAATCCCAGATAACTAGGTGGTGGCCAGAGCTGGGTGGGAGGGGGTGAGTCCTGAAGGCAGCCAATGGTGAGCTGTGTTAGGGAGTGATCATACGGGCTAGGAGTGACTGGTGCGCATGAGTGTAATAGCCAATAAGAAGGTCTATAACATCCACTGTTGCATGTATCTGAAAACATATATATACTGAATAAAACAAAGCAGCGACATCATCATCTATCTACTCTTCTGCTGGTGCTGAACTCGGATCGCGTGTTGTGTCGTGTGTGTGTCTCTACTATGGGGTAAGCTCTGATATGTAATGCATCTAAATAAGATTTCAAGACGGGGAGCTATGAACCGTACGCAGTATATAGGATATCAGGGCAGTATAGCCTCGTTGAGCAGTACAGCTACTAAAAGAGAGAACATAATGAGATAACCATAGCCCTCGCGTACCACCTAACTGGATCGGCCATCAATAGCATTCAAACGCCCGCATATAAGGCGGGGATCCGCAAATACGTGATTTCATACCAAGGCTGTATGTGATATTCTATGTTGTGAGGTATAAAGTACTTATGCAAATATTATTCACGTATGTAATTATCCTGCTATATTATTATTATTATTGTATTGTCTTCTACTACTGATCCTGTAACATCCCTTCATATGCTACTTTGTAGTTTGGGTTACTGGAGGCTGGACTGTGACTTGGATAGCAGGAGTTCATTCCATGCAGCTCCCCTAATTCCCCTCCTGCCCTCCAGGTGGCTCCTCACCCCTACGATATGCCATATTTATAACTTGATTACAATTGACTGATCCCAAACTTGTCCCATCTTGAATCAAAAATGACTTTAGTTTTATACTTGATCCCAGCAAAAACAATGCATTGGTTTACTGTTGTGTGACTCAATGCAAAAGTAGTACTAGGTAGTGTGAACTACCTAGGTGTTTTTCTATAAGTAGTGTAGCCCATCTGGCGATAACGATAGGTACCAGCTGAGCGATATGGACAATGGGAGATGGTTGAAGATTAGCTACCCAGGTTGAGGAAACACCTGAAATGAGAGTCTGTTGGTGCAACCTGTTCCGTTGGTGTATTTCAGGACATTCATTGGTACACTTTACTATAGGCAAATGTGTTTTTGGCTATATCCAGTGAACCTGTAATAACTGGCAATACGTATTTATATTAATAGAAAAAGGCAAATCTGCTGCACCAATTAAATGACTATCAGCCACATTTGGTGTTTCATTTAAGAGTAATTAAGGATTGAATTTCCATTAAAACCGAAGGATTTTTATGTCTTACATCTCATATCATGGTGGTTTTGTTCAACTGGCAAATAATATTCATATCATTAAAGAAAGCACCTGCTGGTTTTATATTTATGTGATCAGTGAGAAGATCTGGTGATTGTGTCCGAGCAAAATACACCTTATATGTGGGAACTGTTGTCTCAGGGCATTGCCGAGAGTGAGTGTGTGCGCCCTGTGTGTATGTCACTGAACCCCTGGTCAGCCCTTCCAGAACCAACCAGAGAGCATGCTCCTCCCCCCACCTGCCTCCACACCCCCCCCCCACACCCCCGACCCACACACACAGTGTGCTGATGAGCATTTCCCTCCTCTGCTTGCAAACAAGGGTGGGAGGGGGCTACCATGGTTACTAATTAAGACAGGGTTTGGGTGACAGAAGTTAGCACAGATGAGGAGGTTGAAGAACACACATGTAGGAAGTGATATTTTATTATTTACTAACAATATTTGTTAGGAAAATTTGGTGGTGAATGATGGGGGTGGAATGCACATGCATGCATACACATACATGCATACACATGCATACACATGCATGCATACACATACATGCATGCATACACATTTATGCATACATACATCAATACACATCCATACATCCACATCCATCCAACCATCCATCAATGCATGCATGCATACATGCATGCACACATACATCCATCCATACATACATACATAGATACATACATCTTAGCCAACACCCACCCTGGTAGGAGGGTGTGTGTGTCTAGGGGAGGGGGTCAAAGTACTGCGGCAGAGCACCGGAACCACGGGAACACGGGAACACGTGTGATGGCCACCCCTGACACACAATCAGGAGCAGTGTGTGTGAGGGCGGCGGGGGGGAGGGGCGGGGGGGCGGGGCGGGGGGTAGAGGGGCTGAGGGTTGTCAGAAGCAGCCTGAAGCGGACCTTGGTACTCCCCCCCCCCTGCTCATGGGGTGGAGGGGTGGGAGTGGGGGGGTGGCATGTACCTCGCCGGCCCCCTGCACAGGGCGCAACACGCCACTCGCTTGGAAGTTGTTGTTCAAATGTATGTATATGTGTATATGTATACATGTATGTGTGGATGTCATTATTATTATCATTATTATTATTGTCATTATTTTTAGCATTATTATTAGTGTCATTATTATTATATTTATTTATGTTGCGGGGAGTGGAGTGGAATGGAGGGGAGGGAGTCTCTGCACAAGTCGCGTCTTCAGCAGCCAGAAGCGAACCTTGGTACTTCCCCCCACCCTGTTGAGGTCAGAAATTGTTTTTCCAAATGTATGTTTATGTGTATATGTATACATGTATATGTATATATATAAATATATACATATATACATGCATGAATGTATACACATATACACATCTATACATGCTTAGATGTATGTCTGGATGTATGTATGTATGTATGTATGTATGCATACACACCTCGACCCCATCATTCACCACCAAATTGTCCTAATAAATATTGTAATTAAATATAATACCACTTCCTACAATGTGTGTTCTTCACCAACTCCCTTATCCTGTGCTAACCTTGGTCACTCACACCCTGTCATAATCAGTAACCATGGTAACCCCCACCCACCCCTGTTTGCAAGCAGCAGGGGCCCCTCTGCTGCTCACCAGTGTATGGCACACTGTCCACTGTGTGTGTGGTGTGGGGGGGGGGGGGAGAGGATGTGGTCTGGTGTGGGAGGTCTGACCAGGGGTTCAGTCAGGGAGACACAGACACACAGTGTGAACACACTCATTCTCACACAATGTCACAAGGCAGCAGTTACCATAACAATCCTTCTGTTTTAATGTAAATTCAATCCGTAATTACTCTTAAATGAAACACCAAATATGGCTAATGAAACACCAAATATGGCTAATAGTCTTTTAATTGTTGCAACATATTTCGATTCCTGTCACATGCTCAGATGCTATCAGATTCATTCAGCTGGAAAGAGTCATCTGCTCCCACCCCCACCCCCACCCACAGCCACCCCCACCCATACCCAGTCACTGTGAGTGGGCATATATGTGTGTGTGTGTGTGTGGGGGGGGGGCTGTATGGGGTGCCGTGGTCGAGGGGTGTGTGTATGGTAGGGAGGCTAGAAGCTGGTGTCAGTGTCAATGTGGGTGTGTTGTGGGGGGGGGGGGGCAGGGTAATGGAATCAGATGCTTTGGCATCCGATTCAGTGTTGTTTCTACCCTTTCAATCAGCTTTGGTGGTATCGATGTTTGCATATATAAATATATGCATTTCTCTCAAGGACGGACAATGAGTGAGCCGATGTGGAGGGTGTGAGTTTATTATGGAGCTTGCCCTTATGCAGACAGTGAATTATTTTGAGCATGCATACCATAGCAAAATAAATGAAGATGAGGATGATGTATTTGAACAAGGTGCACATGTTACATAATAGCATATGAAAATATATATAATGTTTGTTATATAAAAGCATCTGCTCGGTTGTCAGCTTGCTGTATGGTATATATTATATTAATAACTGTGTTGATGGTTGAGTTTAGTTATTAATTTACTGGTTATATGACATATATGATATATATATACTTATTGTCTGAAATAAATATATGAAGCTTTTGTTAAATTTATAGTATTTTTGTTGACTGGTACATGGAAACATACATACATACATATGTATATGTGCTGTATACGCATATGCAGTGATAGGAGGACCGTGAAGCTGCGCTGTCACCTCCACCCCCCCCCCCCCCTGCAATGACGGTGAAGGGGAGGAGGGGGGAGGTGGGCGGGAGTGGCGGGAGACACAACCTCTGGGCACAGTGTGTGTTTCTGGGTGTATCTGTGGGGGGGAGGGGGGGGGTAGAAGGCAGTGATAAGTGTTCTACGGACCAACCCTAAACTGGGGCATCGCTCCCTCCTCCCTGCCCCCTCCCATCCTCACCAGATATTTGTGGCTGGATGAGGGGGAGCAGGGGGGGGGGAGACATTAGACGAGGCCACCACTACACTCTCACAGCACTCCCCCCATACAAACTGGATATATGCTTTGAGTGTTCCCATACTGAATTACATCAACGGAATAGATTGTACCAACAGACTCTCAATTCAGGTGTTTCCCCAACCTGCTACCATGGGTCACGTGAGGTGGCGTGTAACTATAACATTGCAGTGAACCTCCATTTATACCTTCCAAATGGAAATTTGACTTCCATAAACGATGAACCTTGCTTAACTCCAACTGCTATTCATTATAATTTATATTCATTACTGTTTCTTCAAATACAGGGATACTTGTGCTTAACTACTGCCGTTTGTTGTATTCAGAAAAATAAATTACTGAATGTGTACAATATTTGTGTAAATACATATATATATTTATATATATACCTGTAACATGTGTAAAGTATATATATATACCTGTAACATGTACAGTCGGAAGACCAGTGCTACGGCACTGACAAAAGATATATATGAATCAAATTAATTTCCCCCCCCCCAAATAAAACCCAACACTTTCTATGTACACACTAGTGTCGTAGTCTGCAATGAGCCCCACTACCACACCGGGTGGCGTTGGTGACTACGCTGATCCCTCTCGGTAAGAATTAGCAACAGGTGGCAGCACGCTAGATGGAATAGTCCCTGGGGTGGACTGTTCCACCCATTGCTAGCAGCCGCCCTCTGAGGGAGATGACGTGCAACCTGGCTAAGCAGTGAAGGTCATTCCCATTCTGACCTTGGCGGAATAAACCACGGAGCGCCCTGGGGTTTGAAGCAATCTCAGTATAACTCCTTCACCCCAAAAGCGGAGTAGGACATGGTGCATCACAATAGAATAAATGTTGTTTAGCTACTTATATTAATAGTCACTTATGATATCCATAATGCATAAGTTTGTCATCGTTTTAATTATTTGTATTAAACGCAGTGATAGTCATAGTTCATTATATTATTTAATTGCGACCGAAAACCTTTTAATTGCAACCATGAAGTCTAAATTGAGATAAAACCTGTACCCATGGCATTCAGTTCTCCAACTCGGGTAGAGAACTGTCTTTTCAATGCAAATAAACGGTATTTTTAATAAAGAAAATCCACTGGCTGGAAAACCACCGTGAAAACCCCACCATTGAGACAATACTTGCAGGGTAATATGTCCCGACAGAAACAGAAAGGGTTTGAGAAACTGACAAATAAACAATATCCACCTTAGACATCAGCGAAATGGGTATATTTTGTCTGCTAGATTGGTGTACTTAGATTAGGAAGATAATGCAGACGATTTGAGTAAGCAGACGCTTCGCTGACCTACTTACGTATTCTGCTTCTGGTCTGGAAACACTTAAAGGAACTCACCTGTGGGAAAATACACAAAAGGAACACGGTTAATTATTGTTGAGGAACCGAACAGACGTAATGGGTGTTATTTACAAGAAATATGAGTTACCAACAGAATGCGAATAATGAAGCGAATGAATACTGATAATGGATAATGAAGTGAATGAATACTGATAATGGAGACTGAATACTGACAAGGGATAATTAAACAAAAGAATACTGATAATGGATAATGAAGTGTATGAATACTGATAATGGATAATGACACCAATGAATACTGATAATGAATAATAAACCCAATGGATACTGATAATGAATACTTAAACCAATGAATACGGATAATCAATAATGAAGCCAATGAATACTGATAATGGATAATGATGCCAATGAATGCTCATAATGGATAATGAAGCCAATGAATACTGATAATGGATAATGGAGCGAATGGATACTGATAATAGATAATGAAGCCAATGAATACTGAAAATGGACACTTAAACCAATGAATACTGATCATGGATAATGAAGCCAATGAATACTGATAATGGATAATTCAACCAATGAATACTGATAATGGATCATTCAACCAATGAATACTGATAATGGATAATTAAACTAATGAATACTTATAATGGATAATTACACCAATGAATACTGATAATGGATCATTCAACCAATGAATACTGATAATGGATAATTAAACTAATGAATACTTATAATGGATAATTACACCAATGAATACTGATAATGGATAATGAAGCAAAATGATGACCACTACTGCACAGCGAATGTGCCTATTAAAGATCTAGTCACAGTATACCACATGTGATATTTATATTTGTATAAGCTATTATGCGAATAAAAATATCAGACGTGGTCTAACATTATTCCCAACTGCAGGTCATATACAATCATGCATCAGCAAGAAGAGGTAAGAGATTATGCTGCCCATACTCCAGTCCGCCCCCATCATCGCCCACGTAAATGGTTGTAATTGTTGCGGCGAAAGGTCACGGAATATTACGACCATGCTGGCCGGGGCTGTATTTGAGTCATGGCCGGAATATGCTGTCATCAGTAAAACCCAGTCGACAATGCCGCTTGTTTGAGCACTTCCAGAAGTTGTCCATTTCTAGGATAACAGGAAGGAGGAGTTTTAAAGGTGCCATGGTCCGGATACTGCACAACTGGCTCAATAATCAGGATACTGTACATCAAGTGCCATGAACAGGACACTGTATATCTCACTGTGGATATCTAGTACCATGACCAGGATACGGTACATCTGGTTCCAAGACCAGGATACTGTAATCTGGTTCCATGACATGGATGCTGTAAATATGGTATCATGACCAGGAAAATGTATATCTCACGGTGCATACCTGGTTCCATGAACAAGATACTGACCATCTGGTTCCATGACCAGGATACTGTAATCTGGTTCCATGACTACGATACTGTAATCTGGTTCCATGACAAGGACACTATAGATCTACATCTGGTGCCATGGCCAGGATACTGCAGATCTCATAGTGTATATCTGGTGCCGTGCTCAGGATATTACACATCTGGTACTATATACTGTACATCAAGTGTCATGACGAGGATGCTGTATATCTGTTTCTATGACCAGGATACTGTACATCTGGGCCAATGACCAGAGTGCTGCATATCTGGTTCCATGACCAGGATGCTGTATATCTGTTACCATGCCCAGGATGCTGTATATCTGGTGTCATGACCAGGATATTATACAGCTGGTGTTATTATCAGGATACTGTATATATGGTGGCATGACCAGGATACTGTAATCTGATGTCATGACCAGGATACTGTATTTATGGTGTCATGACCAGGATGCTGTACATCTGGTCCCATGCCCAGGATGTTTTATATCTGGGGCCATGACCAGGATGGTGTACATCTGGTGTGATGACCAGGATACTGTGCATCTGGGACCATGGTCAGGATGCTGTATATCTGGTGCCATGACCAGGCACTATACATCTGGTTCCATGACGAGGATACTGTTAACCTGGTGTCCCATGACCAGGATAATGTTGCCATACCCAGGATACTGCACACCCGGTTCCATGACCAGGATACTGTATAGCCGGTGTCATGATTAGGATACTGCGCATCTGGTTCGATGACCAGGGTATTGTAATCTGATATCTATGTTCAGTAAACTGTACATATGTTTCCATGACCAGGATACGATAATCTGGTGATATTACCAGGATAATGTACACCTGCCCGCTATGGCTAGGATCCTGTATATGCATTGCCGCTGCTGCAGCTGCCTTGTGAACCTATATGTCAGTGCGCAACCTGTGTATGTAAATGTAAGCGTTAAATTAACTTGTGGATGTAAACCACCTAACCCACCGGCATCATAGACTGCATTCACCTTACCAAGCAAGAAACTACATGTTCAGGTATAGTTGGTAGGGTAGATAGTCCCCAAATTAACCCACTCACATTTCATGTGTCTGGGTAGCCACCAATTTGCTAGTCCAGACGACATTTTGTCTGAGACGCTGACATTTGCCCAGAGCAGACATCATTTTGTCAGAATGGATGACGTTGCTTTCAGAGTGGCCGATAATAATTCAATCTCCTGCTTTCTTGGTATATGCTCCAATCTGAGGCGACGATCTGTCTCGATGGTCGAGTGAGGCCGTTCTTCTCGGGAAATTACATTAAGAACGCCAAATATGCATATATTATAATGCGTTCCTTCCGCGATATCAGAAGGGATGGTTGGTTGTTGGAGGTTTACGTCCTGGCAAAATCTCAGGTCATATCAGGATGGGTACCGACTTGTGAGATTGCATACTCATGGCAACTTTATAGTCCTGCCCCACTCCGACAGCAGGCAGTCAGTACCATGATCTGATATCCCACTCAGTCACATTATCCTGATGCTGAGCCAACCAGTCCTTGCCATATCCTAATAATGCCGAGCGCCTGGTTAGGAAGTGACAAGTATAAATTATTTAAGTCATTGACTTGACTCGACCAGGGTTCAAACGCATGGGTTCGAATCCCACGATCTACCAAAGCGAAAGACGGATGCTCAACTCATTCGGACATCTAGTCTGATCTATCAGAAGGGAAAGAATAACACAATTTAAAAGCCCACACCACTCACCCCCAAATCAATCAATCTACACTGAAGCTCACAGGTCGGAAACACAAGCAGCAGAACTATCATCATCCAAAATGCGATCAGGGGCCTTCAAGTTGTCACCAACTGAGCACACTGGGACTGGGATATATTTTGGCGGGAAACACGGCTGAACTGCATCCCCGCGTCCACTCAGGGCTGGTTCCTGGCAGTTGATATGGGATAAATGAACCCAATCAATTTACCTTCCCTCCAACCGGAGGTATCCACTCCCCCCCCCCCCCCGACTACCTCCAACACACATTATACACTTCTCCATCCCATAAAACGGGCGCCACTTATATCAGGCCGTCAGAAGGCAAACCGTTTACAGCACAAACTCGATTAAGGATGCTTTATTATCTTTATGGAAAAAAATTCCAAAATACAAAAGAAACTTGTATTTTCTTATATAACAAGAATAAAAGGAGAGAGCTAATGGCATTCATGGAGCTCACAGGTTCATGATGAGAGCTGATGGTATTCATGAAGCTTACAGGATCATGATGAGAGCTAATGGTATTCATGAAGCTTACAGGTTCATGATCTACCTAATCGTATTCATGAAGCTCACAGGTTCATCATGAGAGCTAATGGTATTCATGAGGCTTACAGGTTCATTATGAAAGCTAATGGTATTCCTGAAGCTTACAGCTTCATGATCTACCTAATCGTATTCATGAAGCTCACAGGTTCATCATGAGAGCTAATGGTATTCATGAAGCTTACAGGCTCATGATGAGAGCTAATGGTATTCATGAAGCTTACAGGTTCATGATGAGAGCTAATGATATTCATGAAGCTTACAGGTTCGTGATGAGAGCTAATGGTATTCATGAAGCTTACATGATCATGATGAGAGCTAATGGTATTCATGAAGCTTACATGATCATGATGAGAGCTAATGGTATTCATGAAGCTTATAGGTTCATGATGAGAGCGAATGGCATTCATGAAGCTTACAGGTTCATGAGGAAAGCTAATGGTATTCATGAAGCTTACAGGTTCATGATCTACCTAATCGTATTCATGAAGCTCACAGGTTCATCATGAGAGCTAATGGTATTCATGAGGCTTACAGGTTCATTATGAAAGCTAATGGTATTCCTGAAGCCTACAGGTTCATGATCTACCTAATGATTTTCATGAAGCTTACAGGTTCATGATGAGAGCTAATGGTATCCATGAAGCATACATGTTAATGATCTACCTAATGGTATTCATGAAGCTTACAGGTTCATGATGAGAGCTAATGGTATTCATGAAGCTTAAAGGTTCATGATGAGACCTAATGAGATTCACGAGGCTCATGCTGAGAGCTAATGGTATTCATGAAGCTTACAGGTTCATGATGAGAGTTAATGGTATTCATGAAACTTACAGGTTCATGATGAGAGCTAATGGTATTCATGAAGCTTACAGGATCATGATGAGAGCTAATGGTATTCATGAAGCTTACAGGTTCATGATGAGATCTAATGGTATTCATGAGCCTTACACTTACAGGTTCATGATAGAAGTGGATATGTTGATCTCACTCTCCCTCTCTGTCAATATATATCCACTTCTATATACGTGTGTATAAATATCAAATTCAATTACATGCCTGGGGTTACACTATGTGTATATCCTATTTCATTTAGATATGCACCTGGGGTATATATTCTCATAATTAAATAATATAACTTGGATTTTGTCATGTTTATTGTGGCATTCCTCTAATTATTGGGAATTATGATCCCAAATAGTTACTCAGAATTGTCCTACATTTTTATCACCGAACAGAGAATAGTATACACTGTCCCTTATAAGAGTGTTAATGCACATGTATGGCGGGATGGGGGGAGGGGAGTAACAGTGTGGAGGGGGAGCGCGGTTTGGAGGGGGAGATAAACGAGGTGGAGGGGGAGGGAAGTGGGGAGGGGGGGGAGCGGGGTGGATGGGAGGGCGGTGTGGAGGGGGAGTAACAGGGTGGAGCGGGAGGGCTGTATGTGGGGGGAGGAACGGGGTGGAGGGGAGGGCGGTGGGGGATAGGGGAAGTAACGGGGTGGAGGGGGGGCGGTGGGGAGGGGGGGAGGTAACGGTGGGGAGGGGAAGGGCGGTGGGGAGGAGGGGGGGGCAGTGATAACGGGGTGGAGGGGGGAGGGCGGTGGGGATAGGGGAAGTAACGGGGTGGAGGGGGGGGGGGCGGTGGGGAGGGGGGGAGTAACGGTGTGGATGGGGAGGAGGCGGTGTGGAGGGGGGAGTAACGGGGTGGAGGGGAAGGGCGGTGGGGAGGAGGGTGGGGGGGGGAGTAACGGGGTGGAGGGGGGGGCGGTGGGGAAGGGGGAAGTAACGGTGTGGATGGGGGAGAGCGGTGTGGAGGGGGGAGTAGTAACGGGGTGGAGGGGAAGGGCGGTGGGGAGGAGGGGGGGGGCAGTAACGGGGTGGAGGGGAGAGCGGTGTGGAGGGGGGAGTAACGGGGTGGAGGGGAGCCCGGTGTGGAGTGGTGCAACAGGGTGGAGGGGGTGGAGATTGGCGGGTGAAGAGGAAGTGCAATAGGATTTGGGGGTAGGAAGGAGCAGGAGGGTAGTTGGAGAAAGCCAGTCAGGGTCTGATACGGCCGTCAGCTCAGGGTGGGAGCGGGGGGGCGGGCAACTGTTTGGGGAGTGGGGGTGGTGCTGGGGGGGGGGGGCCGTGAGGGGATGGGGTTCAGGCTCCATTACTGATTTATGATCACACATGGAGTCGTCAATATGCCGCCACATCTGCGAGGCGAACGATCGGGCGCCAGTCAGCTGCAGGAAGCAGCGTCTGACGCCGGGCAAGGTACACCAATAGTTCGCCACAGAGAGATCTGCGGCGTTTTGAACTGCCGTGAGGTGTTAGTGGATGGGTTAATGCACCCACCGGGCAAGTCCCCACACCTGAACCGGGCAGGTCGGGGAGATGGCTGTGTGTAAGTGATACCAGGAGCTCCAGGAATCAGCGCCGACCAGGTTTGAGTGTGCGGTTTTCGGGGGGCGGGGCGGGGGGGGGGGGGGGTGTCGATAGTACAACACACCCAGGGGTGTGATCTAGTGGTGTGGCTCGTTACAGATCGTTATGCCCAGAACACATGAAATGGACTGTTGCTATAAATAACTTTTTTTATGAGACGATCGATATACTGTTGCCTGTTCTGTATTTTATATTTGGACACATGTAGATATCTATCTATATATAGATCTACATATGCATATATATAGCATAGTTATATGAATCTTACCTGGGTACAGATGATGGATAACTGTTGTTTTCACGAGGTAGAAGCCTCGGCTAGTCATGGGCTAGGGAGAAGGAAGCACATCCGGGTCCAGCAATCTTTACCTACTTATTCAGATAAAAATGACTTTAAACTTCAATGGATACTTCAATGTTTTTGTCTTGGCACAAGCAAACATGCTAGTCGTGGTAGGGTTGCTTGGGAGGGCCCTAGCCCATGACTAGCCGAGGCTTGTACCTCGGGAAAACAACAGTTATCCATCATCTGTACCCAGGGAAGATTCGTATAACTATACTATTTTACCTCGGTACTAAGCCTCAGGCTACTCGTAGCCGAGGGAGAATTTACGTAACTCATTTTTATCCTTAATCCATTTCAATTCAGTATACCTTCGTATTAAACAGTATTTATATTAAACAGATATACTTTCCAAAAAATCTCACCTGTCATGTTAACTGGTGAGTAAGCGTGTCGCTAGGCCACTTGACTTCTCTAGTCATTTGTTGTAATGTTTTTCAAATGATCTAGCTGTCTTCCAGCCTGCATGTGCTAGGATTCTCTTAACCGAAATCCCTAGCTGCCGTGCCTTCAAGACCATAGCTCCTCTTGTCGAATGGGAAGTGTATCGTCCAGTATCGACGCCTGCCTCCTTAATCACTTTAACGCGATCGATCTAGTGAGTGTGTCTCTCAAGATCGCCTTGTGTGGTCTAATAAAGCTCACAAAAAGAATTTTGTAATCCTTTTGTCTTGGATATATAAGCCCGTATGGCTGACACTACACAAAGACGTCGATCCTCCGGGAAGCTATTCACATGTACCATGGACCGTGGGTCCCTTGTGCGGTTTGATTTTAATAACTGATCTAAATTAAACCTCGCCTCCTTTCGATCAATCTCCAGTCCGTCTAGGGATAACACTACAATTGTTTGTCCCCTATGTCCTGTGATTACACACTAATGACACTGCTAACTTAAATCCCATCTCTTAATATCTAAGTGATTATTACTCGGCCAAGACTTGAACAGCTTAAAGACTATCAATACATCCCAAAATCTATTATATTTTGGCCTAGGTGGATTTCTTTTGTAAACTGACCTTAAGAACCAGTGAATCACCTGCTGTTTACCAATCGTTTGTCCATCTACTCTTGGTAGGATAATAGACAATGAACATCTGGCTGCATTAATTGCACCAAAACCTAACCCTTCATCCTCTAGCATTCGTAAAAATCTTACTACTTGAGCTAGTGTAGGCCTTAAGGGCTTAACTTTCATAAGCAAGCAATGAAGTCCCCACTTCCTTAAATAACTAGTATATAATTTTACTGTTCCTTTCCTCCTTCGCTGGGTAATTTTGTCTAGACCAGTCTCTATGAGCACCCCATCCTTCTAATGCCGCATCTGTCATAACAATAGTGTTGAGTTCACCCATCCTAATGGGATTGGGAGAAGAATCAATGTTGGCATACTACCATTGAATATCGTCTAAGCCTCTTGTTGAAATAGTACTTTCTCTCAAAATTGCCTTTGGTACAAGCTAATGCCCAATTCTTGTCTATTTCTAGTGATTTAATATGAGCTTTCCCATATAGGATAGCTGGGGCATAGGCTATCATTATTCCTATTAATACTGCGACCTGCCTAATCTTAGGCCTCGTTAACTGCAGCAAATGGTCTGCTGTGGTGAAAAACTTCTCTAGTTTTTGTTGTGTTATCGAATCTTCTGTGTTTAACAGGAAACCCAAACATTTTTTTAAATTTTGGTTGGAGTAAAAACTGATTTCTTGTCATGAATGTAAAATCCCAATTTAGTGAAAGTTTCACACAAATCATCAACTGCTCTTTGACAGCCATTAGGCATACAGGTGAACTCATAGAGTTGATCATTCCCAAACAAAACGGAGGAATTTCCTATCTGATTTGTGAATAGGGAGCATATAATACGCATCTTTCAGATCCACACTATCAAGCCAGGATACTTTCGTGACCAAATCCCTAGCCATTTCAAGGGAAAACCTCTTAAAATATTTATATGTAACCAATTTGTTTAGCCTTGTCAATCCAGAATCATGCGGATTTCCCCATTTGGCCTGGGTCGCGAAAATAAATTTGAAATAAATTTGCCTTCCTCATGAACAGTAGTCTCTATTATTCCTCTCTGACAAAATTCCAACACCTGCTTATCTAATGCCCCTCTCTCATTTACATCAAATCGATATGGAAAAGGAATTGTTTCCTGTAAAGGGTGTTGAGTAAAGGGAATGCGTATTCCTTGCACTTTACTCAGAGTAGTCAAATTATCCGTAATTTGCCACTCATCTAAACAATTAGTTTTATTTCCTGCCTGGAAAATGCGTACAGGTGTTTCCGTGGCCACCGGAGTTTGCATTGCAAACTTTACTTGTTCCCTGGGCGGGAAACGGCTTCTGGGTAGTAAACTACCTCCTGAAGGGATGAGTCCCTTCATTCCAGCCAAAGGACTGGCGCTGTCCGCTGCCCCTGGGCTGGAAGGCATAGCCTGAGCCCGACCGACCGCCTCTGCTAGTGCGACGGTTGCGAAAATCCTGTGGCCCTCTCCTGAACTGTGCATTGTTGGTGTCACTTGCCACCTCTTTACCGGCATCAGTACATACCGCCTTAAAGACGTATTTGAAACGTCCGTATGAGAGGAAGTTGCTGGCGGCTGTCAGCGTGGCGATCCCCCCGTTGATACATCGGGTCAACGATGAGAACTTGTTCTCGGCCTGCATACGGTTTGCAACAGGCGCAATCGCAGTCAAGGCTCCCATTTCGAGTCGTCTGACTCAGGGACAGCCCTCCTTGTTCTCTTCCGAGATCTAGCCGGGAGCATTCTCCAGCCCAGCAGGGCCGCTGTCTGGCCCGCTTTCATCCCCCGACACCGGGTGTAAGGGGGAGGCTTGAACTGTCACCACCAGTGACAAGTCCTCATCATCAGATATGGGAGCCTCAGGCTTACTGCGCTTCATAGCCATCAGAAACCTGTAACGATCAATGAAAGTTAGAGTGTGCTCAACCAAATGTCACACCAGGTTAAGAAACCCCAGTTTGTGCATTCACTGGTGTTGGAGAATGTATTTACACTGTTCCAACACAGGTGTGAGAACATTTTCTAGTGTGAGGGTCATAGGGTTATGGTTCAAAACCAAAACCAAATGAGGGGTAGGGACCAGTGTATCGGTAGCCTCCCACACTCTCCATCCCGTACACTTTTCCCACCTGTGGCTAATTATGCCAACAAGTTGGAGAAAATGCTACGAAATTCGGAGGTACGCCTTAGTAGCACAACGTGGGGAATCTTAACAGAAACCCAGGAACAAGTCCCAATGAGGTGTGGTTCCAACCACACCTTTCTCCGTTCGGCAATGGGCGGCAATTTACTGGTGTGTGCAGAACGTATTTACACCATACCAACACAGGCGTGAGACAATTTTCTCATGTGAGTGTTGTAGGGTTATGGTTCAAAACCAAACCAAACGAGGGGTAGGGACCAGTGTATCGGTAGCCTCCCACACTCTCCATCCTGTACCCTTCTCCCACCTGTACCTAATTATGCCAACAAGTTCAAGAAAATGCTACAAAATTGGGAGGTACGCCTTAGTAACACAACATGGGGAATCTTAACAGAAACCCAGGAACAAGTCCCAATGAGGTGTGGCTCCAACCACACCTCTCTCTGTTCGGCAATGGGTGACAATTTTTACACATGTAAAGAAAGGACCGTAGTGTTACATTAATATGATCAGGAATTCATCATTGAGCTTTTCCATATAAACAGCTGGAGCCTAGGCTATCATGATTCCCTTCATATCTGCAACCTGCCTAATCTTAGGCTCTTGCAACAAAGGAAACTCGAAACCGAAAATCCCTTATGGGGCTCGTAATCTAGGCGTACCAGTGCAACAAAGGAAAGTCGAAACCGAAAATCCCTTACGGCCTCGTAATCTTGGTGACAGTATTCTGCGCGAGCCTAATATCGCTCAGTCGGTTCACCGCTTAAAACGTTAAACTCAAAACCCCGAAAATCCCTTACGGGCCTCGTAATGTATTAACTTTGGTTTCCGAAAATCCCTTACAGGCCTCACTCTGTAATGGGAGCCTATTATCACTCAGTCGAGTCACCTTTATATCATTAAAAACGGTAACTACACAAGAATAAATATCCTCCTGTATTCTTGGGTCAAAAAAGCACATTAATATGAAACCAAAAGTGTCATTATCCTAGTAATAGCACACAATTTAAGCAAAAACTAACCTTGAACCACACAGCGTGTGTTGCTGTGCTTGGATTTATGCTAATTGCTGGAGCCGGATGTGCTTCCTTCTCCCTCGGCTACGAGTAGCCTGAGGCTTAGTACTGAGGTAAAATGTATATATACATGTATGTTTATAAATAGGCATTATATATTAATGTGCACTCATGTTACATAACAGATTATACAAATATAAATGATGAATATGATCTGTGACACGTTGGTGTGAGAAGTTGGTAGGAGAACTAGGTAAGAAGTTGGGTGTAAGAAGTTGGGGTGAGAAGTTGGGGTGAGAAGTTGGGGTGAGAAGTTGGTGTAAGAAATCATCGGAATCAACCAGTGTGAAACTAATCTTGGCTGCATAATAGCCTGTCGGCAGGCCGCTCCCGGGGTTACGTCACATTATGCTTGTGACCTATCACCTTGTGGAGCGATGTGATGGACCGGTCCGGTAGGGGGATGCCGGGAACCAGCCGGCGTGGTGTAGTGAATGTATGGGTGGTGGGTGGGAGGAAGGGGGTAGGGCGTGAGTAAGGGGGAGAATGTGAGGAGGTAGTATTTAGTGAACAGTGTGAGGGGGGATATTAAAGGGCGTGTTAGGGACGAGATTGGTGGTGGCAGTATGTAAGGGGACAGTGTAAGAGGGGATATTAAAGGGCGTGTTAGGGACGAGATTGGTGGTGGCAGTATGTAAGGGGACAGTGTAAGAGGGGATATTAAAGGGCGTGTTAGGGACGAGATTGGTGGTGGCAGTATGTAAGGGGACAGTGTAAGAGGGGATATTAAAGGGCGTGTTAGGGACGAGATTGGTGGTGGCAGTATGTAAGGGGACAGTGTAAGAGGGGATATTAAAGGGCGTGTTAGGACGAGATGGTGGTGGCAGTATGTAGGGGACAGTGTAAGAGGGGATATTAAAGGGCGTGTTAGGGACGAGATTGGTGGTGGCAGTATTTAAGGGGACAGTGTAAGAGGGGATATTAAAGGGTGTGTTAGGGACGAGATTGGTGGTGACAGTATGTAAGGGGACAGTGTAAGAGGGGATATTAAAGGGCATGTTAGGGACGAGATTGGTGGTGGCAGTATGTAAGGGGACAGTGTAAGAGGGGATATTAAAGGGCGTGTTAGGGACGAGATTGGTGGTGGCAGTATGTAAGGGGACAGTGTAAGAGGGGATATTAAAGGGCGTGTTAGGGATGAGATTGGTGGTGGCAGTATGTAAGGGGACAGTGTAAGAGGGGATATTAAAGGGCGTGTTAGGGACGAGATTGGTGGTGGCAGTATGTAAGGGGACAGTGTAAGAGGGGATATTAAAGGGCGTGTTAGGGACGAGATTGGTGGTGGCAGTATGTAAGGGGACAGTGTAAGAGGGGATATTAAAGGGCGTGCTAGGGACGAGATTGGTGGTGGCAGTATGTAAGGGGACAGTGTAAGAGGGGATATTAAAGGGCGTGTTAGGGACGAGATTGGTGGTGGCAGTATGTAAGGGGACAGTGTGAGGGGGATATTAACGGGCGTGTTAGGGATGAGATTGGTGGTGGCAGTATGTAAGGGGACAGTGTAAGAGGGGATATTAAAGGGCGTGTTGGGGATGAGAGTGGTAGTGGCAGTATGTAGGGGGACAGTGTAAGAGGGGATATTAACGGGCGTGTTAGGGATGAGAGTGGTGGTGGCAGTATGTAAGGGGACAGTGTGAGGGGGATATTAACGGGCGTGTTGGGGATGAGAGTGGTGGTGGCAGTATGTAAGGGGACAGTGTGAGGGGGATATTAACGGGCGTGTTAGGGATGAGAGTGGTGGTGGCAGTATGTAAGGGGACAGTGTGAGGGGAGAGTGTGAGGTAGGAGTATTTAGTGAACAGTGTGAGGGGGAATATTAATGGGGGAGTGTAAAGAGGGGGGGGCGAGTGTGAGGGGAGGGGAGTGGTAGTGGTAGTATGTAAGGGGACAGTGTGGTAGGAGTATTTAGTGAACAGTGTGAGGGGGAATATTAATTGGGGAGTGTAAGGGGGGGGGGGGGGGCGAGGGTGAGGGGAGGAGAGTGGTGGTGGCAGTATGTAAGGGGACAGTGTGAGGGGAGAGTGTGAGATAGGAGTATTTAGTGAACAGTGTGAGGGGGGATATTAATGGGGGGAGTGTAAAGAGGGGGGGTGGGCAGAGTGTGAGGGGAGGAGAGTGGTAGTGGTAGTATGTAAGGGGAAAGTGTGATTGGAGAGTGAGAGGTAGGAGTATTTAGTGAACAGTGTGAGGGGGAATATTAATGGGGGAGTGTAAGGGGGGGGGGGGGCGAGTGTGAGGGGAGGAGAGTGGTAGTGGTGGTATGTAAGGGGACAGTGTGAGGGGAGAGTGTGAGGTAGGAGTATTTAGTGAACAGTGTGAGGGGGAATATTAATGGGGGAGTGTAAAGAGGGGGGGGGGGGCGAGGAGTGTGAGGGGAGGAGAGTGGTAGTGGGAATATGTAAGGTGACAGTTTGATTGGAGAGTGTGAGGTAGGAGTATTTAGTGAACAGTGTGAGGGGGAATATTAATGGGGGAGTGTAAGGGGGGGGGGGGTGAGGGGATGAGAGTGGTAGTGGTAGTATGTAAGGGGACAGTGTGAGGGGAGAGTGTGAGGTAGGAGTATTTAGTGAACAGTGTGAGGGGGAATATTAATGGGGGAGTGTAAGGGAGGAGAGTGAGGGGAGGAGAGTGGGAGTGGGTGTCTGAAGGAGGAGAGTGATTGGAGAGTCTGAGGTAGGAGTATGAGGGAGGTATATGAGGGGTGTTTGTGTGACGGGGTAAGGGAGTGTTTGTGTGGGGTTTTATGTTCTAACAACAAATGAGGTCACATGAAGACTGGTACCAACTTGTAGCAGTGCAGACTCATGTTGGCTACATAGTGATCCCGCACCACACTGAAATAACACACAACCTCGATATCCCACTCAGTCAC
The DNA here is from genome assembly GCA_030323885.1 of Branchipolynoe longqiensis. Classification (NCBI taxonomy): domain Eukaryota; kingdom Metazoa; phylum Annelida; class Polychaeta; order Phyllodocida; family Polynoidae; genus Branchipolynoe; species Branchipolynoe longqiensis. The sequence continues at coordinate 63,767,803 of CM059195.1, forward strand.
ATTATCATGAAATTGAGCCACCATCGTGCTAGTAATACTAAACACCGGTTCTGAAAGCGCAGGTACTGGTACGCTGTGTGAGAACATGTGTGAGGGGGTTGGGTGTATGGGTGGGTGGTATCTCACAAGGGACATCTGAGAACCACAAGGGACCCGGACTCGGGGGAAGAGGGTGGTGGAGGGGGGGGTGCGAGGGCAATGATGCTGTATACAGGAGTTAGGTATACAAGATAACGGAGATAAGAGAGCTGGACTCACATACAACTTAGATGCCACAGTCTAAAACCAGGGTACGAACACACGATCCCATGGTCTACCAACATGGGAGACGGACGCTCTAACTCATTCGCCCATCCCGTTTGGTTCATTCACAATGAAAACTATGGTTCTACTTTCAGATGAAATGGGACGAGTGAGTGGGTCAGGAGAAGACCGGAAGTGGAGTGTGTCTGACTTGACCTGCCTTAGTGCATATATCCGCTCCCCATGCGGCTCAAACCAACATCAACTCAATGACGAACAAACAGGAATGTCTGTGTTTAATAATGTCCAAAACAGGTTATACCATACGACAGAGAATGATACAGGATCTTGACAAAGGACATTGTAACACATAAAATGACTAGTAATTGGGGGGGGGGGGGGGGCTTCTTAAAACAAAGGAATCGCTGACATCAAACCATAGAGCATGAGACCCAATATTGGGCAATAACTGCTCAATGCGGTCTATTTGCATATAGACAGCGTCGAAATGCATGACTCTCCCCCACAAAGAACTCCCTTTAGATCTAAGATGTGGATTCGGCTGAAAAATGAAAGTAAAACCTCCTACTCCGCTGTCAACCATTACGACAACTACTGCTTCATCTGCGGCACATCGAGCTGCTGCAGTGTGTGAATGAGATAATGAAGAAGGCGTGGTCATTACTCGTGCTTTGTTGGAGCATGCGCTGAGCCGACTTCACGGTGTGAGCGGCAACGGTCCTGATCATAAGACCTGTGCCTTGTCAGTCACTAATTGTCGTCTGCTTTTTTATAAGAGTGATATCAGATGACACTGTCCATTTTGTGAAAAACAAGCAAATTCAACGGAATATAAACACACCATGCTTGGATTCGATGGGTATTTCACATCAGGGGGCAGTTAGTTAGAACAGACGACATTTGCGCTGATTAGGAATGCGCTAAGTGGTCCCACTCTGTCGCTGGTGCCTGGCAGACATCCGGTGCATTTGTGTCCGGCGATATGCCAATAGTTGTCTAGACGACACTAAGTAACCAGCGGTGTCTAACAGTATACGCCACCCCATACCCGCACACCACTCCACGCCCCACCCCGCACTCACACCCACCAGCCCCCCAATACACCACACTCCCACCCACCATCCCACTCCATCCCCACTGCTCACTCCCATCCCACCCCCACTGCCACAGCATCATCCCACTCCACACCCCACACCCCACACACGCCCACCATCCCAGTCCACAGCCCACTCACACCCACCATGCCACTCCACACCCCACACACCACTCCCACTCCACACCCCACACACCCACCAGCCCCCCGCACACACCCCACTCACACCCACCATCCCACTCCACACCCCACACACCACTCCCACTCCACACCCACCAGCCCCCCGCACACACCCCACTCATACCCACCATCCCACTCCACACCCCACACACCACTCCCACTCCACACCCACTCACACCCACCAGCCCCCCGCACACACCCCACTCACACCCACCATCCCACTCCACACCCCACACACCACTCCCACCTCCACCCCACTCACACCCACCAGCCCCCCCACCCACCCCCCACCCACCATCCCCCCCACACCCACACCCACTCCCACCCCACACCCACCCACACCCACCCCCCCCCACCCACCCCACCCACACCCCCACCCCCCCACCACCCCACACCCCACTCCCACCCCACCCCACCACACCCACCCCCCCCCACCCCACCCCACCCACACCCCACCCACCCCACCCCACCACCCCACACCACCCCCACTCCACACCCACCCACACCCACCACCCCCCCCCACCCACCCCACTCACACCCACCACCCCACCCCCCCACCCACCCACCCACCACCCCACCACCCACCCCCACCCCCCACCCACCACCCCCCACCCCCCCACCCCCCACCCCACCACCACCCCACCCACCCCACCCCACACCACCCCACCCCACCCACACCCCACCACACCCCCCCACACCCCCCACACCCCACCCAACCCCCCACCCCCCCACCCCACCCACCCACCCCACCCCACCCACCCCACCCACACCCCACTACCACCCACCCACCCACCCCAACCCCCCACCACCACCCACCCACCACCCCCCACCACCACCCCACACCCACCCAACACCCCACTCAGACCCACCCAACACCCCACACCCACCCACCAACCCACCCAACACCCCACTCACACTCACCGACCAACCCGCACCCCACTCACACCCACCACACCAGCCCCCCACACGGCACTCACACCCACCATACCCACCCAACACCTTTCGAGTTTCTAATACAAACAGAAAAAAAGAACAAACAAAAGCTTGATTCAAACATTTTCATATCTCTCTCTCATTTGCGTTGGGACCCCTTCGCCCCTCCCGTCATCTCCACTCCACCCACCACCACACCCCCACACCACTCCCACACCCACCCACCACCGCCACCCACTCACACCCACCAGTCCACTCCCACCCCACACACCACTGCCAACACAGACCCCATTCCACACCCCACTTACACCCACCATCCCACACCCAGCCCACACACCACTCCCACCCCACTTTCACCCACACCCACATCCCACACCCCATTCCCACCCCACACCCCACTCCAGCCCACCCACCACTCCCACCCCACACCCCACTCCCACCTGGCATTCCGTTCCACACCCGACTCACACGCGACACCGAATTCCACTCCACACGAGACGAAACGCTGCATAATTAGTACCACATCACCAGCAAAGTGAACCAAAATGAACTCGTGTCAGAACACTATTTGCTTAAAGGCCAGCTTTCACGAATCTCATTGGTCGGCTGAAGGTTACATTAGAATACCACTTCTGTGTACTGCATTGCATTTGAAAAACAAATATAAATAGTTAACAGTATATGGGTAGTATTTCTGCAAGAAAGAGCATTTTTGCACCCATATTATTATCAGAATAACATGAAAAAACAAAGCTATCTTTATTGAACCACACTCGCTATAAATAACTGAAACAAAATCTGGTAGCCTGGTCCCCTGGCCTTTTTCACAGAAATGATTTAAGAAAAGATCACAAATACGTTTTCATTGAACGCCACTAAATAGACTGTCATGTATCATGGTGTGTTGGCTTACATCTGTATACATTGAACTACACTTGAAGACAATTATGGTTATTAATGCTAGCAGTATTTTTTCACTGCAATGCCAATATTCTATAGCAACATTGACAGAACCAGTCTGTGAACTATAGTTTGTTTGTTTGGGTTTTGAATCCTAACAACATCTATGATTATATCAGGACGGGTACTTATTTGTGACAGCACGCACTCATCGAAACTTTTTAGTGCTGCCCCACTGGGAGACCAGGCACCAGCATCATTACCCGATATAATACTCAGTCACATTATCCTGATACTATGCTAACCAGTCCATGCCCTATCCTAGTAATGCCAAGCACCAGGCTAGGTAGCAACAGGTATCAATTGTGTAAGTCATTAGTTTGATTCGGCTGGGAATTGAATGCCTGACCTTCTGCATGGGAAGCCCGCGCTCTACCAATTCAGCCACCGCGTCTGGTCGGTGAACTGTAGACAAAGCAGGCTCTAGTCCGCTCACACCCGCCGACAAATATCTGCTGCAGTTGAATAGGCTAACCGACCACGTGACCGCCCTACGGCCCCGGAAACAGATCAGCCACTCTCCCTGCTTAACCCACCACAGAGGGCGCTGGTGCCGGGTCTGTACCGCTAGCCATTACCAAACAAGGCAATGCATAAAGCACAGGCGGTCAGGAGAGGAAGGTGGGGAGGGGGTGGGGTGTCGGGGGGGGGGGGAGGGCTGAGCGAGGATAAGCCAGGAATCAGCGAATTCTTGGCTTTGATGTATAATACAAACAATAAAAGACAAAGTAAACAAAACCAACATGAACCAACCATTTGTGTATCTGTCATTAGCTTGGGACACATTTCCCACTCGCGCCATCTCCCCCTCCATCCATCTCCATCCTCCCTCTGTCTCCCAATTCCTCCTCCGCTCCCTCCCCTCCCCACCGCTGTCCCCTCCCTCTACCCACTCTCCCTCCCTCTCCCTCACTCTCCCCCCCTCCCTCTCCCTTCCCATCCTCTCCCTCCCTATCCACCCTCTCTCACCTTCCACCCTCTCCCCACCCTCTCCCCTCACTCTCTCGGCCGCTCTCCATCCCTCTCCGCCACTCTCCCTCCTTCTCCCCTCCCTCCCTCTCCCCTCCCCTACCCTCTCCCCCGCGTGTCCCCCACTCGTCTCCGCCCGCTCTCCCTCTCCGCCACTCTCCCTCCCTCCCTCTCCCCTCACCTCCCTCCCTCTCCCCTCCCTACCCTCTCCCCCGCTGTCCCCACTCTCTCCGCCGCTCTCCCGCCCTCCCTCTCCGCCACTCTCCCTCCCTCCCTCTCCCTCCCCTCCCTCCCTCTCCCCTCCCTACCCTCTCCCCACCTCTCCCCCGCTGTCCCCACTCTCTCCGCCGCTCTCCCGCCCTCCCTCTCCGCCACTCTCCCTCCCTCCCTCTCCCCCCTCCCTACCCTCTCCCCACCTTCTCCCCCGCTGTCCCCACTCTCTCCGCCGCTCTCCCGCCCTCCCTCTCCGCCGCTCTCCCTCCCTTTCCCCTCCCACTTTCTCCCCGTCCCTCCGTCTCAGCAACATCTAGCATCAAGTCAATTAAGAGCGTAAAATAGAAGAAATGTACATATAAGAAAAAGCACTACCAATAAAGATTTGAAAATTGAGAAAAGAAGAAGAAGAATAAACATTAATCAAATATTCTAGAAGAAGAATGCTATAAATACAATTATCATGATACGCCAGCAATGCACTCAGAAAACAAGTCTGTGGATGGATGTATATAAATGCACAGCCCACTCAGTCACATTATTATCACCCTGTGCCCACTGGGCTATCCTAGTAACTACTCTGTGTTGTGCACCATATAGCGCACAATATAGCGCACCACATAGCGTACCATGTAGTGCACCACATAGCGTACCACATAGCGCAGATTGCAGCAAACACTGGGGAATAGACGGGCACTTCACTTGCGGGCGGGTGGGCGGGGTGAGGGGTGGGTGACCGGGGTAGGCGTGAGGAGGTTGTTGGTGTGAGTTGGAGACCTTAGATGGGTGTGGGGGGGGGGGGGTAGGTGGCCAGGGGTCTGAGGGGAAGTGTGGCTGTGAGAGTGGGGGTGAGGGTAGTATGGGATGTGGGAGGGGTGTTTGAGGTGTGTGTGGGTGAAGGTGGAGGGCAAGTGGGTAGGGTGAGACTGTCCACAGAGGGATCTAGTGGTGTAGGCTGATTGACAAGGGATTCGAATTGCTAGCAACATCCTGTAATATAACTGGAATGCCCGGCCGTCTGAGCCCCAGATATACCACTTACTCTCCCCAGGTGCGTTCTGACAACTGTCTGTCAGTTCACACCTGATGCCCCTCTCCAACAAACTCATAAGCAAGAAAGTGAAGACAAGTCGGGCAAGATTGACAGTGAAGAAGTTGTGCTTTATTGGCATCAACTCCTGTTCACCTACTGGTGACTTATCACCCTCACTCCTTACCTTCCGTCCACACAGAGCCTCATTACTCTCTTTAGTATGTATATGAGTCAGTGCCTGTGGCCCATTGAACCAGAGTCCCATGGTTGTTGCACACAGCTCAGTTTGTATAGGAAAGGTGGAGCCTCAGACAGAGTGTCTGGGTCCCTGGCCAAGAGAAGAGTGTGTCTCTCTCAAGAGTCACGAGTGGAGTTCCGTAGTAGTGCCTGTAGGATCATATAGATCAGAGTGTCTAGAATAATCAATATCAGAATGAGGCATGTGTGGTCAGGTGGGGCAAAGGGGCACAGGTGACTGGGCCTCCTACAGCCAGCCAATCAGACACCCTCCACAGCCTGGGGGGCGACGCCCTAATATGGGCAGCTGTCAGTCAACCCCAGCTGTAGGTCGTGTCCATAATGTATGCAGAGTGGCTGGGTGTGCTTGCCAATCGGCCCTGTGGTAACAGGTAGTTGCAGACAGTTACAATAAACATATATATTAAAAATGTCCTTCTCCTCCACTTGCACCCTTACTGGTGCATAGCGGGAACATTTCACCAAACATTAACTGTCTCTTATATAGAAACATCTCGTCATAATCTCGGGCACTATGTATTAACATATTTTTCACATAGCCTAATATGTCACACAGCGAGTGGGAGACCCGTTGATTTTCTATTACATAACCTTGGTCCCCACTCCGTCGCCTGAGATTAACAATGCTCTGTGCCAATATATAATTCCGAACCGAAAATCCGTGTATTTTTTCAATCTGAAGTATGGGTACCAGATTCTGACATTACGCACACCTGGTGGCTTTCTGAAGCTTCACCACTGTGCTACCGTACCGCTGGTAGCATGATATCACATCCCACTCTGTCATATTATCCTGACAACGCGTGACCCAGTCCTTGCCTTATCCTGATAATGTGAACATGACATTAAACAAAACAACAAGTATAATTGTTTCTGTAAGTCTCTAGATTGATTCAAGCCGGACCGAACTCTTGACCTTTCGCGGAGGAAGCAGACACTCTATCTGTCACACGGAAACAACAATACTCTTTGCTCAATACTCGTATACTAGTTACAGGTCACAACAGGCTCGCCAGGCACATGCTCACGAGGATTGGTCAGCTGATTGCATCAAAAATACTATTACAGTACAACCCCGTTAAACCAAGCTCGCTTAAACCAAACGATCGGTTAATCCAAACTTTTTTCGGCGGCCGAGCAAAATACTACCATTTATCATATAAAAAAGTCGGCTAAACCAAAGTCGGTTAATCCAAACTATCGGTTAATCCAAACAAAATTGTCGGACCTCAGGCCACTTCCGATACGGTTAAACCAAACTTTCATGTGGTTATAAGGTCATCTGAGACCCCACCGAATGTTTATATGATAAATGGTAGTATTTTGAAGGAACCCTAGACCTTTGTTTGGATTAACCGATCATTTGGTTTAACCGAGCTTGGTTTAATGGGGTTATACTGTATGTACATAAAAAACAATAATCAAAGTGTCCACATACATTGTATCTTGCTTGTGCAATGTACTCTTACTCAAAGTCAAAGTCGAAGCCAAAGCTCGGTTGAACCAATGATCGGTGAATCCAAACAAATTTCTAAGGTCCCTTCAAGTTTGGTTTAACAGGGTTACACTGTATGTAGTTCAAGGGTTCTGATGATGGCTGCAGAATGACCGTCATGTGGGTTCGAGTCCTGCCATATATAGAGTATCACATAAGCTTGTTGCACATCCACGACACTGGTTCCGTGACCAGGATCATGTATACGGTGCACATTGCATGATGGGTAAATCGGCCCCGTGTGGGGTGGGAGGGTGAATGTGGAGATGGAGGATGGCGTTCACAAAATGAACTTGTAATTGTTAGAAAAGAGGCATAAGACAACGAGATGGGCGAGTGGCTTGAACAATTATTATGACATACTTTGTCTCCTCACACCTGTCACAGGTACCATTGGTCGGATTGGTAGCCTGGCGTTCAGCATTAGTAGGATAGGACAAGGACTGGTTAGGTCAGTGTCAGGACAATGTGATTGGATGAGATATCGGATCATGGTGTCAGCAGCCTGCTTTCCCAGTGAGGAAGCACTATAAAGTCACCACGAGTGTGCACGGTCACAAGTCGGTACTCGTCCTGAAATGACCTTAAGCGTTGCTAGGACGTAAAACAACAACAAACCGTACGCCCATCACCACCGAAGCGGCATACCCACAGCGCCCCACAACCACTCGGCAGCCACTAGGCCGCCACTAGGCCCACATTGTCACGTGTTATCACCTAGCGGTGAGTTCCACCCGCAGAACCACTGCACTAACCATTCACAGACACTACCGACAAAACAAAAACAAAAACAAAACAAAAACTGGACACAGGGTGCGACATCTATAAGACACCTATACCATATAACAACTAATAAACTAGTTAGCATTACTTCGGCTCTTGCTGATGAGGCGCTAAAACAGGATAAGTCAAGTTTAACATAATTGGGTCGCAATCCCTATATAAATGCATTATATAATGTTATATATTATTTCATTGTAGAAAATGGAATGTTATTTTTACTACTCTGCATTATATGTACAGACCTCCGCTAACTTCGTATGAAACCATCACCGACTCGGCTGACTCCGCGTGGGCTAGTAATGAAACCGAGAGCTCACTCGGCAATCGCGAAGACTTTTCCTAACTTTGGCAAAGCCCACAGTGGGCGTGTTAATACAATATGCCTACAGTGCCCGTATGCATAGCACCCATCTTGGCATGCTTATTGGTCAGCTTGCCATATCCGCTCTGCCACCTCCCCCCTCTATCCCCCTCCCTCCCCTCCTCTCATCACCCTCTCACCCACCCCCCCCCTCCTCTTACTGCCACATACCTCACCGTCACCTTCCCGTCTAACCACCTTCCACCACCGCCCGCCTGACACTCACCACGTCCCTCTCAATCCTCTCATCCCTCTCACCAATCACGTCCCTACCCTCTCATGACTTCCTCACCCATCCCTCCTCCCTCACTACCTCCCTCCCCGCTCACTCCTCTCATCCTGTCCATGGTCACCCTCTTACAACCCATCTCCTACTATCACCCTCTGCTCTCACCACCATCCCGTACTATCCCCACCCTCCCACTTCTGTCAACACCTCCTCCTCCTCTCACTACCCCACATCCTCCTTTCCCCTTGCTCTCACCATCACGCGTACTCTCCCAATTCTCCCATTCCTGTCAACACCCCCTCCTCCTCTCACCACCCCACATCCTCCTTTCCCCTTGCTCTCACCATCGCGCCGTACTCTCCTCCTCTCACCATCCATTCCTTTCATCATCACCAGCATCCCATCCATCACCATTTCCACACCCATAGTCTCACCACTGCACAGTTACACCCACAAACCCGACTCTCCCACCTCCTCCTCCTTCCTCCATGCCTTCACTACCCCAGTTCCGTCCCCCACCCTCTACTCTCACAAACCTTGCCCTCTTACAACCTCAAGCTCTACTCTCACAAACCTTGCCCTCTTACAACCTCAAGCCCTACTCTCTCACTCCCTCCTCCTTCCTCCACCCTCTCACTGCCCGATACTGTTCCCTCTGCTCTCACAAATCCCGTCCTCTCACAACTACAAACCCTACTCTCTCACCCCTTCCTCCTTCCTCCACCATTTCACTAACCAACTCTAGTCCCCCCCACCCTCCCTTCACACAAACTCCATCCTCTCAAAACCACAAGCCCTACTCTGTCACCCCCCCTCCCCTCACCACTCCCCGCCCCCACCTTCTCCAATCCTACGTGGCCATAAAAGGCATCAATTCGGCCATTCTCCCGGCCACAAATCACACGTCGCCTCATTGCCCCCTCCAGATCGCATGCCAATGTTTACCTATCTCCATGGGCAATAATCAGTGAGTGCTGGGAGTTTTACATCCTAGCAACATATGAGTGATATCACGACGGGTACCTGCTTTGCGATAGTGCAGTATCCTGAGAGCGTGCCAGTACTGAGACACTATCATACCGCTTCGCCAGTACTATGAGCTGATATCCCACTCACTAACATTAGCCTGACACCGAACCAGCCAACACTTTTCTTATCCTTGCAATGCCGAGTACTAAGTTCTGTCGAAAAATAATGAATTGCGTCAATCTCTAGATCGACTTGGGTAGAGTTATCTTACCTACTACCTCTGGCATAGAAAGTAGACGCTCTAACCACTTGACCATCCCGTCCGGTCCAGCGCATATGCTTCAGTGAATGGGAACTGCAAGTCATGCCCATAGTGCGCATGCGTGTCACAGACAACGCACATACAGATGGTGATTATGATACAGCTGGCCATAACCACAGTGTGTTTGAGAATCAGCTTTCATTGCGTATCATTACCAGACAGCGCCTGTCTTTATGACACTGGTGAATCTGCTGAGTGTGCTGATGAGCCATGCTGGAGTCTGTTGGATGGATGTTGGAGTTTTACGTCTTTGCAATATCTAAGGTTATATCAGGATGGGTACCAATTTGTGACAGTGCGCACTCATGGTGACTTTATAGTGCTGTCCCACTGGGAAATCTGGCTGCCAGCACCATGACCCGATATCCCACTCAGTCACATTATCCTGACACTGAGCTAACCACTCCTTGCCATATTCTATTAATACCGAGCTCCAGGCTAGGAAGCAACAAGTATCAATTTTATAAGTCATATGCTTGACTGAATCGGGAACCAAATTCCCGATCTCCTGGAGGCGAGGCCCGTGTGCTGGAGTCTGTTAAAGAGGGCTCCCTGGGTGGTTGGGTGTGGAGACACACTGGCCGCCGGGTCCGGCTACAGCGGAGAGACTGGTGAAGCTGGTGGCGAGTGTAGGCCTGCGACCTAGCTGGTCAACAGGTGGGTCACGTGGTTCTGTGACGCCACGGTGGGAGGAGAAAGGATTAAACTGTTGAGACTATGTTTGTCTCATTGTCTTCACTTTGCGATATGTCAGGTACAGACCAGGGACGAACCTGCCATATTACTACGTGACGACCTTTTATATATATGTTTACACATAATAGATTATATAGCACATATATATATATACATACATATATATGTATATTATATATATACATATATATATATATATCGATGGTGTATAACGTATTATGCGAGTATAAAGATACATAAGGGAATATTATTGATTATTATTATCATTGTTATACTCCGTAAGATACAACACTGTACTGGTGGCACCATCTCGGCCCACCTCGCCTCCCCCGGATGTTGACCAGTGTCAGTCGCACTGGAGGATTCGTGAGCAAAGTGAGGGCTTGTGGCCAAACTAGTTAATGCATATACAGACAGCTGTGCCACAATCGGTCTGAGGTTATCAGAGGTTTGTAGTCGATGACCAATAATAATAAGAACCCTGCAGTAGATGACTGAGGGTGGGGCATAAAATAACTGAGTGGAGAGATTCCGATTAATTATACTCGTATAATGCTCATACATCACATATATCGATCCCAGCATGTAGTACGATATAATCAGTTATTTTTGTAAATAGTACTTTCTACATATAAACTGCTATTTATTTATTTATAATCGGATCATGCCCCTTTAACTGTACTCTGGACGACAGCTGTTAGATGTGCGTGTCCAGGTGATTCTCTGGTGGATTTGGAGCTGTACCATCGCCACAGTGTTCTCTGTAACAGGAGCAGCTTAAAGCCGCTTTGTAATTATGTACACTGCCTTGTTCCCTCCAGTGTGTGTCAATTTATTCTTCAATACACAACTTATAAAATTGATGCTTGTCGCTTCTCAGTTTGGCGCTCGGCATTAATAGGATAAGGAAAGGACTGGTTAGCTCAGTGTTAGGATAATGTGACTGAGTGGGCTATCAAGTCATGGTGCTGGTGGTCTGGCCTCCCACTAGGGCAGCACTATAAAGTCACCATGAATGTGCACTTCTACAACTCATAACCCATCCTGATATGACCTTAGATGTTGCCAGGACATAAAACTCCAACAACGATGACCATTTGATCCAGGCATGTGTGAGAGTAATGAGGTGAGTAGTATATGAAAATGACCCTCTGGCTCAGGCACATCACACGCTTGTTTTGTTCATTGTTCTTTGTTTGTTTGTTTTGTTTTACATCCTAGCAAATTCTACGGCCATATCAGGACGGGTACCGACTTGTGACAGTGTGCACTCATGGTGACTTTATAGTGCTGCCCCACTGGGAGACTAGGCCACCAGCACCATGACCTGATATCCCACTCAGTCACATTATCCTGACACTGAGCCAACCAGTCCTTGCCCTATTCTAATAATGCTGAGCGCCTGGCTAGGAAGTGACAAGTATCAATTTTTAAGTCATTGGTTTGACTCGACCAGGGTTCGAACCCACGATCCCATGGTCTACCAACACGGGAGACGGACTCTCTAACTCATTCGGCCATCCCGTCTGGTTGTGTTTTGTTCGTTGATTTCTGTCCTAGCAACATATAAGGTCATATCAAAACAGGTGCCAGCACTGTGACAGTGCACATTCATGGTTCCTTTATAGTGCTTAGATGTTGCCAGGATGTACAGCTAGCTCCAATAACCACCCAATCTTCTCTACATACCCTGCTGGTGGCACTGTGCGACTGCACCACTGGGTTTGATAGTAAGCGATGCTGGCTGATTGGGCTATTTAATTCACAATAGCTATATATTTCACACAGGAAAACAGTCTGGCAGTGGATGGAGACTGCGTGTTGTTAGTGAAACCCACCCAGGGTCCTCACTTCGATTCTTCTCCATCGGTCAGTGGCTTCCCACTCACCCCATAGGGTACTGCTTACTATAGATTCACCGATTAAAACCGCAAACAAATCAAATAAAATGACCAACCTCAATATGTCATAATGCACCTTTTCCGTTGGAACATTAATTTGTCCACTTACATGAAAGTTCGAGTTGGAGGCAGAAATCCTCACTAAGACCTTTTCCACAGAGTATGTTGCATGTTAGCGGCTCTCACAAAGTTAATTTTGTCACTACCATCAGGGATTGGGTTGGTAGTGGTAATCATCTATACAATATTGTCCACAGCATGTTGTACAATGAGTTGCTGACAATAGAATCCATTCTTCCACTGTCATAATATAAAGAGTTTAAGCGCAAAACCCCGTAAACGCCAATACAAACATTTAATTAAAATAAAAGATGTTCACCAGAAGGTAATCTAAATTCTCACTAATTCCACTTTTCTTATAATTAAATGGTTATGGAGCAATGAACCAACAAAATAGGAATGTAAACAAATTAACTGTTGATGGATTGATGCCAATGTTTACCTCAATTTTGGAGAGGCATTTATATGGTTTTGCGCCAGAATTCCTCAATTGTCCGTGAGTGAAATTACGCCTACTTAATTGACGAATTGAGCGAGTGTCACTTCTTTGTTTTGTTAATAAACCCCATAAACATTTCCCACTGTGTTGGTCGATTTCTTTTTTCGCAAAATGTGTTCGGAGACTGTATTAGTAAGCATCGCCCTATGCCTCTATTTCGGACTTACTTGCCAGAACACCGCTTCCTGCATTATCGCTCACGTTTACGGCTAAACTGACTGTCCTAAAAGTGGGCCAATATCCGCCCTGAAGCACAACCGTGCAGGACACATCAATAATACTGTCATTGCTGGTAGAGTCTGGATAAAGATGGGAAAAAAACCCACGAAGTTTGGTAATAAATAGTAATCAACGCCATCAGTGAAGATCGATCGGCAGTATCAGAACACTGTAGCTCTGTGTAATATATAATTTGATAAATACATACATAAATATATGAATGTATCCATAGACACATACATAAATATCAAATATATTAATATATTAATATACATAAATATATATGATTATATACATAATATAACAAATATATATTATATATAATATATATACATAATAAAGAAAATCAATAAAATATATATAATAGACATAATGGAAATAATATATAAACTGTATAAACTATATAATCTATATAATATATATAATCTATATAATATATACACTATATATAATATATATAATATATATAGTATACATAATATACATAATATATAATATACCTAATATAATGTATATTATATATAATATACACTACATATCATAATATACATATGTTTAAATATATATGAATAAATATACGATAGATATATACATAACATATAAATATAGATAACTATATATTCAGTATATATATGGACTACACACAAATTAAATTAAAAAAAATTTAAACAATATCTAAATATATATATCTGAATGATGTAGATACACATATGGATATATGTATGAAGATGTGTCTTCTGTGTCTACTGAGCCATGCGTAAGCTATACAGTGCCCATAAAGCAGTATTAACATTCCGATATCTCTCAACGGTTGGTGGGCGATAATGGGTGAATTGGTGACTAGGGGTCGTCGTGCGGCCATCTGTGCGCGCACGGGGTCGCCACTTACACGCATCCTGATTGGTCAGAGCACGAGCGCTACATTAAGTGCGGGCACTAACCGATGGGCGTTCATAAAAGGGGGCGGGGCCCTCGCACTAAAGGTCCTCCGTCCATTTCGACGAAAGAAAATATGAACCTTCAAGAGATACAAACCATATGCAAAGAGCTGACTAACCAAGCCTTGCTGCTAGAACTTATGGGGCTGTCTCATTACGATGCTTCTCGCCGGCGTGCCGCCAATGCGCAAAATAAGTTGTATGCGTCGAGACACATACAACTTTTCGGTGTATTAGTAGCGTGCGGCCGACATTGTGGTAACGTATATCGACGCATGAGGAAAAAAAACAAAAAAGTGTTGGCGTGCCATCCTGATATGACCTTAGATGTAGCTAGGATGTAAACCAACAAAGCCACATTTTGGCGCAACATGTGGGCACGACCCTAACACGCGCGCGAGATGTGCTTGGCATTCGCATTACGTTTATCCAGCGCGTCCAGTGGATCTCGACGTGCGCCTAATGTCCCCATAATGGTCGCACCCACACGTTGGCGCGTGTCAGTGCGTGTCGAAAGTTTTGTGCAAGCACAAAACATTTGATGCGCGCCGATGCGTGCCGGCATTCCTCGACGACTGTCGCCATTCATCAACGTATAGCAACAGATAGCAACACGCACATAATGCGCACATAACGCACACGTAGCGCTTCCAGACGTCTCCCGACGTTTTGCCAAAACATGACTGAGAGTGGAGCACATTGGAGAGAAACGTCATAATGTGACAGCCTCATTAGCAGAGATTTATTGGGCTTGGCTGTGGTTGTTGTTATTTCATGCCGGCTTGTTCCGTTTTTATGTTGTTTACCAAGGAGTGATTAGGCAGTGAGAGGTACAGGCACCCTCCCCCTGCACACACTTCTCAACCCCTTTATTAGCTAAAGTATATGTGTGTATGTGTGTATGCATAGAGATACAGGTTAAAACCTATGGCCATTGCTTATATATAATTTATACTCATATAATTCTTATATGTCACATATAATATATATATATATGTATATATATATATATGGATAATGATAAGCCCCTCATAGCGTGTAATAAATTCTGCAGGGTCTTGCGCCGCCCCCCCCCCCTGTGGTGGTGGGGGTGGGGGTCTCCCAGCATGCTCTACGCTACCCCACCTCCTGGGTCCGGACCACACACTTCATATGCTCGGAAGTTTTTTTTATATATGAGCAATGGCCATGGACCCTATTCTCTCTCTATATATATATGATTAATGGTCATAGGCTCTACCCTATCTCGCTATGTCTTAGATATATGAACAATGTCCATAGGTCCTAGCCTATCTCTCCCTATATAAGGCCAATAACCATAGGCCTTATATTTAAGACCAAGGACCATAAGCCCTAGCCTATCTCTCTATCTATATATAAGGCCGATGACCATATACCCTAGCCTATCTCTATATATATATATACATAAGGCTAACGACCATAGGTCCTAGCTCTCTATACATATATCTGTATAATATATGGATAGTGATGAAGCCCTTATCGTGTGTAATAAGGTCTCTAGTGTTTTGCTTCCCCCCCCTGCTGGTGTTTCCCCCCCCCCCCCCCCGGCATGCACGGCATCCCCCCCCCCGCCCCCGCCCCCGGCGCGGGGGCCGCACACTCCATATGCTCGGAAGTTTTCATATATATATATATGAGAGATGGCCATGGGCCCTAGCCTATCTCTCTATAGATATACGTATTTCTGTGTGTATATATATATATATATATCTGTATGTATATATATACATATATATGAGCAATGACCATACACTCTAGTGTATCTCTATATATATGTGTGTGTGCACTATCAGTTTATATATAGTTAGATGTGTGCGCGCGTTATCAGACCGTCTAAATATCAGGGCGCCAAGATGAAGTGAGTGGCGGGGGCTGGTGTGAGGAGGGGCGTGGATCGGCACACACCCTATCGGATGCATCAAGGAGCGGGCAGCGCGTGCCTCAACCATCCACAAGCCCAGCAGACTCTCAACATCATTGGCTGATGAACTCACTTTGACGCATCAATCAATCAATCAATAGTTCCATCCTCTAGTCGAGGGTTGGATGCAATGGTTCTCCACTTGTCCCGATGTTGTGCTGTTCTGATAGACTCTGAATAATTCAAGCCTGTCCACTGTGAAATATTTGTAAACCATGATGTTCTTGGTCTCCCCCTCCCTCTGCTGCCATTCACCTTCCCTTCCAACAATGTACGGTATATTGAACTCTGACGAATGATGTGGCCAAAATAAATAAGTTTCTTTGTCTGTATAGTGGCAAACAAGCTTTTCTTATTTTTAATTTTTCTGAGAACTTCTTTGTTGGTGATCTTCTTTGTCCATGATATTTTCATCATCCTTCGATAAGTCCACATCTCAAATGCGCTAAACGTTTGTACATTTTCTTAGAGATTGTCCATGTCTCTGCCCCATACATTAGAGTAGACCACACATAACACTGAAGAATACGCTTCCTTGTTTGTATTAATATCTTACTTGATGTTAACACTCTATACATTTTGGAGAATGTTGTTCGGGCTATTGTTATCCTTCTTTTAATTTCTTCCTCACATCTCCCATCATTTGTAATCTTTTGTCCGAGATATATGAATTCGGATACTTGTTCTATGTTTGTGCCATCTATGGTTATATTGACATTTGGTTTATCTGTCTTTTTACTTATAACCATTGTTTTGGTCTTCCTGGCATTCATCTTCATGTTGAATAGTATTCCAGCTTTATTGATTCTATTCACTATATCTTGTAGGTTTTTCTCACTGTCTGCTAGTATTACACTGTCATCGGCATATCTAAGATTGTTGACGTTCATGCCACCTATTGTCACTCCCTTGCAATCTTCAATGTGTCTGAAAATCATCTCTGTGTACAGGTTAAATAGACATGGTGACAATACACACCCCTGTCGAACTCCTCGTTTGACGCATACTCTACTCAAAATGCCATTTCTTATCCACTCTACTCAATAAAGCCATTTGTCTTTCTCGTTGTTTCTTGTTTGAAAAAGATAAATCAAAAGGTTTGTTATTTTAGTTATTTCCGTGAAGGTCCTCTGTTTTGAGCTACTCATGTAGTGCAACCTGAAACAGGGGAGGACTGGAGGGAACGGGTGCAGTGGAGAGTGGCGGGACGGTGGTTGCTAGTGAAAACAGATTATATTTCGTGACGGTAGGCAGAGCACTTCTCTTGCACTTCTCTACTTGCTGACGGTGGTGTTAAATTAGGAGGCAGGAACAGTATAGGCAATGCATAGCAATGGCACAGTCGTGCTGTGTGAGTGTGGGTGGTGGGGTGAGGGTTGGGTATGGCGGTAGGAGTGAAAGGGTAGGGATGAGAGGGGAGGAAGGAGGAGGGGAGCTAGGCAGAGCGAGGGGTGGGGAGACGGAGGGCAGGTGAGAGAGGAAGGGGGGTCGAGGAAGGGGGAAAGGGGGTAGTTGAAGGGAATGGAGGAAGGGGGAACGATGGAAGAGGAAGAAGGATGAGGAGGGACCGTGAGGTAGGGAAAGAAGAGAGGGAAAACAGGAGGGAGGGCAGTAGAGGATAGGGGAGGAGAGGGGAGGGGAGTAGAGAGGAGGGGAGGGGAGGAGAGGGGAGTGGAGGGCAGGGAGGAGAGGGGCAGGGAAGGAGAGGGTGGGGAGGGGAGGAGAGGGGATGGGGGAGAGGATAGGGGAGAAGAGGGGAGGGGAGCGGAGGAGAGGGGAGGGGAGGGGAGGGTAGGGGAGGGAAGAGAAGGGGAGGGGCGGAGAGGGGAGGAGAGGGGAGGAGGGGGGAGGAGGGGGAGGAGAGGGGAGGAGCGAGGAGGAGAGAGGAGGAGAGTGGAGTGGAGGAGAGAGATGGGGAGGGGATGAGAGGGATGCGGATGAGATAGGAGGGGTAGGGAGGGGAGGGGAGCGGAGGGGAGGGGAGGGGAGGGGAGGGGGGGAGGGGAGGGGAGGGGAGGGGAGGAGAGGAGAGGGAAGGGGAAGGGGAAGGGGAAGGGAGGGGATTGGAGGGGATGAGAGGGGAGGGATGGGGAGAGGAGGAGAGGAGATCAAGAGGCAGGGGGATGACCGATGACCGAGAACCAATGACTTATCAAATTGATACTTGTCACTTTCTAGCCTGGCACCCTGCATTACTAGGATAGGGCAAGGACTGGTTAGCTCAGTGTCAGGATAATGTGACTGAGTGAGATATCGGGTCATAGTACCGGCGACCTGATTTCTCACTGGGGCAGCACTATAAAGTCGCCATGAGTGTGCACTATCACAAGTCGATACCCATCCTGATATGACCTTAAATGTTGTCACGATGTAAAACTCCAACAACCAACCAACCCGTACTGAAAACAAGACTGCACAAAGAACATCTATCCATCGTAAAGTAGTAGAATTTCTGTACAATCTTCTGTCCCCAAACAGTCGTCCCAAACTCTCAGACCATCCGGTCAGATATGAATTAGTATATATCCCTCTGTGTAGACCTATATCACGCAGGGATTGAGTTTTCTGTGTGGCAGGTTGAACTTTGTGTAATAGGGCACCAGAAAAGTTAAGAGAAATAGTTTCTCTTAAAATTTTAAATCTGTCCTCACAACTCACCTGTTTAAGGTAACTTGTCTGGTAAATTAAATGTACCTGTCATTCAATTGTTGTAACCAAGTTATAAATATATCCCAATGTGGCTTACTGTACAGCAGCTTAAAATGGCTCGTGACAGTAAGGGTGTCCTATTAACCTTACTTTATAATTCGCATTATCACTAAACATGGTTTGTTTTTGCTTTTATGTCGTTAGTAATCTCAATTAGGACATGTTCAATGGGCTGCATCATGAACCGACATATCACCACGTCACATCCTGGTTTTGAGATAACCAGTTTTTACCCTACCCTGGTAATGCGAAATGCCAGGTCTAGTAGCGAATACCTTTGTTATTAAAGTTGTTTGTGCTGAGGGTCAAATAAGTCCACCTCTCTACAACTTACAAGTATCAACTTGTAACAGTGTCTCCCACCTCGCAGCTAAAGAGACCCTATAGGATACCACGGTGCAGTATCTCACTCAGTCACGTTATCGTGACACTGTATCAGTTAGCCCTCGTGCTATCTTACTAATACTCAGCACTAGACGAGCTACCATAACACACTACTTTTTTAATATTTGGGTTCTTTCCCAGCCTCGTAATGATTTAGGAAAAATATTCCATTTTCTTTTATCGTAAGGTTGACATTTTTTTTAAACCCACAAAGCACAAACCCAATAATCCCATTATCGCATGTAATGAGCGCTGGAGTTCCTGCCCCCCCCCCCCTGCTCAAGTAAGGGGTCGGGGGGGGGGGGGCGGTCCACCACTCGCTCGGAAGTTATATATACATATACACATATACATATATATACATATATATATGCATATATGTGATGTATAAGCATTATGCGAGTATAAAGCTGCGTAAGGGATTATATATATATGTTTATTACTCTGTACTACTTTATAACACACTATGTTATTGACCAATCGTCTCTCTGTATCTATTTACCTCCTACCACAATGCACTTCGAGCCGCGCGTTCCCGCCGCCTCCACTGTCACTTGCGACCTGAATTTTTCGTTTAAGGCTAGGGAAAATATTCCCTATGCCAGAGAATATATATTATCTCATCCCATATCATTGTTTGTCTCCTTCTTGTACTGTAGCTTGTTTATATACATATATATATACACATATGTATATATATATATATATATATATATATATATATATATATATATATATATATATATATATATAACGTTGCATGTAGCAGTATTTTTCAACACATTCTACTGATGTATTCTACCAGACTATTGATTCTAAGAGCTCACATGAAATATCGGCCTTCAGTGGCGATGCTCGTCAACACAGTCACTATGACCGTCACTATGACAACACAATATTTACTTAAAGGTGACAAATGCTGCGAACACTGCAAATATTTATAGAAATAAAGGTGCAACTGGTGGTAGAAGCTTAACAGTACAAGATGACCTCGTCACAGCCTTAGCTAATATAAAGTTATTGAGTTGTGTGTGTGTGTGTGTGTGTGGTTTGTGTGTTTGTGTGTGTGGTTTTTGTGTTTAAAAAAAGTTCAGTCCCACAAAATAAGAAAATGGAAATTTGAGGTAAGTTATTGACGCGCACGTAATAGGCACACCACGACGGGCTCCCGATGACATTCCTTATAGCGCCTTCTTAGAACTATTTCCGTACACAAAGCTGCTATTCTTACGCGCTGATCTCCCCCCCCCCCCACCCCCCACACGCCCCCCCCCCCCCCATCACACCTCCCCTCGCTGGCCTTATTTTTAATCACAAAAAGTGGCTCTGTTTCGCACACCGTCCACGCTAATTAACTGCCTCCCTTTAGTTTGACATCGCGACGCATACCACCTGAAGAATTCCTGAGTGATTGGGGTTTTACGTCCTAGTAACATGTGATTTTTCCATCTTGATATAACCTTAGATGTTGCTAGGCACGCTAGGACGTAAACCAACAAGAAATAGACAAAACGTAACATGTGAAGTAATCTCAGGACAGGTACCGACTTGAGACAGTGTCCCCACTTATGGCGATGGTAGTTTTATAGTGTTGCCCCTCCCCCTGAGTTACCATTCCAGCAAGCACTATGGTCTGATATCTCACTCAGTCAGGTTATCTTGGCACCAATCTAACCAACCCTCGCCCTATTTGTTTGCTCAGTGTTGGGATAATGCCACCAAGCGTAATATTGGGTCAGTGAGTTGGCAGCCCGGTCTCCCAGGGGGCAGCACTTTTCCTTAGATGTTCCTAACCGCAACAAACAGCCAAAGTAGATCCATTTTCATCGCATTAAATAGAGGTATGTGTATATCTCTCTATATAGATATGCCTACAGAGAGAGATATCAAGCATTCCACCTAGCGTTGATATACAAGTGTCATATAATCCATTATGTGAATATAAACAAACAACCATTCTATACTCACCGATATATAATGCATATAACGTTACATATCTAGGGAGATCGGTAAATACATAGATAACTAGACAGATATAAAGACAGCTAGGTAGATTAAGGACCTTATCATTCTGTCATTAAAACTGTATTAAAAGCCTAAAATTGTCTTACTTTACTTAGATGTCATCATACATTTGAAGAGCTCTTTTCCCAAAACGCGATAAGCGCCGATCCAGAATATGATCTTGTAATGCCAATGCCAAGTTCGTACCTTGTGCTTTGGAAAGGGCTCTTCATATATATATTATAATATATATATATATATTTATATATATATATATATATATATTTTATTATTTATATATATTAATATTAATATATATATATATATATATATATGGGTCATTCTTTAAAACTGGGCATGAAATTGTGACATGGAAACCCAAAGTGAAAACATTCCAAATAATAGCAAAAACCTTCCAAATAATAGCTGAATCCAATGTCCTATGAAGGTTTGCATGTTGTGCATATGTCAGAGTTGAAAAAAATGAATTTCACTTTGTGATTTAGATCTTATATAAATTGAGCAATACATTAATATCACTTCTGTAACATGAACATCAAACAAACTTCCAGAACCTCATTTTTTTTTTTTTAATTTTAAATTTTCTTTATTGAGGCTGTATTTATACTGTCCATAGCATATAAGCCCGGGTACCCAGGCTTGTTTTCAATGCTGGCCAGTTGTAGTGTTGGTGTTATCTTACCACACAGTGGCTGCTGATAAGGTATTTGATTGCCTGCATTTCAGTAGCAGATAGATAATTGGTTGGTATGGTTAGTAGCCTATGTTAGTTTTTTTGGATTTTCTTGGTATATATGTTTTTATTTTTCTACTCTTATTACTAGACTAGCCTACTCCTATTTACATATCATAGGCTTGTACGTAGCTGTGTGGTGTGTTATCTGGCTACTTTTGGCATGGTTACCTTCCATTGGGCATCCCGCTGGTGGGCCGTGACATATCACATGCCCCTTTGCAGTGCAGTTTACTGGGGGTTTCCTAGCCTTATTTTGCACAGATATTTTTTGTAAGTTTTGACATATACAACCTAGTCAAACAAGATTTGATTGATTACTCTTAAGCAGACAAGGTTGTGACTTACAAGAAAAAAGTTGAAAAATAAGTTGAAAAAAAGTTTGGCTTACATGCATAGTGTAAATGTGTAAATTTTTCACTTTTTCACATTAGCACAAAATCATAGAAGTCAACTTTTAATTTCTTTCTTGGGATAGCTTCAATAAATGTAATATTGCTAACATACTTAATACACAGAGGATACAATAATTATTTGACTTGCAATCAATAAAAGAAAGAACATATATATATATATATATAAATATATATATATATATGTATATATATATATATATATATAAAGAGCTCTTCGAGTGGTACAGGCAAGAGACTGAGTCGTGAGAGCTCAATAGGCCAGGTGGCAGCACTAGGCAAGGCAGAGAGCCTGTCCATTCGCCTGAGTTGCTAAGTGTCAAGGTTGTGAGGTGTCCAGATAAAGTGCCAAGCAAAGGCACCATTAAAGGATAATCACTTTACGGATAACTATACTCGTATAATGCTTATAGAGCACATACATACATATATGAAGAGCTTCGCCACAAAATACGATCCACGAACCCGGCACTGGCATTGCAAACTGATTTTTTGGACCGGCCGTTATCACATTTGGAAAAGAGCTCTTCATTTGCAACTTAGATACTGGTACACTTATTAAACATCTATTGCTACATGGAAAGGGATTCTACGTCAAACCAACAGAACCTGCTAATGATGATATCTATGGTGTCCACCATTTAGGTATGCACACCAACATTAAATGTGCAAGGTCTTCATTTCAAATAGCTCCGAAATTATTTGTATTTAATTTTTGTTTGGTGATGAATTTATTTACCCTGCTCATAACGGATAAGTGTGTTAATACTTGTTTTCACCGCTGGGCAACGCTAATCCAATTTGATTCAAATCTTTGGAATTTTGTTTGAGTAATAATTGAGGTTTTCTTGCTTCTTGTTTATGGCTTGTAACTGTTCGTAGATTGCAAACAGTCCTAAATGCAGCGTTTACTGTTATACCATTTATAATATAAGTGCAGCAGTGAATGGTTACAGCGGGGACTGTTCTGGTGTCAAGTAAAGTCGTCACGTTATTAACGTCTCCTCGCGGATAAATGCCACCAGGGACGCACAGCAGGGACCCGCGACACCAATAGTTCATCGATCATTCCCGTCAAAATTAAGTAAAGTCACTGGCCTGTAGGGGGCAGTACTGTCTGAACATGGACAGTCTATGCACAGATCTGGTCATGCGCGTTTGCCGTGTATTCATTGCATGGGTATCTTAAAGTTGCATAGAAATAAATATTGTATTATTATTATAGTCCGATAAAAGCACAACAATTTCCAAAGCAAAACTATATCTAAATTTGAATCAATATATCCAACTTAGATACTGGTGCATGTATTAAATATTAGTTGCTATATAGAATGGAATAAATACTTAGTCAATTTAACAGAACCTGTTTCAGCTGAAACCTGGGGCGAGCCTTCTGCTATTCATGCCAACATTAATGTTGCTGGTTACACTTCACATATCTCCTAAGTTACCCATTTTAAAGCAAAGTTACTTCAAATTAACTTAAGGTTGATTATCATGACTAACATAATATATCTGTTAGAAAATGACAGAAACTCAAAACCATCTGTGCAAATTTAACGAAAGATCACACTTAGAATGGGCTATTGGAGCTCAGACTCAGTAGGGTCGGACAGGGCTGCCAAGCACCATTAGACTCTGAGTATCCCCTGGCTATTAATACAGTAAAACCTCTCGATACCGACCCCTCCATAGATCAACCACTCCCTATATCGATCGCTCTATTTGGGTCCCAAAAATACCATTGTAAGGATAATCTAACTGTCTAAACCGATCACCTCCCTAAATGGACCACTTAAAGTGGGTCCCATGGTGGGTCGAGTTAGAGAGGTTTGACTGTAGTTCCATTACCGCACACACGGAAGGGTAGCCTTACATAGCTTATAAGGCATACTCAAAAGACTTCACATTTACTTGAAGTGACAGTAGGGTTTGCACTATAATTACAATTCTGTAATATTCCTTAGTCTCTGATGACAGTCATTACGGTTGAATGAGACTACTAGACAAAGCTTGACCACAAAGTCCCTCAGAACATGTTTGGATTAAATAGCTCCTACTATTGCTTCAAGCTTTACACATTATGAATACCCATATTTGATCATAATTATTGTGAATAAGTACAGTGGTTTGGTCATATACGAGCCCTTTTAATTCTGAAGTTGAATCTATGTTAAAGTTTGGGCCAGAACGGTATTCTAAGGTTCACTAAATATTATATATTATATATCCATATCCGATAATATAAACCTGCATTGGGATTGTCAATGATACCTTGTATTCTCAAGTCGTCACCCATTCCAAGTACTCACGCGGTTTAAATCTGATGACCAGATGAGAATCGTTGATTTCTAGATGACATGGGCACAATACCTCTTTATGAATGTAAATAATATTATCCGTAAAGAATGATATGATGGAGAGGAAACGCGGGTAAAAAGACTATATTGCTAAGCAACAGTAGCACTCGGGCCCAGCCCTAAACGAACAGAAATAACAACTAGTAGTAGGGAGGTGGGTGGGAAAAGTGTACGCATTGCCAGCTCACCGAGAAGTGAGAAGAGTGGTGAGTCAGTGAAGGCAGGAGTAGAGATACTGTTATCGGGTTGAGAGATAGTGGCCCAATCCTAGTAATGTCAAGCACCAGGCTATGTAGCGACAAGTATCAATTTTGCAAGTGATTGCTTTGATTCAGATGGGATTCAAACTCCCGACATTCTGCATTGGAAGCCAGCGCTCTTAGAAATATTTATACAAGACATAATATATACTGTGCGTATACAGATTTTGGGGAGGCTGCGACTGCATTGTAATTGTTAGTACCGCCGGGGGCCACATATGGCGCCAGCGGTTATGGCACTCTGCACAGATGTGAGTGGTCGCAATCAGGAGAGTGAATAGAGAATGCAGTAGTTTACTATATAGATTCACGTAAAAAAAATATTATATATATATATATATATATATATATATATATATATATATATATATACATACACTCAAAGTTAACAAAGTCATACAAACACCATACCCTGATAATGCCGAGTTGCAGGCAAGTAAATCATGTCAGTACATCTTTTGATTTGACTCAACCAGCCAGGGGTTGATCCCACGACCTTCCGCACGGGAAGCATGTGCTGTAGCCAATCGGTCACCCCGACCGGTCTGCAAGAGGCAGGTGATATTTAATGACGCTGGTGGTGGTGGGGAGGGGTGTGTGGTAGGGGTGGGGAGAGGTGTGTGGTAGGGGCGGGGAGGGATGTGTGGTAGGGGTGGGGAGGGATGTGTGGTAGGGGTGGGGAGGGGATGTGTGGTAGGGGTGGGGGAGGGGTGTGTGGTAGGGGGTGTGTGGTAGGGGTGGGGAGGGGTATGTGGTAGCGGTGGGGAGAGGTGTGTGGTAGGGGTAGGGAGGGGTGTGTGGTAGGGGTGGGGAGGGGTGTGTGGTAGGGGTGGGGAGGGGTGTGTGGTAGCGGTGGGGAGAGGTGTGTGGTAGGAGTGGGGAGGGGTGTGTGGTAGCGGTGGGGAGAGGTGTGTGGTAGGGGTGGGGAGGGGTGTGTGGTAGCGGTCGGGAGAGGTGTGTGGTTGGGGTGGGGAGGGGTGTGTGGTAGGGGTGGGGAGGGGTGTGTGGTAGGGGTGGGGAGGGGTGTGTGGTAGCGGTGGGGAGGAGGTGTGTGGTAGGGGGGTGGGGAGGTGGGTGTGGTAGGGGTGGGGAGGGGTGTGTGGTAGGGGTGGGGAGGGGTGTGTGGTAGGGGTGGGGGGGTGTGTGGTAGGGGCGGGGAGGGGTGTGTGGTAGGGGTGGGGAGGGTGTGTGGTAGGGGGGGGAGGGGTGTGTGGTGGGGGGGAGGGATGTGTGGTAGGGGTGGGGAGGGGTGTGGTGGTAGGGGTGGGGAGGGGTGTGTGGTAGGGGTGGGGGGGGTGTGTGGTAGGGGCGGGGAGGGGTGTAAGGGGTGTGTGGTAGGGGGGGGAGGGGTGTGGGTAGGGGCGGGGAGGGAGTGTGGTAGGCGTGGGGGTAGGGGTGGGGAGGGGTGCGTGTTAGGGGTGGGGAGGGGTGCGTGGTAGGAGTGGTGAGGGGTGTGTGGTAGGGGTGGGGAGGGGTGTGTGGTAGGGGCGGGAGGGGTGTGTGGTAGGGGTGTGTGGTAGGGGTGGGGAGGGGTGCGTGGTAGGGGTGGGGAGGGGTGCGTGGTAGGGGTGGGGAGGGATGTGTGGAGGGGTGGGGAAGGGTGCGTGGTGGGGGTGGTGAGGGGTGTGTGGTAGGGGTGGGGAGGGGTGTGGTGGTAGGGGCGGGGAGGGGTGTGTGGTAGGGACGTGGAGGGGTGTGTGGTAGGGGCGGGGAGGGGTGTGTGGTAGGGGCCGGGAGGGGTGTGTGGTAGGGGCGGGGAGGGATGTGTGGTAGGGGTGTGTGGGAGGGGCGGGGAGGGGTGCGTGGTAGGGGTGGGGAGGGATGTGTGGCAGGGGTGGGGAAGGGTGCGTGGTAGGGGTGGGGAGGGGTGTGTGGTAGGGGTGGGGAGGGGTGTGTGGTAGGGGCGGGGAGGGATGTGTGGTAGGGACGTGGAGGGATGTGTGGTAGGGGGGGAGGGGTGTGTGGTAGGGACCGGAGGGGTGTGTGGTAGGGGCCGGGAGGGTGTGTGGTAGGGGCGGGGAGGGATGTGTGATAGGGGCGGGGAGGGGTGTGTGGTAGGGGCGGGGAGGGGTGTGTGGTAGGGGTGAGGAGGGGTGTGTCATAGGGGTGGGGAGGGGTGTTTGGTAGGGGTGGGGAGGGGTGTGTGGTACGGGTGGGGAGGGGTGTGTGGTTGGGGTGGGGAGGGGTGTGTGGGAGGGTGGGGAGGGGTGTGTGCTAGGGGTGGGGAGCGGGGTGTGGTAGGGGCGGGGAGGGATGTGTGGTAGGGGTGGGGAGGGGTGTGTGGTAGGGGTGGGGAGGGGTGTCAGGAAGGGGGTGGGGGAGGGCCTCCACGGTGGGGAGGGGGGTGTGGTGGGGGGTGTGGTAGGGTTGGGGCCTCCATGCCCAGCGTCCCGCCATGGCCCGCCTACAATCGCCATTAGTCGGGAACGGACAGGGTGCGCCCCCCGGCGGCCGGTCGGGGAACATATCGACCTTTAGAAGCCTCGCGGTGGTCTGTTTTACCGACACTTTGACGAGCCAGGTCGTCATTTGAGCACACCGGATGGGATGGCTGAGTCGGGCAGAGCGCTGGCTGGTTTCCCGTGTGGGAGGGTGTGGGTTTTAACGCCAGCCGAATCAAACCGATGACTTACTAAATCTATACTTGTCGCTACCTAGCCTGGCGCTTGGCATTAATAGGATAGGGCAATGACTCGTTTGTTCAGTAATCGGCAAAATAAATGTTCAATTCTCATAATATTTGTATAAATCTTCCTTTTTTTCTATGCACACATATATAGCCTAGATGTCCAATAGGCTGTGTGCGCGCCATTTAACCTAGACTGGCGGCAATGGCTCGTCCACCCACCCTGCCCGTGATTCAATAAGCCCGGCAGTGGCTTGCGTTACGCGCCCGTCATTTTGCCGAATGAAACTTTCCGCCAGGCGGCGCGTCTGGCGGGAAAAAAAGAAGTTGGTGCTGCCCCCTGGGGACACCCGGCGTAAACAGCGGCGTCGCCAGCGGCTGGCCGATGATGAGCAACGCTGCAAGGTGAGTGAGTCGTTCGTGCTCGCCCCTTCACGTTGCTAAGGAAGCCTCCTTGTGAATGATTTTATCCCAAAGACTCGACAGAGAGAAAACAAGAAACGCCACCACCGAATGCTATAATACTATTATAATCGAAAGACAACTTTACATAAAGGCTTATTGTTATTTGTTTGTTGGGTTTTGCGTCTTTGCAACATCATATCAGGATGGGTACTGACTTGTGACTGTGCACTCATGGTGACTTAATAGTGCTGCCTCATTGGGAGACTAAGCCACCGGCACCATGACCCAATTCCCCACTCAGTTACATAATCTTGATACTGAGCCAACCATTCCCTGCCCAATCCTAGTAATGTCGAACACCAGGCTATGTAGCGACAAGTATCAATTTTGCAAGTCATTGGTTTGACTCAGTTGGGATTCAAACTCCCGACATTCTGCATTGGAAGCCAGCGCTCTTAGAAATTAGGCCACAGTATTCAGTTTTAGGTGCGTGTTGGTACATGTAATAATCTAAGTTGGCGGGAGGGACACAACTTTGCATACGCTTTACCATCTGTAATAATCCGTGGGGGCCAGATGGAGTGATTTGAAATAGCCCGAAGCCGAAAGCTGGGACCCATTTGAAATCACCCCCACCGACTAACCCCAACTACCAACAATAAATATTACGCAGAATGATGCCATGTTGAGTCTCTCACATTCTATTGAAAATATTCAAAGCCATTTTGCTATTCACTACGGAACTATATTCTTATGATTTAATATGGCACTAATGTCATTCGATCGAGAGCAATGGATCCATGTATCACAGTGACAAGTGTGCAATAACAATGCATTGTTTGTTCACTTTAGCAGTACATCGTAGTCCCAGAAAAAAAAGGGTATATATACATGTAAACTATAAAAGAAAATTGTAGGTACAAAGAGTACTCTTTCTTTTCCATATTGTTTGGTACCACCAAATGTGTAAATAATTCCCGGATGAAGATCTATGCCTCTACACTGACGAAAAGGGATTGGTTTTGTTGTTGTAATTGTGTATATTCATCTGAATGTGTAATTTGTCACACAGATCTGAAACACATTTACCAATAACAATTGTTAAAACTTCCATCATCAGGCCACGCAAAATAAAACATAATGAAAGACTAATTAAATGACTCAAACAGTATTGCAATCAAATGTACATGGTAGTATATTACCCCTCACTAACAAAGCATTAACATCCACTATTCTGCACTACTTGACTATCCTTTGTACTTATCAAACCTTACTCTTCAATGTATAGAACCCAACCCAATAACTTACATTCATGGCAAAATCGATGTACCTATTTACTAGGTACCAGCATATTTCATACCATTGTATCCCTACAGTTCCAAATGGGTCCTAATTTCACGTACTTCCGGTTTCCTATGACGTAATTTCTCCAGAAACCGCTAAATTATCACCTTACTGTGGTAGACACGAATGCTCCTTTTGTTCTACCCTTACACAAAAATAAAAAATAAAATAATAATAAGGCACACATTGTGAACAAAGATAATTGTAAAAATTTTGCACTTCTGTTGTTTTTGTTGCTAAACCTCACTCAGCGCCATGTTAAACTATCATTCAAATAGCCTAGCTGTGTTTTCGAGTCTAACTTCCAGGCCGCAATCACCATCCAGCTTTGTAGTTAATCGCAGCGCCACCACACGGATTAACTGGTACTAAGCCGCAGACCTGAACGTCGACGACCCCCCACCCCCCACCCCCCACAAGGCTTTGTGTGATGCGGACCTTTAACCAGAGGGACAGGCCCTGCCAAGGGGCGCCCAACAACCCGCGAGTCAGTCAGTGATTGGGGACCTCATGTCCTAGCAACAAATTAGGTCATATAAGGATACGGGTGAGATTGTGACACTGCACATACCCGGTGGGTGGCTTTATAGTACTGCGCCACTGATATGTTACATGTATATCTAATATTTCATTTGTCAGATTATCCTGAAACTGAGCTAACCAGCTATTTCCCTATCCTTACAGTTTCCCATGAAACCAAGCAAACCAGTCATTTCCCTATCCTGACAGTTTCCCATGATACTGACTCAACGAATCCTGGACAGTTTCTGCTGAAACAGATCCAACCAGCCTCCTTGTATATCCTAGCGGTTTCTCCGAAACTGAGCCAACCAGTCCTCCTTATCTATCCTAGTAGTTTCTCCCAAAACTGAGTCAACCAGTCTTCCTTTTCTATCCTAGCAGTTTCCCCCGAAACTGACCCAAGGAGTCCTTGTCCTATCCTGTAAATATCATCTAAACCTGAGCCAACCAGTCCTTACCTCTCCTGACAGGTTCTCCCGAAACTGACCCAACCAGTCATTGCCCGATATTGTCAATTTCTCCTGATCTGATCCAAGCAGTCCTTGGCCTATCCTAGCAGTTTCTCCTGAAACTGAGCCAACCAGTCCTTACACTATCCTAGTAATACCAAATGCCAGGTGTCAGGGTAGATGGTGAAAAATGTTTGCAGCCTTCAGTTTGACTCGGCCGGACATGGAACCTACAGGTTCTCATAGTGGAGGGCGGAGACTGCACTGCCAGACAAATACCTTCCCAAAAAGAAGATAGGCGCCGGATGTAATAGCTATCAAGCAGTCTCCGAGAACAAGATTAGATTGGGTGTGTGTGTTTGTCGGGGGTGGGGGAGTTAATGGGGAAGTGATGGGCTGTAAGGCTGAGCGATAATAGGACGCAAAGGGCTGGAGACAGTCACCCAACTCGTTAGCTCTTCGCCGCCTGGTTTAGTTTTTTGGTGGTGTTACTTGTCTTTGGAATTGGCGATGTGAAAGCACCAGAGGGGCTTACTTAAGACAGAGAGAGGGGCCGAGAGAGGGGCCGAGAGAGGGGCTTAGAGAGGACCCGTGAAGCATCGTGTTCACATAATGTAAAGGAACTGCAGCAATGCTTTTAGCTAATTTGTATACAGATAACTTTGGCGATATGATGATATTCGGCGCGAATTACCTTCACTCTACACCCTCCACATCCACCCCCTCCCCCCCACACTTCCGCCTTCACTCCCCCCCCCCCCCTTCCCGCCATGCAGCATCAGAGACCAGGAGGGACCCGCTCCACACTTCCGGTGACCTTCACCTCTGACCTGCGAACAGGAAGTGGCGGTGGCGTGCACGGGACTGGTGGCTTCCGGCGGGCGCTGTGACGTGTAGGTCCTGGTGCGCGGGTCTCACCTTGGCAGGTCATTACCTCCCCCACCCCCTACCTCCTACCCCACTACCACCCCTACCCTAACCCAGCGCACTCTCCATTGGACACCATGTGGCGATGACTACCGTGCTATGTGGGTGGGTGTGAGAGAGTACTCTACTGACAACCGCAGTTCAAAATTGTCAGCGGTCCGGTGAGTGAGGATAATGGCCGCTGAGGCATGGGCGAGTGTTGGCGCCACGTGGGGAGGTCATGATGTACCAATAGATGACCCAATGAGTAGGTGACCAGCCGATGACTTAGTGGCTGGGGAGTAGATGGATCTTCCAGCTTATTATACTCGTATAATGGCTTATACAACATATGTATATAATTTCTGAGCTGTCGGAACTTCCGAGCGAGGGGCATGTTGTGCCCCATGCAGCGGGCCGGCGAGGTGCATGCCAGACCCCCCCCCCATGCTATATATATACTATATATATGTCAATCAATCAATAGTTCCGTCCTCTAGTCAAGGGTTGGATGCAATGGTTCTCCACTTGTCCTGATGGTGTGCTGTTCTGATAGAC
This sequence comes from Branchipolynoe longqiensis, assembly GCA_030323885.1. Lineage (NCBI taxonomy): Eukaryota > Metazoa > Annelida > Polychaeta > Phyllodocida > Polynoidae > Branchipolynoe > Branchipolynoe longqiensis. The sequence goes on from CM059195.1 coordinate 63,799,814, forward strand.
TGTGAATAATTCAAGCCTGTCCACTGTGAAATATTTGTAAACCATGATGTTCTTGGTCTCCCTCTCCCTCTGCTGCCATTCACCTTCCCTTCCAACAATGTACGGTATATTGAACTCTGACGAACTCTGATATATATATGTAGCATGCCATAATGTGCCCTGCTATCCAACAATGGCAGTCTCAACTGTGCTAATCATTGTCAATCGATCAGAAGTATCGCCAGGGTGGTCCCTATGGTGGACCGTTCCACCCATGGCTAATGACCATCGACCATGGGAGGTTAATTATTCTTCAGCTCGGCAGTGCCACTTTTATTATTACCTTGAAGCAACTGTGTGGTTATCTCCATTATTCCTCAGGTGGAGCACAGACTGGTCCATCATATATATATATATATATATATATATATATATATGAATGAGGTGTGTGGATGCAGAAGACACAACAATTGCAGCGTGTGTGAATATACACACATAATTATACATGTACAAAGACATGTTCGTTCGAGTCCCGCTGTAGGCACAATATTTCCCATTTTCACCACCCCCGACAATATATATATATATATATATATATATATATATATATGTATCATGTATAGATGTGTGTATATGTGTGAAGAGGACGTGGGTAGTGGGTGGCGACAGTGAAACAACTGCCGCGCATATCTGACTGAGTGCTACGTCTGCCAAATTGTCAAGCACCACATGCTAACTCAGTTTACATACAGGTTCCTTATGAATATCTCACCCCCCTACTCTCCCCTGGCTCTCCCCTAGGTCCGTCTCTAAAGCCTCAGGTGGTGCTAGTAGGCGAACACCCAATAAAACAATCAATCATATAAACACATCGTGGTCTGAGCAAATCTGCATGGACTCGCACACTAGTTTAATGGAATTTAATATCCTTTTGGACTTGTAAATATTATCCAGATACCTTTCTGACTCAGGGTTGAAAGTAGTCTCCGGCGTAAAAAAGCGGAAATGTGGATGTTCTCCAGTGGATTTAGCATTGTCAGGGAATCGTGGGAAAATTCCCGGAAGTCAGGTTTCATATATATTGGTATACGCTGATAGTGCTGGACCGTTTGAAGCATGTATTAGTAGTATACGCTGATAGTGCTGCGGCGTTTGGAGCATTTATTAGTAGTATATACTGATAGTGCTGCAACGTCTGCACTACATATTAGTATAAGCAGACCATATATATGTATATATATATGGTAAATTCTCGCGTCTGGTGTGCATTTTTGAAAAAAAAGTGACTTACCAGTATCATGTTTTTCATTAATTTTCAGAAAATATATAACATCAGGCTATCCAGAAAAGTTCTTTTTCCTTAAGTCCCAGGAGTTAAGCTTGTAGAGAGGTTTAAAATAGAAACTTATTTTAACCATCAACTTACGAAACACATAAGAAATATCATAGAATGGTCTCATTTCAGCTATATTCATTATTTTCCTGCAGATTTTAGTGTTCCTACATGCATATTAATGATGTCACTACTCACCTATGCTCTTGGCATAGGTCACTTTTGAAAAAATAAAAATAATTTTCTAGTCTAGTGCTTCAAATGTGATCTTATATCAACTGTTATTGCGGTTTCCCCACTGCATATTATATTAAATAACAGAATTACCCTTAAAGTACAAGAAATGGGCTTTTCAGTGGTATATAACAAGTGCCTATGAGGATTATACTGAAATCACAGGGGTTCAATAGAAAATGCTTTTTGTAAGTTGATGGTATTTTGTAATATGACCAAATTGGTTGTAAGCATAAACATGGCTACAAAACTGAGGAAATGGTAATGATTTTGGTTTCACAAATTACAATGCATCAAGAAACTAGTTGTTATCAATGTTGCCATCATTTGATTTTTTTATTGGTCTTGTCCGTCAATTGATACCCCAGTCAGACGAGGCCTGCATTCGCTTATGATCAATTTGCGATGTCCATATGTCCTCCTTATGACTGACTTATGCTCTCCTTATGCGATGCCAGGAGGCAGCACTATTTTTTTTGTTAAACAACGGTTGGCGCCCTGTCACTGCCAGGGCACCCTCCTATATACATCATCATTACAGTTTAAAGCTGTTGGTCAATGAAGACAAATACATACTGAGTCATCCAAGTGGAGTCGGGTAAAGTGGAGTCGGGTAAAGTGAGGTCGGGTAAAGTGAGGTCGGGTAAAGTGAGGTCAGGTAATGTCAAGTCGGGTAAATTGAGGTTGGGTAAAGTGAGGTCTGGTAAATTGAGGTCGGGTAAAGTGAGGTCGGGTAAAGTGAGGTCGGGTAAAGTGAGGTTGGGTAAAGTGAGGTCTGGTAAAGTGAGGTCGGGTAAAGTGAGGTCGGGTAAAGTGAGGTCAGGTAAAGTGAGGTCAGGTAAAGTGACGCCGGGTAAAGTGAGGTTGGGTAAAATCAGGTTGGGTAAAGTCGAGTCGGGTAAAGTGAGGTCGGGTAAAGTGAGGTCGGGTGAAGTCGAGTCGGATAAAGTCAAGTCGAGTAAAGTGAGGTCGGGTAAAGTGGAGTCGGGTAAAGTGGAGTCAGGTAAAGTGGAGTCGGGCAAAGTGGAGTCGGGTAAAGTGAGGTCGGGTAAAGTGAGGTTGGGTAAAGTGAGGTCCGGTAAAGTGAGGTCGAGTAAACTCAGGTCTGCGTAAAGTGAGGTCGGGTAAAGAGAGGTTGGGTAAAGTGAGGTTGGGTAAAGTCGAGTCGGGTAAAACAAGGTAAGCGCTCCAAACTGGTGATGCATTTCGTAAGTTGACAAATTCATAAGTTGATGTATGGCATGATAACTGCCGGTAGAGGACAGTATGCTAAAGCTAGGGGGGGAAGGACTTCACAGCATTTTGTACCTCTTATAATAGGCTCCCTTAAAAAAATATATATAATTCACTAATGCTTAAAAATCTAGGCTGTAGAAATATTTTAAAAGCATTCGTAAGTTGATGCCAATTTGTAAGATTTCTTGGCTTTCCTGATATAATAGCACATATTTCACTTATATATTATCAGAGCGTAGCTTTGAGCATATTGCTAAATGGACAACATGTATAGGATGAGATGCTACGTCCTAAATATCATTTTGAAAGGCATCTGATTTTGTTAGGTCATTGCAAAGTATGCATTTCGTAAGTTGATGGGTTGATGGTTTTTTCAATTTAATTTGAGTACAGATATGCATTATAGTCCGATTTGTATTTATTTTGGAAATTGCGAGTGGCTTTCTTCACTAGTTGAACCCCTTTGCACTGAGCTACACGGACCACAAACCCATGCCTGGAGAGTGTAGGGGTGAGGGGTGGAGAGTGATCTCCATGCGTGCATATAATACACTTAAATACTGCATTACAATTGGCCGTGAATCAATTACCCCATTTTGGGGCCAGACACCAGGATGCACCACCACCTGGTGGTGGATGAATATATAATCTGCGCATGCGCAGTATTCTCTGACACTGCGTCAGTGAAATCTGATGCATACATAAAAGCCCAGTCACACCTTACCGGACTGGGGAACTGGACGAGAACCGGACACTGTCCGGTACTGTATGGCGATGTGTGGTACATGTCCGGTACCTATCCGGCGGTGTCCGGTGGTGTCCGGCGGTGTCCGGTCCAAGTTTTGAACATGCACAAAACTTCTACCGGACACCGCCGGACTGAGGTGTCCAGTTGGTGTCCGGTTTGTCCGGTACATGTCCGGTACCCATCCGTACATGTCTGGTACCCATCCGTTGGTGTCCGGTTTGTCCGTTTTGTCCGGTACATGTCCGGTACCCATCCGTTATGTGTCTGGTTCTCATCCGGTTCTCGTCCGGTACATGTACGGTACTTATCCGGTTGTCCGGAGGCAATTGACCCAATTACACTCCATTTCGATACATTTCGATACATTTTGTGTACCGTAGAGCACCGGACTAGACAATTCTTTGTCCGGTGATGACCGGTACTCAGTCCGGTAAGGTGTGACAGGTGCATAAGGGTACAGCATGTCTAGAGCAGGGCTCGAACACAGATTTCTGCCATTGTGAACATCCATTCTAACCATTAGTTTTCTAGACTCCCGGATGCAACTACCCGACCCACTACCTACCTATGTATGTGGGATTTCACCTGAGGAGGTGTGACAACCTCACTAGACTCGTCCGTTGGACATTGTATGTCTGACAACTGCAAGAATGCTACAAACAGAGTGTAAAGTCTAATCGACTAATCCACTCGTCGTGGTCTCCAATTATGTAAAGGCTAAGGCTGGAATCTGTGGCTGTGTAGGCAGGCTATGAAATCAAACAAGAGAAGAGAAAGGAAGAGTATAACGTGTAAAGAAGAAGAGAAAGTCCAGCCCTCTGGTTTATATGGTTACATGGGTTCATTGTAGAGTATCACCCTACCTCCTTTCACCCAATGGGAAACAATTCTGGCTGCCCCACTGGGAGGCGCTGGTTTAGCTGTATACCAGCGGTAGCTCGGGGGCTGCGTCAGTTCTCTCCAGCCCGGCACTGCAGCCGATACTTCCATTCACAGCTCTTTTATTTGATATTATATTACCGGTAGGGCACTTTGGCCCGGCCAGATTATATATATATATTGCATGTACTATTGGATGCTAAAATAAATATTATCTACCATTCGAGTGTTGCCTTGTGCCTTTCTTACATGAGCCTGTCTCAAAAAGTGATAACTCTTCTTTTTTTTGTCCATTGTAACAATTGACACAAAACAGCATAGAAACGGTTACACTGAAAACACAAGGACATTTGCTTCAAATCAATATGTATTCTATTGGGATTATGAAACACCATGTAAAAAACAAATCAGTTTATCCTGAGCAAATGCATAAGTAGATAGTATGTTGATCGTTACATATATTTCTTAGCACCTTTTGAGACAGTCTCACTATATATATATATATACATGATGATCTTAGATGTTCCTAGGACGGAAAACCTTGACATACATATATAATATGCATAAATATGCATACATTATATACATATTATATGTAGTCATATTTGGGGAATCATTTACAATCGAACTAAACTGTACAGGCGACATTATCGTTATTTATATTCATATAATTCCTATACATCATATATATATATCTGCCTCTATATATATACACCAGTCTCCATCTGTGCGGCAATATCATGGAGCCGTCGCTGTTGTTACGTGGTCTGCACAGAATATGTAAATACCACCATCAATATGTAAATCAGGCATGTACCCATCCCACTCACCACTCACAAGCTGTTTGGTAACATGGATTGCACCACAGCAAGGCAAGTTACTTTAACACCATACGTTAGCAATAACAACAGTAATTAGACTAGTACCAATATCAGTAGTAGTAACAGTAGCACCAACATCAGTAATTGGACTAGTACCAATATCAGTAGTAGTAACAGTAGCCCCAACAACAGTTATTGGACTAGTACCAATATCAGTAGTAGTAACAGTAGAACCAACAACAGTAATTGGAGTAGTACCAATATCAGTAGTAGTAACAGTAGCAGTAACAACAGTAATTGGACTAGTACCAATATCAGTAGTCGTAACAGTAGCGGTAACAACATTAATTGGACTACTACCAATATCAGTAGTAGTAACAGTAGCACCAGCACCAGTAATTAGACTAGTACCAATATCAATAGTAGTAACAGTACCACCAACACCAGCAATTGGACTAGGACCAATACCAGTAGTAGTAATAGTAGCAGTAACAACAGTAGTTGTACTAGTACCAATACCATCAATTATAATAGTAGTAGTACTAGTAACAACAGTTATACTAGTACCATTATTAGTAGTAGTACCAATATCAGTTATAGTGACAGTAGCAGTAACAACAACAGTTGTACTAGTACCAATATCAGTGATAGTAACGGTAGTCATAACAACAGTAATTGTACTAGTACCAATATCAGTAATAGTAACAGTAGCACCAACAACAGTAGTTGTATTAGTACCGATATCAGTAATAGTAACAGTAGCACCAACAACAGTAGTTGTATTAGTACCGATATCAGTAATAGTAACAGTAGCACCAACAAAAGTAGTTGTACTAGTACCGATATCAGTAATAGTAACAGCAGCAATAACAACAGTAGTTGTAGTAGTACAAATATCAGTAGTAGTAACGGTAGCAATAACAATATCAATTGCACATGTTCGAATATCAGTAATAGTAACAGTAGCAGTAACATCAGCAAGTGTACTAGCACGAATATCAGTAGTACTAACAATGGTAAGAACTTTTTTTGTTGTCATGAATTTATTTACCCTGCTCATAACGGATAAGTGTGTCAATTCTTGTTTTCACCGCTGGGCAGCACTAGTCCAATTTCATTCAAATCTTTGGAATTTAGTTTGAGTAATAATTTAGGTTTTCTTGCTTCTTGTTTATGTTTTGTAACTGTTTGTAGATTGCAAACAGTCCAAAATCCAGGTTTCACTATACTTTGGGTTACTCCATTTAAACATCATCTGTATTTCAAGGTTACATTATTTTTTAGTAGTTTCTTAAACACTGATATGTTTTCTACATTTTGTGTTGCAGCTGGCATTCTATTCCAAATATTGTCACTCATGTAAGCTACACTGCAAATCATATGCACTGCATTTTTAGATTTTACCATTGCTAGTAATGGACCATCATTGCTTCTTGTGCACCTTGTTTGCAACCTCCTGTTTTTTGTTGTTTCGAGATTTGTTGTATTCATACAATTTTAGGTGATCCTGTTGCCCGATTTGGAGGAATTTTACTTGTGCTATCGTATGCAGCTCTTGTGTTGGGAAGAGTTCCTAGGCATATTTTTAGTGCTCTATTTTGGAGGCTCTGCAGTTTATGTAGTCGCACCTTACTACCTCCCATGAAGATTATATCCCCATAGTCAAAATATGATGCCACCATAGATTTGAAGACCTTGATGGCCATGCTTTCTGTCATGTAATCACTAATCTTGGATAGTAGCCAAATTTTGTGGTTTATTTTCGGGATAATGCCCTCTATGCATTCATTATAATTTAGGTGTTTATTTACACTAGGTGTAAAATATTCCGATAATGACGCATTGGTGAGGGAATGCAAATGTTCTACTTATGAAAAAGGTATATAGGGCCAGGTGCATAGATGTGGTTATGTAGTTGGTGCTTGACTCATTGTAAATAGACATTGTGGTACTAGTAAGATAGTGTGTAAGGAACACTTAGAGCTCTACCCACTACCCCCTCTCCCCTCTGCTAGTCATGGATCACCACACACTCAGCTCAGGGCAGGTAGTGACCAAAGGAGCCACGCCGCTTGGTGGTGGTGGGCAGATCACTGTAACCATGGGGACCGGAAATACTTGATTCTCATTGGTAGAGCTGTAGATGCTTGATTCTCATTGAGAGAATGTGGTCAGGTGATATGCCACACTGGATCCATGTACAATATAAGAATAAACCTGAGGGCTTGGCTCTCTCTCTTCTTTCACTCTTTATACTCTTCCTTTCTCTTTTTGCCTGTATTGGTTTCACCATAGCCTGCCTACACAACCACAGATTCCAGCCATGGACTTTACATAGGGTTAGTCCCAAGTACTTGTAGGTGTGAATTTGCTCTAGCAGCTTCCCCCCTAGTTCATATGTGTAATATTTGTCAATAGTTGTTTTGTTTGTGGTAAAGAATACAGTCTTTGACTTTATTACATTGATTGTTATTTTGTTGGCATTGCACCATGTATCAAGTTTTAGTAATTTATGATTTAGTGTTTTAATCACTTCTTGCTGTGACCTGGCTCATACGTAGATGACTGTGTCATCTGCATTAAGGTGAAGATTGGTTGCTTCCAGCCACTTCTCCAAGTCATTTATATATAGTATAAATAGCAACGGTCTGAGTTACCGAGCCCTAAGGTACACCTACTTTGACAGGTTCTAATTCTGATACTGCAGGTCCAATTTTAGTGCACTGCATTCTATTTCTAAGGTAGCCCTTGACCCATTCTAGTGTTTTCCCTGTTATACCCATCTGCTTCAGTTTTTGCTTTAATATGGCAGTTATAGTAGTACTATATCATAACATCAGTTATAGTAGTACTAATATCAGTAGTAGTAACAGTAGTAAGAACATCAGTTATAGTAGTACTAATAACAAGAGTAGTAACAGTAGCATTAACAACAGCAGTTATAGTACTAACAGTAGCAGAAACAATATCAGTTGTACTGCACAAATATCAGTAGTAGAAATAGTAGCAGCAACAACAGCAAATGTAATTAGCAGGCATATCAGAAGGAGGAACAGTGGCAGTAGTGGTAACTAGAGTAGGGGCCGTGGTGCCGGCTACTGAAGGTCTTCTCCAGGCGCTGTAAGAGATCATTGAGATATGGGGCGGGGATGCTGCTGTCTTAGTAGCAGGCCACTCATCCTAATGTGCCGCATTTACATCCGGGTATACCATTCTTTGTACGGTCCCTCTGTAGTAGTACAAGCTACTACACAGATTAATTTGTCTACCAAATCACTTCCCCCTCCATTTTCCCATTCCCTTCTATCACCCATCTATGCACACCCTCACCCACACACGGTCACCCACCCACACCCTCACCCTCCCCCACCCACACCCTGTCACCCACATACAGCCTCACCCATCCACACACAGTCACCCACCCATACCCTCACCCACCCACACATGGTCACCCACATACACCCTCCCCCACCCACACACGGTCACACACCCACACAGTCACACACCCACACCCTCACCCATCCACACACAGTCACCCACCCACACCCTCACCCACCCACACACGGTCACCCACATACACCTTCACCCACCCACACATGGTCACCCATCCACACCCTCACCCACCCACACCCTCACCCACACACACACGTCACCCACATACACCCTCACCACCCACACATGGTCTCCCACCCACACCTCTCACCCACCCGCACATGGTCACCCACAGACGGTCACCCACCCACACCCTAACCGACACACGGTCACCCACATACACCCTCACTCACCCTCACCCTCACCCACCCACACACGGTCATCCACTGACACCCTCACACACCCACACCCTCCCCCACCCACATACGGTCACCCACATACACCCTCCCCCACCCACACACGGTCACCCACCCACACCCTCACTCACCCACACATGGTCTCCCACCCACACCCTCACCCACCCACACATGGTCACCCACCCACACCCTCACCCACCCGCACCCACCCACCCCCTCACCCATCCACACATGGTCACCCACCCACACCCTCACCCACCCGTACCCACCCACACCCTCACCCACCCACACATGGTCACCCACCCTCACCCACCCGCACCCTCCCACACACGGTCACCCACCCACACACGGTCACCCACCCACACACGGTCACCCACATACACCATCACCCAAGCATACTCATTATACCCCGACAGGCACCTCCACAAACACTCATCCACTATGCATAACCCACACCGCTATTAACCTTATATACTGTCATATATACCCCACACAAACACGGACACACCCTATCCTCCACCCCTACAAACCCACACACTCACATATCTTTATATATAAATATGTATGCATATATATATATGTTGTATAAGAATTATACAAGTATAATAATCCGGAATTCTATACTTGCTCCTAACACTCACCTACCAGTAATCGGGTGGTTGAGCCTCGGACTACTCACCTTATGCTCAGGCCTACTCGCCTCAACTCGGAGGTGGTGCCACCGCTCGCCTGTTCATTATCCTACTCACTTACCGCCGAAAAATGTTAATACATGTAAATAGCTATATATATAAATATATGCTTATATATATTTATATACAAATATATACATAAATTTATATATGTATATATATTTATATATAGACCTCTATTTATATCTCTGCACATATACATATATATTTACATATAATTATATACAGACAGGGCGACCCGGTATCTTAACAATAAAACGGCTTAACCGCTCTTCGCGAAAAGCTGTCACTACTGTCTCACGCCAGGCGGCAGCACTGGGGCAACGAGATAACGCATCCGCCACCTGGTGTTTCTTTCCATAACTACCAGATGGCGCTTACCATCCCGTGGAGGGATTTGCTTACTCCGTGTTCCGTAATTGCTATCTGCCGCCAGGGTGTTATCGAGACTGGAAATATTCACTTACTTAAACTGGACATTTCTAATTAAACTAAACCGGATTTAGCCAAGTAGAAAGCACATCCGTATCAAAGTAACACCTCTACAGTCAAGGGTTCTGTGGTAAGCTACTAACAGTGTTATTGCCTACGTGCACAGCAGCATTGCATAGTCGAAAGCATATAGAAAAGTATGTAACTAGTCGTGAGTTAGGTGTAGGTGTGTCTACTCTATGAATGACCATGATGCGCACCTTACATATTAAGGTGCACCATGTCTTGCTCTGGGCATTGCCGTGCACCTCACACTTAAAGAGTGCCCAAAGTAATAGTTCAATTGATTTCTATATCATATTATAAAGTTACATAATCTACCCACCTGTATAATGTGCTATATATAATAATTAATACATATAGCATATGCTTACTGTAAATAGCTAGAAAGGGCAAGTAAAGAGACCCTATAAATAGTTCAATGATGTTATTGAATTGTAGCTGTAAAAAAGAAATAAATATATATATATGAAAACATATAATATGAATAAGGAATGCTTAGGGCCGACCCCCGGGCCGTATTCGATTAACACGACTCGGGCGACTTTCAAATAGAACACGAGTGGAGTCGAAAAATATTTGTTGTGTGCAAAACGACCCGGCCCTTGTAATCCATGTCTTGGCTGGGGTGGATTAACCAGAGTACCGCAGAGGAACACGTACACTGGTCCTAGTGACGTCATCGGACCATATATGGAAGATTTGTAGGGCAGGACCAGTGAAGTTATTCCTCGATTGGGTATGCACTACTCTGCAGCGGGGTATCGTCAAAGCATTAAGCCCATAGGCTATTATTAACCAATCGCTGTGGTCCACCCTGTTTGCTGCGAAGCGAAGCTTGATGAGGGATTTCCATTTCCTTTTGCTGGATTTTGATTATTCAACACAAGTATACAAGTGGCGGCGGCATCCATATAGGGCTATTTCCATTTCGGTTTGCTGGATTTTGCTGAATTCATGTTCAACTTCTATGAGTGTGGGTATTGTTTATGTATATATGTACACATGTTAGTCCTAGCCTCCCCCTTGGGGGGTTCGGTATAATTATGCTGCTATATATATGAAGAGTTCAGGCGCAAAACCATCAAACAAGAAATTTCTTTACATTCCTACTTTTGTGTTCATTGCTCCATAATCAGTTCATTATAAGAAAAGTGGAATCAGTGAGAATTAAAATTACCTCGAGGTAAAAATCTGTTATTTTAATGACATTTTTGAATTGGCGTTTACGGGCTTTTGCGCCTGAACTCTTCATATATACATATATATCTGACATATATTCATCGTGCTGCCGGTCGCGATGCGACAAAGACTGCTTTCATTACTTGACTGCCGCTCTTTTTGTGCGGTTGTACATTTCATGAAAGCTGCCTGCAAAAGTGTTGAAGTGCTGCTGGCTTTTGCAAGTTACCAGCGGCACTCTCTCGGGGAGCAAATAGAGGTTTCACACCAGCAAGAACATGTCAAGACAGGCGCAAAACTATTTGCCCCTGCAGTGGCTGGTCAGGAGATGTTGGGAATTCCATACATCAACCACCCTTAATGCTGCCACAGTGACATGGTTTTCTGTTTAGGGTTTGCTCCCTTAGCCTTCGGTTCTGTCAAGAACCTGTACCACAAGGCAGTGGTTTACAACTCTGCAAGGCAGGGGCATCAAACTCCCTGAGGTATTGCTAAACCTGCATACTACATATATACCTGCATACTACATACTGACATATATATATATATATATATATATATATATATATATATATTTATATACATATATATATATATATGTGTGTGTTCCTTACCTTGTAGCGGAAGTCGAGGAAGCGGCACCAGAAGTAGTGCAGGATCTTGAGCACCTCGATGTGGAGGTGGATCACCATGGGCAAGTGGTGCTCTGCCTCCACATGATCCATGGGAGGAGTAGAGGCCGCCAGCCTGGCAGTCACCGAGCTCAGGCCGCACGGTACCGGGGGAACGGGAGGCGGGGCGCCGGGTCAAAGGTCAACGTCATCATTCAGCCCATTTTGCCACAATGTGTATATTTATATGTGTGCGCATTGCTTCATGGGTAATGAAAGAGGGGTTGATAATACGGTGTGTCTTATATTCCCACCAGGGGGCATAGCATGGTTTTCACCGATCCAGTCGGCAATGGCGTTTGCACATCATTACATACTTCATCATCAGTGCTGCCACTAGTGTCGAAGGATTATACTAAACGCGGAGAATGTGGTTCCTGTCGCTGACTCCAGATGGCAGCACCTGCTTACACCGTGCCTCCAGTGGAGCAGCAGCAGTTGGCGAAAGTCTCCCTCCAATGAGGCGTGAGTTGCTCACGCTGGTGCCAGTCAGCGTGGAAGCAAACCACCTCATATGGATGCTACCGCCCAGGACAACAGAAACCAACGCGCTACAGATTATTAAAGCATCGCGAAAAATGTTCATGAGCAATCATTACTGCAATCCAATGATCTATGTACACAGTTATTCACTGCTGATGTCATAAGCCATACAGTCTGCAGACAGTCAGACAGTCTCCAGCAGCTCATTTACCCAGGTCGTCATCCATCAAAGCACAGTTGCGGCTCAAAGTTGCTTTCCATCAGTGATCGGACAAGAACTAGCAATCACAACACGATATTAGCCATCAATGTCGACGTTAACACCGAGTTAATTTTAGTGAACGCGTCTTGCAATAAATGGACAGTGTCAGCCGGAAGTGTGTTGGTATCCTCCTGTGAACACTTCTGGTTGATGACATAGTCTAGTGTTTCCGGTTTCATTGTGCACGTGTGTATCGTTGGAAGCATGCAGTTATTATTACCCACAATGCATTACATTGTTAGGCGTTAACTTCCTGCCTGGGGCTATCCCGGTGTTAAATGGCTTCATAATAATAATAGTAATGATAATAATAATAATGTCCATGCTAGTTAAAGCAAAGAGAAGGCCGACTGAATAAAGTGGATCCAGGCACATGAGTGAGTCCGCAGAAAATGGAATGACGTTCAACTGTTATCCAGGTTGCTTATGCTTTGCAATAATACGTCATTTCCCAGATCCAGACTGGTATCCATGCAACCATACTCAGGTGTAGATCCTCCTCGAAATTTATCCAATTTATCAATTTATCCAATACTTTCCAGAACAATTTCACTGCAATCCACATTGGAGCCGGAAGTAGGTCAAGAATCCTCCTAACAAGTTTGAACCATCATTGTATGGCTTCAAAGTGAGCCTTAAACATGTGGCTTATACTGAAAGATTGGGCTGGGTTCCCGCCCTACTTTCGATGTGCCAACAGACGACATTGGATCTTTAATCAGACCATAAGTAGACCATTTAAATACACCATATTGGAGCTTTAATCCTTTAAAAAATACACATAAAAAAAACAACCCAAAACAAGCGGATACTAATTCAAAAGAGACATGTTTCCATGCCATAGCAACCGAGCAGACGACACTGGTGAGTTGTGCTGTGTGTTGCTAGATGGTTGATGCCGCTGGTTCCCAGAGGCCAGCTGGTGAGTACAGGGACCAGCTGCTTTATTTGGATACCAGCCAACGAGGCGGGCGTCGATGTTAATGCAATTAGAATGGGGACTAAGTGTGTTCGCTCCTCCATGTTGTTCTTGCCTCCATGCAACCTTTAATTGGACCTCCCGGTCGCAATCCACAATTCAGGCACATGTGCAGTGTGTTGCTAAAGGGTTGTATGGCTTCCTACAATTGGCAATCTTTGTTTCTATTTAATTGTAACTAGACATTCATTCGACAGGTGGAAGCCGGTCCTGTTTGGATTTGTTAATGTGAATATACATATTTGATGTATAACGAATTATGCGAGTATAAAGGCGTAAAGGGGAATTTATTGTGTATATTATTGTACGCATTTTGTATATTGCCTCCTCCGCCACCCGACGGTGGCGCCTCCACCGGCCCCCACAGTAACTACCGGGCCGCCACTCGCCACTCGCTCTGGAGGATTTGTCTATATACATACATATATATATTTACATATATATGCTATGTAAAGTATTATATGAAAATAAACAATCACTATTGTATAGACTATTAGTTACCTCACTCCTAGATACTACTTAGACCCTTTGATATTGCACAATATACCTTTTCTCCACAAAGCATGCCCAACAGTAGTTGTTCTTCACTACCATCAAGGGCGTGTTATTGAGGGGAAACTTTTTATAAGAGCTTTTCCACCAAGAATGATCCTTTGTAATCAGTAAATCAATAATAAAAAAAAGAACATAAATATCATCTTCAAAACAGAGATGATCAACTTTGACAAGTTGGCCAGCGACCTGTTCATTACCGATATAACAGGTGGGCCAGATAGGTTGGCTTAGCAGTAGAGTGTCTGCGATCCGAGTGGAAGGGCGCGGGTTCGATCCCTGACTAAAGCAAATCATAAGATGCTAACCAAATTAATTGCGCCTTTTGTTACATCGCCTTACTATTGATTGATTGCTTGAGCCTGATTTGGCACTGTGTCAGCAGAATAAATGCCTGTCTGCGATATCGTATCACGCGTGGTACCAGCGGCATGGTGTCTCACTGGGGCAGAAGTGATGTGATTGTATAAGTTGCTAGGACATAAAACCCTGGCCACTCAACAACAACAATATGCCTACATCTGAAACCTATGCAGTGAATATCCACTGAGTTAAATAGTACACTTGCGGTGCAGGTTTGTTAGTGACGGTGACCCACTGGTTTTCTCGGTTTGTTAGTGACGGTGACCCACTGGTTTTCTCGGTTTGTTAGTGATAGTGACCCAGTGCTTTTCTCGGTTTGTTAGTGACGGTGACCCACTGGTTTTCTCGGTTTGTTAGTGATAGTGACCCAGTGCTTTTCTCGGTGTGTTAGTGACGGTGACCCACTGGTTTTCTCGGTGTGTTAGTGACGGTGACCCGCTGGTTGTCTCGGTTTGTTAGTGACGGTGACCCACTAGTTTCCTCTAGGTGGTGACTTGTTTACAACAACACCGACTGAGTCCAAACTCCCTGGATGTTAACACAGAACACTCACGCAGCCACGTGTACCTCCTCCAGTAGCCTCCTACTGACACAAACACAAACAGATGTCACACAATCTGCACGTGTTGTCTACAGACGCTACAGGTGGTGGCCTGTAGCGAAGAGGCGCCTCCCTGTGAATAGTCATATCGCTAGTAGTGGAATGAATTAGCAGCAGGATAGTGGCTCAGCCACATTGTTGAACAAGGAAATAAATATGTTGAACTTGTGTGAAAGAGTCCGTAATTGCGGGTTGGCCGTTATAACGGATTGCCCGCTATACCACTGCTGTATCTGCTTGACTGATACATCGGCTTGACCGCTATAGCAAGTTGACTGCTGTATTGGGTTGACCTCTCCATTTAGTTGACTGCTATATTGGGTTGATCACTGTATCGGTTTGACCGTTGTATCGGGGTGACCGATATAACTAGTCGACCACTATATTAGGTTGCCTACTGTTTGGGGATTACTACTATAGTAGGATTACCATTGTTCTCTGCTGACCGCTATATTGGGATGCCCGCTATATCGGGCTGATATCACGCTATCTCAGGAAGACCGCTATATCGGGTTAACCACTATATCGGGTTGACCACTATATCCGGTTGGTCACTATATCCAGTTGGCCACTATATCCGGTTGATCACAGTCTTGAGATTACCTTTAAACCTGGTTTACCATTATATCGCTTTTACCGCTATATCAGGTTTACCGCTATAGTGTGGTTTCCGCTACGAGGATGTATACCAGTATATATATCACAGGACATACGTAACAATATATTACGGTGAACCTGATCAGCAACTAGCAATCAGTGGTAACTGATAAACGAACGCCCACGCCCTGATCCAGTCTCTAAAACTGCCAGAGTCATCAGTAAATGAGCTGATCGCCATCGGATCAATACTCTAACAAATGTGAACGTAGGTACTGTCAAACAGCATTTACACACATATCACGCACATTACAGCCTCAGGCCGGTGGGCTGGCCATGTTGGGATTTCTGACAGTGTTGTTACTGTGGATGTATTCTTACTGCAGCTGACAGTGCTAGCATTGATACTGGCTCCTCGATATATATTCACTGTTACTGACAGTGCCTTCTCGAGGTGCTTCCACTGTAGCTGACAGTGCTGCTACTGTCACTGTCACTGCCCTGTAGATGTGATTGTACTGTAGATGAGAGTTCTGTTGCTGACACTGCCCTTTCTGAAGCCGACAGAGTGTTGTTACTGACACTGTCCTGTAGATGTAGTTGTACTGTGGGTGACAGTGCTGGTACTGACAATGCCCAGTAGTTGTGATTCTACTGTAGCTGAGACTCCTGTTACTGGCAGTGCCCTCTCGATGTACATGTACTAACCGTGACACAGTGTTGTTGCTGACACTGTCCTGTAGATGTGATTATACTGTAGCTGGCAATGCTGTAGTTGTACTGTAGTTGACGTGTTGTAGATGACGTGCTGTTAGTCACTGCTTTGATGGTGATTGGTACTGTAGCTGATAGTGTTGTTACTGACACTACACTGGCAATACTTATATATACTGTAGCTGATAGTGTTGTTAGTGACACAGGACTGGTACAGCCCATGTACTGTAGTAGATAATGTTGTTACTGACACGATACTGGCAATGCTTATGTACTGTAGCTGACAGTATTGTTACTGACAGCACACTGGCAATGCCTATATACTTTATCTGACAGGGTTGTTAGAGACACTGTCCTAGCGATGTCCTTGTACGGTAGCTGACAGTAGTGTTACTGACACTGTCCTAGCGATGTGATTGTGCTGTAACTGACTGTGTTGTTACTGATAATGCTGTCCATTGTACTGCAGCTGCTAACATTACTACTGGTACTGTACTGTTGATGAGTTGGTACTGTTACTGACAGTCTTGTTACTGACACTGTCCTAGTGATGTTCTTGTACTATAACTGACCGTGTTACTGACACTGCCCTGGTGATGTCCTGGTTCTGTAACTGGCAGTGTTGTTACTAACACTGTACTAGTGATGTGATTGTAATGTAACTGACAGTCATCCTAGTGATGTGTGTGTACTCTAACTGACAGTGTTAGTGACAATGTAATCCTAGTGATGTGTTTGTACTCTAACTGACAGTGTTAGGGACACTGTCATCCTAGTGATGTGCGTGTACTGTAACTGACAGTGTTAGTGACATTGTCATCCTAGTGATGTGTTTGTACTCTAACTGACAGTGTTAGGGACACTGTCATCCTAGTGATGCGCGTGTACTGTAACTGACAGTGTTAGTGACACTGTCATCCTAGTGATGCGCGTGTACTGTAACTGACAGTGTTGATACTCATACTACTGTATATTACTGTACATTATGCTGTAGCTGCCAACATTGCTACTGATACTGCACTGTTGATGTGCTGGTACTGCTGACACTGCCTTCCATCTGCATGTACTGGTGTTAGTGCTGGTACTGCTGTTGACACCGCTGACACTGCCTTCCATCTGCATGTACTGTTGTTAGTGCTGGTACTGCTGTTGATATCACTGACACTGCCTTCCACTGTGTGTACTGTTGTTAGTGCTGGTACTGCTGTTGACACCGCTGACACTGCCTTCCACTGTGTGTACTGTTGTTAGTGCTGGTACTGCTGTTGACACCGCTGACACTGCCTTCCACCGTGTGTACTGTTGTTAGTGCTGGTACTGCTGTTGACACCGCTGACACTGCCTTCCACTGCATGTACTGTTGTTAGTGCTGGTACTGCTGTTGACACCACTGACACTGCCTTCCACTGTGTGTACTGTTGTTAGTGCTGGTACTGCTGTTGACACCGCTGACACTGCCTTCCACTGCGTGTACTGTTGTTAGTGCTGGTACTGCTGTTGAGACCACTGACACTGCCTTCCATCTGCGTGTACTGGTGTTAGTGCTGGTACTGCTGTTGACACCACTGACACTGCCTTCCATCTGTGTGTACTGTTGTTAGTGCTGGTACTGCTGTTGACACCGCTGACACTGCCTTCCACTGCGTGTACTGTTGTTAGTGCTGGTACTGCTGTGGACACCACTGACACTGCCTTCCATCTGCGTGTACTGGTGTTACTGCTGGTACTGCTGTTGACACCGCTGACACTGCCTTCCACTGTGCGTACTGTTGTTAGTGCTGGTACTGCTGTTGACACCGCTGACACTGCCTTCCATCTGCATGTACTGTTGTTAGTGCTGGTTCCATCAGTGCACGACTTTGATGTCACCTGGCTGCCTGTTAATGCCTGTTACCGGCGAACATGTGTGCATAGAGTTCAACCCTGCTGTAACTGCAGGTGGTGGTAGCTGGTGTTATCGCTACTGCTGCTTGTTCCTCTTCACTGGTATTCACGAAAAATATATTAAAAAATCACCGCTGCAATTACCGCCTGCTGTTATTTTGTTTTCCTTTCTTCTTTCTAGCCGGCTAGCTGGCTCCCGGGTGGCTAATGGGCCGTGGGATCTTCACGGTAACACCTCCAGGGTTTGCTGATCCCGTTGCGTTGCAAGTCTTCATGCAGTGTCCAGTTGTGGTCAGCACCACCCCAGACACCTCCATTCCCCCTGTGCCAGGTGGGTGGCCTTCCTCCAGGTGCTGGCGGCCCTATATGCTGGTTGAGGTATAAGCCTGCATACGCTACTGAGAGAGGGAACTTTCACTATGCGTCAACCACCGTACATATACACATATATACACACACATGTAGTTAGTATTATATCTGACACGTTGGCCGAATGGGTTGAGCATCTACCTCCCGTTCGAACCCTGGCCAAGTCAAACCAATGACTTTAAAATGCATACTTGTCGCTACCTAGCCTGGTGCTCGGCAATACTAGGATAGGGCAAGGAGCAGTGGAATGAGGAAGACCAATTGTCCGTGATTGAAATTTCCCATGGTTAATCAACTAATGAGGCAAAACAATAAAAAATAAAAAATAAGCACCTGATAAATATTACTAAGATGTAAAATCCTAAAAAGCTATACTAAACATATGTTGCAATAAACGATACACGCACACTGTAACGCGCTCCTTCTCTTCCTTTCCACCTCTCCACTCTGCTTGCCTTCTCCACCTTGTCTCCTTACTCCTCGTTCCTCCTACTCCTCCTCGTTCTCCTATGTTCCTACTCATTGTTCTCTCTTGCTCCTTCCCTCCTGCTCCCATTCTAGTTCACCTTATTCCCCATTCTCGTCATCTTTCCCTCCTCCTTCTCTACTCATTCTTCTCTCCCCTTATTGTTTCTCTTCTATTCTTTTCCCCCTTCCCACTCCTTCCTTCCTCTTCCTACCCTCTCCCTCTCTTCCTCTTCCTTTTACTCTACTCTCCGTTTCATTCCCTCCTCCTCTTTCCCTTACGTCTACCTCCTTTTACGCCTCCTACTTCTCCTACCCTCCTCCTTCTCTACTCCTCCTGACCGTCCTTCTCTCCTGATCCTCTCTCTTCTGATCCTCTCTCTTCTTATTCCTTCTCTTCTCCCCGTTCCCACTTCTCTTAACGTCGTCTCCAGTCTCTGCCACCACCGATGACACTGTATACACTGTATCCTCTACTTAAACGCTTGGCTTGCCAAAACCGGAAGTCACATCACATGCGGAAATCTCCTGGGTGAAGGGGAGAAAGGACCCAGGAGGACCCAGGAATAGAACCATCCCAGGAGTGTCACACTTGTTTGTATGCTGACTCCCCCACGTGATCAGTTAGTCAGGTGACCCAACCCGCGATCCCAGCAGGCATGTGTACGTGGTGGGTGCAGTTTAACCCTCACACCCTCACGAGGCTACACTCCCATATGTTAGCAGACAGGATTTCACAATTTTGCTGAGTCACGTTTGTTAGATTAGTCCAAGAACACATCCTTATCACATTCAGTCATGAATCCAGGACTTCTGATATACACCGGAGCGGGATGTAGCTCAGGCGGTAGAGTGTCCACCTGTGAGGTTGTCGTTCATCCTATCGATCCTGCTCAGTGGACCCATTTGTGGTTTGGGCTATTTTCCATTCCAACCAATGGTCCACAACTGGTTCAGCAAAGGCTGTGGTATGTGCTCTCCTGCCTATGGGAAAGTACATATAAAAGACCCCTTGCTGCTTATCCGAAAGAGTAGCCTATGTGGCGAATGTAGGTTTCCTCCAACGAAATATGTCAGAATGACCATAGGTTTGACGTCCAGTCACCAATGATAAAAATCAATGTGCTCTAGAGGTGTCGTTAAATAAAACAAGCTTTCCCTTTTCTGACATACACCTTGTGTGTGGGGAGGATGGAGCCTCCTGGCAATATCAATAGGGCGTTACATGACCTTCAAGTGACCTCTATCCTCTCCAGAATGTGCACCCCATGCCTCCTGCCACGCCAGCTCTATTTCTCCTTTACCGCTGCCACGTATCATTCGTGATATCGGTGCATTACTCGCCATGTTTTGTTGTTTTTTCCTGGTCACTCGTTAGCAGACGACTATTGGGCGCAGACGACATCCTGCCTCCCAGCATGTGTCACTCACTCAGCGGGCCACAGCGCCACGTGGTGGTGAATGTGGGCGCTGTACACTGGGATAGCCACCATACCTGGCCTCTGACTGTTCATGGGCATGTTCGGCTGCTTTCCCGCCCTTTTTTAAATGTTCACTCAGGCGTGCCATGTGAATGGTATATAGTGCTAAGATGCTGTTGCCATGGCAACATCAGTGATCGCTCCTCCTCCAGTGTGGCGGGATACTTCCTGGGTCGGTGTGTGCAGATGTTCCCGCCATTTGAGCGATGAATGTCGTCTGCTCACAGCGGGCGGTGTTGCTACGCTCCGCGTCAAGTCTGTCTGTTTGTCTCCACGTCTCAGTGTCTGACTGGGCAGGTGGGCAGGTGGGCAGGTGGGCAGCAGGTGGGTGGGTGGATGGAAGGTAATCCACTGAATCCTCAATTGTAAGGTGAACCTTCCCGTCTTAGTACACGTGTACTTATCACTAGTGCTACTACCTCACCATCGCTCGCCGTACACTTCCTGACGTCACATCACGTCATGAAGTCACACCACCACGATGACAGCAGCACGAAGCAAAGCACCCCCATACCTGGAGTGCTGGTTAGGGGTTGGGGTGGAAGGGGTGCACAGGGGAAGGGGGTTGGCCCTTAACAAATGACAGTTGACCTGGCGTCTCCCGCTAGCTATAAAGAAGCACTTTCTCCAATCGTTCCCGCCAAAATGTTCCCCGCCGAGACGAGCCGACGACTTCCCTACCAGAGCCGCTTGTCCACAAGGTGGCGCCAGTGTGGGCCGATTGAGGAGGTCTTATAATTAACTTAGCCTACTCGTCACAGACCCGGCCCAAACTACAACCCCCCCCCCCCCCCCCACACACACACACACTTCCTCCCGCCTCCCACCGACATCCCTCCCACACACCCCTCCTCTCCAACTCCTCCCAGAGCTCGCTAAACCTCTCTTCCTAGTCCAACATCCAGCATGGGTTCACTCTCCAGCTTCTCAAACACTCCCCCGATTATAATGAATATTGCAAACTGCAGACGACCACACACACTACCATTACCAAGACCCAATTTCTAGCGCCATATAATCCATCTGCGGACAATCCAAACGCACGCATTATGCCCTCCTTTTTAATGCAAAGAGAGCGGGAGGCGAGGGGAAAATATGTCAAATGTGTTCAAAATGTTGTTTTTACACGTGGGCTTTATTCGGGAGATTTGGGTTATTTGCTGGTTCGGTCGACGAAGTGTTAGTATATGTTTGTTTGGTTGGTGAATTCTTAGTCAGACGATGCCCCGTGCCGTTAACAGCCTAATGAAGATCTCGTTAAGGGAGGCGCCAAATGTCAAGCAGTATGTTTTATGTGAGTTAATCAGCAGGTAGCGATGTAAATACCGCCCGACGTATACTCATACTCATCCTCATCCCCATCCCCATCCTCATCCTTCCCCATATCGCCCCGTTCTCCATTTCCCCTTATCGGCGCCACTTTTCCTGTGTATTCCCACAACACCCATTTTCTCCTCTTCCTCCTCCTCTTCCTATCCGTCCCTTCCCCCGTCCCCTCTCCCACCCTCTCCTCATACTGTCTTATCATTTTCTTCTCCTCCTCCCCGTCAACTCCCCCGTCCCCCTCCGACCCCCTCCTCATACTGTCTTATCATGTTCTTCTCCTCCTCCCCTCCTACCCGTCAACTGCCCCGTCCCCCCTCCAACCCCCTCGTCATACTGTCTTATCATTTTCTTCTCCTCCTCCCCTCCTACCCGACAACTCCCCCATCCCCCTCCCTCCCCCTCCTCATACTGTCTTATCATTTTCTTCTCCTCCTCCCCTCCTACCCGTCAACTCCCCCGTCCCCCTCCCTCCCCTCGTCATACTGTCTTATCATTTTCTTCTCCTCCTCCCCTCCTACCCGTCAACTCCCCCCGTCCCCCTCCCTCCCCCTCGTCATACTGTCTTATCATGTTCTTCTCCTCCTCCCCTCCTACCTGTCAACTCCCCCGTCCCCCTCCCTCCCCCTCTTCATACTGTCTTATCATTTTCTTCTCCTCCTCCCCTCCTACCCGTCAACTCCCCCATCCCCCTCCCTCCCCCTCCTCATACTGACTTATCATTTTCTTCTCCTCCTCCCCTCCTACCCGTCAACTCCCCATCCCCCTCCCTCCCCCTCGTCATACTGTCTTATCATTTTCTTCTCCTCCTCCCCTCCTACCCGTCAACTCCCCCGTCCCCCTCCTCCCCCTCGTCATACTGTCTTATCATTTTCTTCTCCTCCTCCCCTCCTACCCGTCAACTCCCCCATCCCCCTCCCTCCCCCTCCTCATACTGTCTTATCATTTTCTTCTCCTCCTCCCCTCCTACCCGTCAACTCCCCCATCCCCCTCCCTCCCCCTCCTCATACTGTCTTATCATTTTCTTCTCCTCCTCCCCCTCCTACCCGTCAACTCCCCCGTCCCCCCCTCCCTCCCCCTCGTCATACTGTCTTATCATTTTCTTCTCCTCCTCCCCTCCTACCCGTCAACTCCCCCATCCCCCTCCCTCCCCCTCGTCATACTGTCTTATCATGTTCTTCTCCTCCTCCCCTCCTACCTGTCAACTCCCCCGTCCCCCTCCCTCCCCCTCTTCATACTGTCTTATCATTTTCTCTCCTCCTCCCCTCCTACCCGTCAACTCCCCCATCCCCCTCCCTCCCCCTCCTCATACTGACTTATCATTTTCTTCTCCTCCTCCCCTCCTACCCGTCAACTCCCCCATCCCCCTCCCTCCCCCTCGTCATACTGTCTTATCATTTTCTTCTCCTCCTCCCCTCCTACCCGTCAACTCCCCCGTCCCCCTCCCTCCCCCTCGTCATACTGTCTTATCATTTTCTTCTCCTCCTCCCCTCCTACCCGTCAACTCCCCCATCCCCCCTCCCTCCCCCCCCTCATACTGTCTTATCATTTTCTTCTCCTCCTCCCCTCCTACCCGTCAACTCCCCCATCCCCCTCCCCTCCCCCTCGTCATACTGTCTTATCATTTTCTTCTCCTCCTCCCCTCCTACCCGTCAACTCCCCCATCCCCCTCCCTCCCCCTCGTCATACTGTCTTATCATTTTCTTCTCCTCCTCTCCTACCCGTCAACTCCCCCCCTCCCCCTCCCTCCCCCTCGTCATATGTCTTATCATTTTCTTCTCCTCCTCCCCTCCTACCCGTCAACTCCCCCGTCCCCCTCCCTCCCCCTCTTCATACTGTCTTATCATTTTCTTCTCCTCCTCCCCTCCTACCCGTCAACTCCCCCGTCCCCCTCCCTCCCCCTGGTCATACTGTCTTATCATTTTCTTCTCCTCCTCCCCTCCTACCCGTCAACTCCCCCGTCCCCCTCCCTCCCCCTCTTCATACTGTCTTATCATTTTCTTCTCCTCCTCCCCTCCTACCCGACAACTCTCCAGTCCCCCCTCCCTCCCCCTCGTCATACTGTCTTATCATTTTCTTCTCCTCCTCCTCCTCTTCCTATCCGTCCCTTCCCCCGTCCCCCTCCCGCCCCCTCCTCATACTGTCTTATCATTTTCTTCTCCTCCCCTCCTACCAGTCCACTCCCCCGTCCCCCGTCCCCCCTCCTTACCCACACATACCTTTCACTTCAATCACATAGGATCGTCCTCATACTGTCTTACCCACATCATATTCATACACTTCTATGGCATCTTGATTCTTGTGTTCTAGAAACTATTTCTTCTCATTTCACTAATCCACGTCATTTCTGTCGCATTCTTTTCATGGTATCCGTTCCCGTTTTCACAAATTCGGTCCTTCTGCATTCTCTCCATCTTTCTCCTACTCGGCTTCTTAGTATCTCAAATAATCTCTTCATTCTTTTTCTTTCTCGCTCATTCTCTAGCTTTCTGTCATTCTCTCAGTATCTTTCCTTTTTTCCATTATTTGTCTGTCTCGAAAGCTCTCTCATTCAATCTCCTGATATATTTTTTAACGGGCCGGGTCGTTCAGTGGTAACAGTGTCCGTTTCCTGCGCGAGAGGTCAAGGTTTGATCCCAGGCCAAGACAAGCTAAGACATGGTATTTGTTGCAAACTCGCTGCACGTTGGAATTATTAGGATAGGGAAAGAAGTGGTTGGCTCTGTGTCAGGATAATGTCACTGAAGGCAGTATTGCATTATGATGCATCGCGGTATCTCACTGAAGCAGCACTATAACGCCATGGTCAACAAGTGCGAATTGTCTTAAGTCAGTAAGTGTCTGATATTACCATATATGTTGTAAGGACACTCGCTGAGTCATTCACATTTTCTCTCATTCTATCGCTATCCTTTTAATCCCCTCAACTTATCATTAAGTTTTATTCATTTAAAAAACATAGTCCATGCTCTCTCATTTTGCGCGCACACACACATGCACACTCACAATCTCTCTGGTTTCTGGATCCACCTCCGCTCTGCTTTTTGTCTGATCCTCATTTTCCATCAACAACCCTCTTTCTCTTCTCTCTTGGCCTTGATTTCCCACTTGCTCATCATTCTCTTCCCAATCCTCATTCACCTTCGCTTCCTCATTCTCTTCTGCTTCCTCGTTCTCTTCTGCTTCCTCTTTTGCTTCCTCATTCTCTCCCATTTCTCATTCTCTTCCCCTTCCTCATTCTCTTCCCTTTTCTCATTCTCTTCCCCTTCCTCATTCTCTCTGCTTCCTCATTATCTTCCTCTTTCTCATTCTCTCCCCCTTCCTCATTCTCTCCGCTTCCTCATTATCTTTCCCTCTCTTATTCCCTTCTGATTTCTCATTATCTTCTGCTTCCTCTTTCTGCTCTGCTTCCTCATTCTCTCCCTTTTCTCATTCTCTTCCCCTTCCTCATTCTCTTCCCCTTCCTCATTCTCTTCCCCTTTCTTGTTATCTTCCCCTTCCTCATTCTCTTCCCCTTTCTTGTTATCTTCCCCTTCCTCATTCTCTTCCCCTTCCTCATTCTCTTCCCCTTCCTCATTCTCTTCTGCTTCCTCATTTTCGCCCCCTTCCTCATTCTCTTCCCTTTCTTGTTATCCTCCCCTTCATCATTCTCTTCCCCTTCCTCATTCTCTTCCACTTCCTCATTCTCTTTTCCTTCCTTATTCTCTTCCCATTCCTTATTCTCTCCTTTCCTCATTCTCTTTCCCTGTCTCATTCTCTTCTGCTCTCTCATTCTCTTCCCCTTACTCATTCTCTTCATCAAGCTCGTCCACTTACATCTACCCTCTTCTCATTTCCTCCAGCCTCCTTCCTACCTCACTATTAGGATATGGTGACTGAGTATGTTACCAGTCGATGGTGCCAGTGAGTTGATGGTGCCAATTTGATGGACACATATCCCAGTGCGGCAGCACTATACAACTTCACATTGTCACAAGCTGGTACCCGTCCTGAGATGACTTCAGATACCAGACGTTGCTAGGACGCAAAACCCCAACCGTTGAGTGTCCAGTATCTGGCTAACAACCTCTTACATCCGCCATAGCGCTATGGTGAGCC
This sequence comes from Branchipolynoe longqiensis, assembly GCA_030323885.1. NCBI lineage: Eukaryota > Metazoa > Annelida > Polychaeta > Phyllodocida > Polynoidae > Branchipolynoe > Branchipolynoe longqiensis. Next base: position 63,826,040 of record CM059195.1, read on the forward strand.
TTAGTGACTGCAACTCTGCTCAAACTGTCATACCAGGAATTGATCTAATCCCTGTCTGGATTAAGCAGATCCGCTGCAACCCCCTCCCCCTCCCCCACTTCCGTGCCCCCCTGCCCCCCCCCCCCCCCACACACACACACCCTACACTACATCCGCTTCTGGTCACCTACGTTTCAACAGGAATTCTTGACATGACTATTCCCTATATCATCTTAACAACGTATTAACAATCTAGAAAGACCAACTGTATCGGACCAAAAAAGATAACCATGATATACTCAGCATAATGGTCACTGACAGAGCAGGCCCTGTCTGAGTTGGAGTTAATTTGCTATTCTATAACATCAGACAAAGGGACATACATAAGTACATAGTCAATGTAGGCTTTGTGATCCTTTCTGCGGGGAAGTGTTTTGTAGTAAACTACTTCATTACAATACTTCTCTACAATTAATTATCAATACATGACCTAAACATGTTTCAATTCTATTTGAGAGAATGTTTATCCAACGGCGTAAGTAAGTATTCCCTAGCCGACGTCACTCTAAAAGCTGAGAAAGGTCATTAGGCCTGACTGACCCTAATCATATTCACAGCTTGTCTAAAGTGGTCCCGGTGGTCTTGGCTGCAACCTAAAGACCTCTCACAGAAGAGGTTCTTTCAAGATATATAAACCACAAATAGGCAAGTTTGATCACGACTAAGACTAGTTGTATTGGTTGTTGGTTTGTTTATTGTTGTACGTCCTAGCAACATATAAGGCCATATCAGGACGGGATGTATTGTTTGCCTTACTACTCCTTTAAAGCGAACCATGTTCTTAAACATGTCAATCACAATGTAAACACGTATCGCTGACGATGACTTACTTCTAGATGAGGATGCCCACCCAGGAAGTGGTTATTTTTGTTAAAATTAACCTTTACCTGACCTATGATTGTGAATGTCATGGAAGTCATGCCTGGAAGTTTGGTACTTAAGCTGACATACTACTGTAGTGCGGGTCATTTGCAAAGAGTTGACAGGTGAAATGACATCCAATAAATGAGACAGTCATGACCAAACTGTTAGGACTTGAAATGATGTTATGTGATTTCAAAATTCATAGACAGACTGTCACTAGATAAAATGACATCCCATATTTTTAAAAGTCAAGCACAAATGGCTAGGAATCAAAGTAATAAAAAATACATTCCATGATACTACACAACTTGTTTGTAGCAAAATGACATCCCATAATAGCGAAAGCGTGACCCTGTTGTCAATATTCGAAATGACATCCTATGATTATGAATCACATGCAAAAAAAGTGGTAGGATTAAAAATTACATTCCATGATTTGGAACGACATCTACGATTATCGGTAGTCAAAATGACACACATGGTAAGATTATAGAAGTTATGTATAAACTATCAGTAGTCAAAGTGATATCCTCATATATCAAAAGTGTCAACACTCAAAATGACAGTCCATGGGTATGAAAGCCATGTTATATCAGGAGTCAATCCGACACTTTAGTATTGCTAAAAGTCATGTACAAATCACGACTAGTGTTAAATACAAGCGAAAGTGACCCCCTGTTATTGTAAAAGTCATGTACAACAAGCTATCAGCGCTAAAACCCACATCCTATTATTTCAAAACATTGTCAGGAATGTCAGTAACCTGGTATGATTGTGACAGGTGTGTGCGAACTGTTGATAACACAAACCCCGGTGTCCCGTGTGATGAGCGCTAATTGGAAATGAGTTGTGACACGGGCACTTTAATTGGGACGGTCACATGGCAGGCGGGCGTCTGTGCTAGTAACTAAGCTGTCCGCCGGAGTAACCCCAGTGAGCAGCTGTGTGTTAAAGCTGCATAGTCCGAGAGAATATTAAATTTTCAAAACCAAGACAATTATCTCAATTTGATCCTACATATCTATTTTAGACACTGATGCACTTATTAAGCATCTGTTGTCACACAGGAGGGGATATACAGTCAATTTAATAGAACCTGTTACTGCTGAAGGCTACAATGCCAGAGTTTTGGTGTGCTTGCCAAAACTAATTTGACATGTTTCCACTTCAAATATCTAAAAAATTAGCCATTTAAGATAAAAGTTACTTCAAACTAAAGTAAGGTAGATTATAACAATCAATTCAATATATTTATCTCAGAAAAATTACAAAAAATCAAACCCATCGGATTATGCAACTTTAAGCACCATCCAGCATTCAATATGTAAATGAGGAACCCTGGCACCCTGCTGTGTCTCCCTCCACCCCCCACCCCATGTTTCCTCCTGGTCCCTTTCCCTCACCCCCGCCGTTTAGCATCCTCCTGTCTCCATCCACCGCCATGTTTCCTCTTGGTCCCTTTCCCTCACCCCCGCCGTTTAGCATCCTCCTGTCTCCATCCACCCCCGTGTTTCCTCCTGGTCCCATCCACCGTCACTAGCTAATTCCTCGTTTTGCTCTCAGTGTCTTTGCCCACCTGTTTCTCCTCTCTCTCTTTTCTCCTTCCGCTCTCTCCCCTCTCCCTCTCTTCCCTCTCCATCTCTCCCCTTTCCCCCTCTCCCCTTTCCCCTCTCCCCCCCTTTCCCTCTCTCCCTTTTCCCTCTCTCCTCGCGCTCTCTCTCTACTGTTCTCAATCCCTTTCCCTCTCTCCTCTTTCCCTCTCTCCCAGCGCTCTCCCTTTACTGTTCTCTCCTAACTTTCTTTCCTCCTTTCTTCTCTCTCTCCTGTCTCTTTTAGTTTCCTTGTCCCGCTTTCTCCTCTCTCTGCTCCTTCCGCTCTCTCCTATTTCCCTCTTTCACCGTTCTCTCTCTGGTACTCTCCTACTTGTAGTTTCCTTGTCCCACTTTCTCTTCTCTCCGCTTCTTTCGCGCTCTCATATTTCCCTCTTTCACCACTCTCTCTGGCACTCTCCTACTTTTCTTCCCCCCTTTCTTCTTTCTCTTTCCTATCTCTCCTATCTCCCCATCTCCCTCTTGTCTTCCCATTCTCTTTCTCTGAGCCCACTCTTCCCAAGTTCTCTACCTATGTCTATGCCACCTCTCCCTTCGCTCCCACTTCTTCCAGTTACTCTCTTTTGCAGAACTCTCTTCTATTTCAATTTCCCTCTATCTCACTCGTATCCTCTCCCTCTCTCTTATCGTATCTTCCTGTCTTCAGCACTAGCCCTCTTCGTCTCATTCTTTTTCTCTTTCTTACCCCTTTGCCCTCTTTGTTCATTCCTCACCCCTCTTCTACTCATCTCCCGTCCCCTCTCCTTCTTTCTCCCTCCTTCTCTCCCCTGCCTCTCCCTCTCTGACCCTCTATCACATTTTCATTCTCTCCTCGTTCTCACGGTCTCCGTTGTCGCTACTCTCTCTCCTCGATTACTCTTCTAACCTCTCTTCACTATTTCCCCTCTCTTTTGCCATCGTCTGTCCTTTTCTCTCCTCTCACCTACTACTTTCCCTATTCATCTTTCTCCTCTCTCACCTCTCTCTCCTACTTTCCTTATCTCTTTCTCCTCTCTTTCCACTTTCTCGTTTTTCCTTCTCTCCCAGGTCTCTCCCTCTCCTGCTCTCCTACTTATCTTTCCTCCTTTCTTCTCTCTCCCTCCCTCTCCTATCTCCTCTTTCCTTCTCCCAACACTCTCCCTCTCTCTCTTGCCCCCTCCCAATTTCTCCCCTCTCTCCCTCTGTTGCTACTTCAACTCCAGTCCATTCCTGCTTCTGTAGAAAATGCACCTTTTGAAAAAGAAACAATTAAAAGAAACAAATAAAAAGAAAGAGCCCGACTTGCTAATTTGCAACGCGTGTGCGTAAGGAATTGTTAGTAAGATGCGGCCCACAACCTAACAGCAGCATCCGCCTTGCCACTGACCCTGGATGCGCCCAGCCCCCGCTCACATTAGCGCTATTCCCGCGTTTTGACGCCGAAATAGCGTCACGTGACTGCTATAGCCCGGCTCCTAATATCAGCACACTGCTACGCCGGAACCAAGTGGCGGACTCAGTCGCACCATCAAAGGCGCCTTCATAGAGGTGCAGGTTTTATTAGGTTTGTTTGTTGGGGTTTTGCATCCTGGCAACATCTAAGGCCATATCAGGATGTGTAGCGACTTGCGACAGTGCACACTCATGGTGACTTTATAGTGGCTGCACCACTGGGAGATCAGGCTGCCAGCACCATGACCAGATATCCCACTCAGTCACATTATCCTGACACTGAGCTATCGAGTCCTTTCCCTATCCTAGTAATGCCGAACACCAGGCTAGGTAGTGATAAGTATCAAATTTGTAAGTCATTGGTTTAACTTGGCTGGGTTTCAGACTCTCGACCTTCCACATGGGAATTCTGCGCTTTATGGATTCGGCCACCGCATCCGATGATGGGTTTTATATTTCAAGATGTTCAATTAATAATTTGGAGATGTTGTGTTGAGATGAGATTTAATGGGAGTCATTCGCATCCTTTTTATATTCCAAGATTCTCAATTAATAATTTGGAGATGTTGTGTTGAGATGAGATTTCATGACAGTCATTCGCATCCTTTTTATATTCCAAGATACTCAATTAATAATTTGGAGATGTTGTGTTGAGATGAGATTTCATGGCAGTCATTCGCGTCCTAGACTGAAGAACGGAGAGGATGGGGTTCTGAGGTCAAACAGTGATTGACTATTAAAATGCAGTCAGCACTAATGGCTCTACAGGGCGCACTGGTCTGGTAGAGTGACGGGGGATGGCGGCAGTGCAGGTAGTTGGTGATAGTGGGAGGTAGTAGTGGTGGTTGTGGTGATGGTGGGGATTATAGTGGGAGGTGGTAGAGGTGGTGAGGGTGCTAGGGGGCAGTGGTAGTAATGCTGGTGGTGATGATGGGGTCTTAGTGGGAGGTGGGAAAGGTGGTGGTGGTGCTGGAATTGCTATTGGGCAGTGGTAGTAATGGTGGTGGTGATGGTGGGGATGTTAGTGGGAGGTGGTAGAGGTGGTGGGGTGTTAGTGGGAAGTGGTAGTAATGGTGGTGGTGGTGGTGGTGGTGTTAGTGGGAGGTGGTAGAGGTGGTGGGGTGTTAGTGGGAAGTGGTAGTAATGGTGGTGGTGGTGGTGGTGGTGTTAGTGGGAGGTGGTAGAGGTGGTGGGGTGTTAGTGTGAAGTGGTAGTAATGGTGGTGGTGATGGTGGGGTGTTAATGAGCGGTGGTGGTCGGATTACTAATGGGAAGTGGTAGATGTGGTGCCGGTGGTGGTGGTGAAGGTGGTGCTGGCTGGAGGCAGTAAAGATGGCGGTGGTGGCTCGTCATTGCGGGTCAGAATGCTACAGACAAGGACAATCCTGGTGGACAGTTGGCGAACTTCAGATACCCACCCACAACACACTGTACGCTAACGGAGCCTATGTGCCCTTTAACACAGACAAAATGTCATCCACACGAAGTGGCTTCCTTCGTATTATTTTTCTCTCGGTCTCTTCTACATCAGCAGTGCTCTTTACATTGGGTACGGCTGGGTCAAGGGTCAAAGTCCTATTACCAAGAAACCAACAACATTTCATCGACACGACCTAGATAGTAATGCGGCTCCCATCAGTAGCAGCTACAGTAGGGAAGTGTGCACCCCAAAATACAATAAATTCACTGAGGTTTAGAGTGTCTGTTTTAGTACAAAACTCAAATTAATTTAGATTCATTCCATTCTGTGTAAGATAGTTTCAAACTAGTCTAGGATAAAACTATGTTAGAAGTAAAGCCCTCCCTGCGTGTTTACCCATGTAGTAAGTGTGTACCCATCTAGTAGTTGCTTTGGGGGGGGGGGGCGGGGTTTACATCCTGGCAACATATAAGGTTATATCAGGATGGGTATTGTAACAGTGTGCACTCATGGCAACTTTATAATGCTGCCCCACTCGGAGACCAGGGCGCCGAAACCATGACCATATTCCCACTCTGTCATATTATCCTGATACTGAGGTAACCAGTCCTTGCCCTATCCTAGTAGTTCTGAGCACCAGGCTAGGTCATTACAAGTTCCAATTGTGTAATTCAGTGGCTCGGCCAGAATTCAAACTCCCAACCTTCCACATGGGAAACCTGACATGACTCAGGAATATCGCTAACCAAACCACTTTTCTTTTATTTCTATTTTGGTCTCAAAGTATTTTGGTTCCCCAATCACTCACTCACTCACTTTTTGCATATTGCTTTCTTAGAATAGGCAGTCACAATTCGCTAACATGAGCTACAGAGTTAAATCACATCATCTTACAGAATCACTCAACGATGTCCGAGGATTGATTGATTGATTGATTGGTGGTTGCTTTACGCCGTGTCAGCAGCATAGGCCATATTCACGGCGAGAAATGTTTGTTTTTTGTTCAAACCATTGCTTTTACAAGTAAAAGCAGACAATCAATTATGTGCCAATAGACACTCATTAAATTAGAAAGCTCACAATCATATATTTGTGGTCAAGGGAAACAAATTCCCAAAGAAAAAGAAAAGTTTTATTAATAATTGATAGAATTTATTTAGTAAACTATATGAGGTGGTACAGTCCAGCTGCCCTCAAAAAGGCTCAAATGTTTTCTTGTTTTACTTTAGTAAATGGTCATGCATACTGTCTGCAGTGTAGAATTGTTGGCGCAGGGCCAAGAAAATCAACGCAACTTAGTCAAATGTGTTTGAGTGCCAGCGGGGACTGACACTCAATACATTCAGGGGGAGGTTCCCCCTTGAGCAGAAAAGCATGTGTAAGTCTTGAGTGGCCAATACGGCAGCGGCTAAGGACCACTTGGTCCCGCCGACCTCCTGCATGAGTCTGTGGTGGTTTTCACACAGATGGTTCAATTTCTTTAAGTTTATTAATGTTTTCATCCCACTCATGTTGCCATTTGGATTTTATGTGGGTAGCTATTAGTGGTTTCAGATCAGAGTGAGGGATCAGACACGGTTCAAGATCACAGTTCAGGGCCTTCTTCGCAGCCCGATCAGCTCGTTTGTTTCCTTGTATGCCGGCATGGCCAGGCACCCAGCACAGGTGGATGTCATACCTATCTGTTGCCAGTTGGTTCATTTTATAAATGACCATTGCTAGAATAGGGTGACACGGTCATGGGTGACACGGTCAAGTGACTTTGTCAGGTCGGGGCAGGCTGCTTCTCTTTATACTTACCCTCTTCTGTTTATATATTTAGGCATAACAGCCTGTTACCAGATTTGGCCTGTCTATATAGGACATGTCATAATTATAGTGGTCATGCAGCGAGGACTGACTATACCAATACTGACCACCAAATGCATTTAGTGATGGAGCTTCGACTATTTCAGGTGGAAGCCTATTCCATGTGTTTGCCGTTCTATCATGCAGAAAGTTTTTCCTCACTCGCCGATTGGTCCTGGGATTTTGAATCCTAGCCTTGTGTTCTGTGGATTCCATTTTCAATTTAACATCTGGAGCCTTTATGGTATGTAATCCAGATATATGCTTCAATATTTCTATGATGTCACCTCGAGCGCACCACTCGCAGTGAAACCAGATTTATTTAGGTCAACTCTGTTCTGAAAGCGGTGTTCCCTCAGGCTGCTTACCGTGACCAGTTAGATTTCAAGTCACACAATTAGCACGGCTCAGTCCACGTGGGCAAACCGCACTTCCAAGCCCTAATTAATCCAACTGGCTTAATTTCCACTGAAACCAACATCACAGCAATCGACCGTGTTGAATAAGCCTCTCTGGGCGTAGTGAGACGGTTAGCTCAGTGGGATGTGGTTTTATGAGTGTCAGTTGAAAGACTGGGTGCAATGAGCTGTGCTAAATGTAGATTTAAATGCTGCTCACAAAGTGTCAACTGAGCTACCATACTCCAAACACTGAAATAAATGTCCCCTGCTCCAGCATCACCACCATCATACCCAAGTATGGATTTTGTAAGTCAATGGTTTTGACTTTGTTGGGATTTGAATGTCCTACACATAACGCGAGCTTTCACATCATTTATTAGATTTAGCCATTCCATCTGTGTAACAGGGATGAAAGTGGTCTCCGTAGTAAAAAAAAGGAAATGCAGATATTCTCCCATCAGCCTAGCATTGTCAGAGATTCGCGGAAAAACACTGGAAGTCAGGTCTCAACTAGTTGTGATTGTATTATCGCCCATATCTAACAGTTTCTTGCTTAGGTTTTATGTTCTAACTACATCTAAGGTCATATAAGAACAGGATTCGAACCACCCAACTGTTGTCATATACATCCCATCTTTTGGAATTTTGTTTAACGTTAATCGGTGAATATAAAAAATCCGTGAAACCGCAGGTTTTTCATCTCTTTTATATACGTTATCAAAACCAGCAACATGAATGTATTAGTACGATTGATATCATAGAAGCTACATAGCGACACTATTCGGATGTCCGGGTTACACACACACACACTCTCCCTCACCCAAATGTTTGTTTACAGGTACACAGGGCCATTCTTACCAGCATTATAATGTTCCTGGTCGAGTGCATGCAGTGTGCGACGGTGTATGGGGGCAGGGTTGTAGTGTAGTAATTGCAACACAAATGTAACCTGACTCTATGTATATTCAGGTTGGGGCGGTTGGGGCGGTGGGGGCAGGCAGTGATGTGGGTGTCCATTGTTCTTGACAACAGAAATAGAAACCCTCTGCATTGCAGCTGCCAATAGTACAATACAGAATACATATATATATATATATATAGCAGACAGATAAGAAATACAGATTAATAGTACACCACGCTCACAAATGGCAAGCACCCCCAGTGGCTAGCTGTTATGTCTCGAAATAAACATACTACAGTACAACCCCGTTAAACCAAGCACGGTTAAACCAAACCATCAGTTAATCCAAACTTTTCTCGGTGGCCCGGAAAAATACTACCATTTATCATATAAAAAAAGTTGGTTAAACCAAAGTTGGTTAATCCAAAGTATTGGTTAATCCAAACAAAACTGTCGGGCCCCAGGCCACTTCCGGTACTGTTAAACCAAACTTTTATGTGGTTATAAGGTCATCTGAGACTTTTTTATATGATAAATGGTAGTATTTTGCCGGGCCGCCGACAAAGTTTGGATTAACCGATCGTTTGGTTTAACCGAGCTTGGTTTAACGGGGTTATATTGTATATACATAAAAAAACTATAATAAAAGTGTCTGCATACATTGTATATTACATTCATAATGCACCCATATTTTTGCCAAAGCCAAGTGAAAGTCGAAGCCAAAGCTCGAATAAACCAATGGTCGGTTAATCCAAACAAATTTGAAGGGTCCTTTCAAGTTTGGTTTAACGGGGTTATACTGTACAAGGAATTTGAGTCCAACAAACGATTGATACATTTAATTGGTTCTGGAACAGGGTATTAGTGGGATAGTAGATTGTTGGTGTCTTACGTCCTGCCAACATCTGGACGGTAGGATACTGGAAGGAATCGTTGTATTATGATGCATCTTGCATCTCAACAAGACAGCTCTATGAATATATCGGATGGGCATGTATCCTCACAAGTGGTCACCTGTTCTCAGGGTTTCCTGAGCTAAGTAGTATAGGGCAGAGGGGATTGCACCCAGGCTGCACAGGACTTATTAGGGTTATATATTCTGGCAACATCAAAGGTTTTGTTTGTTTGTTGTTGTTTTACGTCCTAGCAACATCTAAGGTCATATCAGGATGGGTACCGGCTTGTGACAGTGCACACTCATGGCGACTTTATAGTGCTACCCCACTGGGAGATCAGGCCGCCAGCACCATGACCTGATATCCCACTCAGTCACATTATCCTGACACTGAGCCAACCAGTCCTTGCCCGATCCTAATAATGCCAATCGCCTGGATAGGAAGCGACAAGTATCAATGTTAAAGTCATTGGTTTGACTCGACCAGGATTCGAACCCACGACCCCATGGTCTACCAACACGGGAGACGGAGGCTCTAACTCATTCGGCCATCCCGTCTGGTCAACATCAAAGGTCATAGCAGGACGGGTCCCGACTTGTGACAGTACGCACTCATGGCGACTTTATAGTGGTCCCACTCGGATACCACGTCATCAGCACCATGACCTGATATCCTACCCAGCCACATTATCCTGGCACCGAGCTAACCAGTTCTTCCCCGATCCTAAAAATGTTGATCGCCAGGCTAGGTAGCAACAAGTATAATAACATTTGTAGGTCATTAGCTTTACTCGACTGGGATTTGATTGTAGTAGAGGTAGTGATGTTTGTTACCGCATTGCACAGATCTTTTTGTTAGTAGTTCACATAGTAACGTGAGCATTGTAAGTAGTACTAGTAATGGGAAAATGATATGGCACTCAGAGTTTGCTGAGCTAAGTAGTATATGGTAGAGGCGGTTGTACACAGGCTGCAAAACACTTAGTTGTAATAGATTGTTTGTTGGGGTTTTACGTCCTGGCGACATCTAAGGTTGTGACAGTGCGCACTTATTGTGTCTTTATAGTGTGCTGTCCTACTGGAATACCAGGCCACTGCCACCATGATCCGATATCCTACTGAGTCACATTTTCCTGACACTGAGCTAACCAGTCTTCGTCCTATCCTAGTAATGCTGCGCGCTAGGCTAGGTAGCAATAAGTATCAATTTTGTATGTCATTGATTTGACTCAACTGGGCTTTGGTTGTAATAGAAGTCGTGATGTGTGTTAACAGGTTGTAGAGATCCTGTTGTTAGTAGTAGCACTGAACACATGTTACAACAGTTAGCAAAGATGGCAGTGGTGACAGAGAGCACCGTTACCCATGTTTTCCTAGTTTTAAAATATGTGTGATGTGGCAGGATTGAGGGTTCTTACCCGGCCCAGGTTTGAACGAGTGAGTTCTGTGCGAGCTGTTGATATTTATGTGACTAGTGGCAGATTGGTGAAAAAATAGGTCATCGACTGGATAGTATGCGAGTTATCAGAAGTAATTATTTGTCATTTATCACAAGTATTTAAGTTGGTTCGTTGTTTGAGTTTGACGTCCTATCAACATCTAAGGTCATATCAGGACGGTAGTATTTAAGTGATACTTATTATGCAAATTGTCACCTATAACAAGTATTTAAGTTTTAATTAGGCTTCGATTTATCAATTGTGACAAGTATTTAGGTTTATTAATTGGGACACAAATTGCTACAGATCACACTTATTAGGCATAACTTAGAGTTCAAGTTGTGACTCACCACAAATATTTCAGTACTTAATAGGCTTCGATTTGTCACTTACCCTAAATATTTAGGTATAAATTAAACCTCAACTTAACATTTAGCACAATATTTGGACAATACTGAGGGTCCCATTAGCTACCCATGACATGTACCTAAAGTTGCATAGTCCGATGTAGATAAGACTCACCCTGTACTTCCAGCACAGGGGTGAACGACAACGTAGTCTAAATACGGGCGAATATAGTGTTAGTATGGAAGAACAAGTAGAATGCCTGGCACCAGTGTCAAATGGTTACTTATATCAGCACAGAGTTGGTGAAATGGGAGAGAATGCAAAAAGACAAGATGGCGGCCAGAGAACGCTGTTGATTTCACTTTTAAATTGCATTAAAGTATATGTTTTATTATATTTTCCAACTCAAAAGTAGCGGGTAAACATGAAGACATATACAAAGAATAAATGTTGCTTCTTAGATTGTGAAATTAGGCTCTCATGAAGACTCAATTTATTAGCCCGATTTTTCGACCGTTTTTATATAAGGCTGGTTTTCACCCATGTACTACAAGTATCGGGTGAATCTTTTATCTAAGTCCGATGGTGTCGAGTTTCTGTTATTTTCTTAGATAAATATAGTAGAATGATCGTTATAATCTGCCTAACTTTAGTTTGAATTAAGTTTACTTTAAAATGATTAACTTAGGATATATTTTAAGTGTAAACATGCCAAATTAATATTGGTGCGCTTGCCAATCTCTGGCCCCATGAGCAGTAACACGTTCTATTAAAATGGCTGAGTGTGGCCTTCTATGTAGAAACAAATACTTGATAAGTGCACTAATATCTAAATTGGATATGTAGTTTTAAATCAAGTGTTTTACTTTTGAGAAGTTGATGATCTTATCGGACTATGCAACTTTAAGTATTAATTAGGATTCTATTTGTCACTTACCATAAGTCTTTAAACATTAATTAGGCCCTTGTTTGGGGGCTCTCACAAGTGGCTAAGTATTAATTAGAGTCCTGCTTATCAAGTGTTAATGGCTAGTATTTATAATATATGCATAGAGAGAGCGAGAGAGAGGGAAAGATGGAAGGAGATGAAATCTACTTATTGAACTATATTAAGTATTAACTGAAACTACACACACCCATATATATATATATATTTATATATGCAGAATATACGTTATCGGATATAAACTGAGAGGGGATCTCAGACGGGTTTCTATTCCCATACTTTTATCGTTGAGCACACATTTATAGCATTAAACACCAGGATATTCTACCAGGATAATTCCACATGGCGTCAGGTTGGAGCAGGCGCACAGGTTAAAAAGTGAGTAGTAAGAGTCATCACGAGTCGGTTAATTGTCCTGCCTTAATTGGGTTAATCAAGCACTGCCCATCCTTCACTACAGTGACTGGAGCAGACTCTGAGCGAGCAATTTAAGCCTGTTTATTATTACGCACTCCTCTCCATTTTTAACGTCAATGTGACTGATAATCGGCTGTGTTCTAAATGAAGTCTCACTTAAGGGGACACACGGGTGATCGGAACATGAATTTGGGTCAAACTGCGGATTTCGGGTTTTTGGTGTATTCATATAGAAAAACTTCTTGTTTTTTTTTACAGATAATTACTTGACTGGATATTTGTGTATATAATATGGAATTCTAGATGATGATACTGGACTTTAACATTTGAAAGAAACACTTTGTGAACTTTGAAGCTCGTTTTTTCAGAACTGCTTTTCCCAGAGTTTTGCCAATTTGCCTCCTCTAAAAATGTAAGTTATAATTGTAGCAGAAAGTTGAAAACACTGTTTCTTTCATAGTTCAAGAGCTAGGGATGGAGACACAAAAATTCACCATTGAATTTTTGTTACCTCTGGTTCGTCATGTAGGGACATGTGGGTAATGACATATATAAATTCACAAACCACCTTATTGCACTCAACTGGACCAGTTCTTCATATAATAACTTGATTCAGGCAAATCTAGGCACATTCAGTATACTTCCTGGAGGGGGTAAAACTTAGATTTTTTTTTTGCACGATCCTTCATCATATGACCCCTACTCAATATAGAGCTTTGATATGCTTCTCTTGATACAAAGAATGTGTGCTCCAATTTTCAAAGCTCTATCTCTAATAGTTTTTGAGATACGGAAATCACCCAAAAATCACCTGTGTCTCCCCTTAAAGCATGCCACTTGCTCTGTTGCTCTACTGTGGAGACAGATTTGAACATAGATGATGCTAGAACAGAAAACTTCATGTTTAATTGTTGCATGTAGCTTAGGCTCGAAGGATTAGGGTTCTGAATAGTTATTAACAATGTTGCTGGCGCTTGATTAAAATTAGTAGGATAGGGCAAAGAGTGGTCAGTATAACGCCTCTGAGAGGAATATAACAACATGGTACCAGCTGTCTGGTATTCCATTGGGGCATCACTATCAAACCAGCGGGAGTGCGGCCTGGCACGAGTCGGACGCAAGGTCCTGATATGAATATGAAAGCAGGACTCCGAGGAAACGGAGGCGAGGGAGGAGGAGGAGAGGGTGGAAGGGGATGGAGAAGGAGGAGAGCTAATGGGGGAGGAGAGAGGGGAGAGAGGGGAGAGGGGAGGAAGGAGAGTGGGAGGTGGCGGAGAGAGGGGAGAGAGGGGAGAGAGGGGGGAGAGAGGAGGAAGGAGAGCGGGAGGTGGCGGAGAGAGGGGAGAGAGGGGAGAGAGGGGAGAGAGGAGGAAGGAGAGCGGGCGGGGGAGGAGAGAGGGGAGAGAGGGGAGAGAGGAGGAAGGAGAGCGGGAGGGGGAGGAGAGAGGAGCGAGGGAGAGATGGGAGAGAGGAGGAAGGAGAAAGGGAGAGGGTGGAGAGGGAAGAGAGGGGAGAGAGGAGGAAGGAGCGCGGAAGGGGGAGGAGAGGGGAGAGAGGAGGAAGGAGAGTGGGAGGGGGAGGAGAGAGGGGAAAGAGGGGAGAGAGGAGGAAGGAGAGCGGGAGGGGGAAGGAGAGGGGGAGGGGAGAGGAGGGGAGAGGGGGAGAGAGGAGGAAGGGGAGCGGGAGGGGGAGGAGAGAGGGGAAAGAGGGGAGAGAGGAGGAAGGAGAGCGGGAGGGGGAGGAGAGGGGGAGGGGAGAGAGGGGAGAGGGGAGAGGGGAGAGAGGAGGAAGGAGAGCAGGAGGGGGAGGACAGAGCGAAGAGAGGGGAGAGGGGAGGAAGGAGAGTGGGAGGGGGGAGAGAGGGGAGAGGGAAGAGAGGGGAGGGAGGAGGAAGGGGAGCGGGAGGGGGGAGGAGAGAAGGGAGAGAGGGGAGGGAGGAGAGCGGGAGGGGGAGGAGAGAGGGGAGAGAGGAGGAAGGAGAGCGGGAGGGAGAGGAGAGAGGGGAGAGAGGGGGAAGGAGAGTGAGGGGCAGGAGAGAGGGGAGAGGAGGAAGGAGAAAGGGAGGGGGAGGAGAGAGGGGAGTGAGGAGGAAGGAGAGCGGGAGTGGGAGCAGAGAGGGGAGAGAGGACAGAGAGGAGGAAGGGGGTGGAGAAGGAGGAGATTGGGAGGGGGAGGAGAGAGGGCGGAGAGGGGAGAGAGGAGGGAGGAGAAACGGAGGGGGAGGAGAGGTAGGAAAGGGAGGGGGTGGAGAGTTTGGAAGGGGGTGGATAAGAAGGAGGAGATCGGAAGGGGGAGGGGACTGAGCAGAAGGAGGAGAGGGAGAGAGGGCAAGGGGCAGGAGAAGGGAGCAGCACGGAGTGAGGGGGGGGGGGGAGAAAAGGTGCCGGTACAGCCGGGGGTACAGCGGGATAGACAAACAACTACCTAAATCAGATGAGCTACTTTAATCCATATAATTCATATAATTATCGTAGATAACTTATATATAACGAAGTAGGCGCATGCCCGCAGCTTGCAGACATGCGCAGTACTTGTTCCATTCACAGCACACTGCAACAACCAATCAGAAGCGAGACAAAGGTCAGCTAGACGCGCCTGATTCAATGAGTACCCCCCCCCCCCACACGTGGCCCATTATCTGTGTAATCAGGTGTCATCATCTAATTAATAATTGTGTTATAGAGATGGCAGCAGAATGGATGCTTCCATGGTATTGCACTGATCCCCATCTGCACGCTACAGCTTCCATATTCATTTCTTTTAGTGTTAGTGACAATTCTGGAGGAAGAGGTGATCAACTAAGTAGTCCCACACGCAGGTGGAACCACTGGGTGGACTGTTGGATATATTTGCTACACAGTTTTTTTGGGGTAAATATGTTATTCATCTGAACACATAATTTGTCAGCGCTGAGGCACTGGTCTTCCAGGCATTGAAGTGATCATATTTAGTTCATACATGGTGA
The DNA here is from genome assembly GCA_030323885.1 of Branchipolynoe longqiensis. Taxonomy (NCBI): domain Eukaryota; kingdom Metazoa; phylum Annelida; class Polychaeta; order Phyllodocida; family Polynoidae; genus Branchipolynoe; species Branchipolynoe longqiensis. Next base: position 63,841,543 of record CM059195.1, read on the forward strand.
TGGGGAAGTGGAATGTGTTGCATGATGTGTATTGTGAACATTAAAAGTGGGGGGACCTTCAAGACTGATATATTTTTGTTAATGGCCGTTATATCGGGTTGACTGCTAGGTATATAGGGTTGCCTGAATTGCAGGTTTGCAAAAGGTAAAACTTACAAAATTAAATATTAGTTTTGGTACTATTCACAATGCAATTGTTCTTCATAGAAAATGGCACCCTAGGGTTGGTTGTTCTCCCTTTAATAAAAATGTACGAGTCAGCCAAGAGTTGCCAATGCAGCAGTGAGTGAGGACTGCCTGGTTCCACCAACACCCAGCATGACTCTGTGGCTGTTCTTCAATGAATGGGGTGATGTTACGCAACTTGTTTGGATACTCATCCCACTCACATTGTCCTATTTATGTTACATTGTTGAGAATAAGCGGCCTCGGATCAGAGTGAGGGATCCAACATGGTGCTAAAACAACACCGTTCACAGCCATTTTTCGCAGCTCGATCAGCGTGCTTGTTATTTTGGATGCTGGCATGGTCATGCACCCCATAACATATGTGATTGGGGCAATGTACTGTAGTAGTCTGCACTGATCTATCAGTATCAGTTAAGGAGCTGTATCGGCAGGTAGGTGTGGATTAGGTGATGACATCAGGGAGTCTAGGTGATGTAATGGTTAGTGCACTAACCTGGAATTCCAATGTTCATCACCTCACCTCCCCCCCTCCAATGACATTGATCCCGTGACCAGGATCCTGTACAAGTTATGAGCTATATGATTGTTGAACCTACCCTGTGTATATATAAGTAAGTAGATTGTCTGTATGTATGTAATTGTAAGAATTAAAATGACTTATTAACATACAGGACTTACAATTCAATGGGGACGAGTGTAGTAGTCGGCACTGACCTCTCAGACAAGGAGCCACATAGACAGGTAGGTATGGATAGGATGATGACGTCAGGGAGCCTAGTGTGATGTATGTATGCACTGTGCTATACGTATGTATGGAGGTGCGTCGGGACCCAGCGAGGGGGTCACGTGACAGAGTTAACAACGTAAACATAAGACCCAATAAACTTCACTTGGTGTCATGAGCTGCAGCCGTCAACGTCTTGTTCTTTCTATGGGATCTTACACCTAGGTGATGTAATGCAGGCATGTGATTTGGTGCAGGAAAAGAAACCTGAAACGTTGTTTAGGTTATTGTGGGGACACACAGCATCCCACTGAGTCACGAGAGGGATGCAAATAGTGTATTTCAGAGGTGTTTCGTCGGCCAGAAAAAAAAACACGGAATTAAAAGAAAAATGGAATCTGGTTTTGGCAGCCAAAAAACCCGGAATTCCGGTTAAAACTGGAGAAATCACTAATGGTTAGCATACTAGTCTGGAATTCTCATTTTCATCCCCCCACGACAATATTATATACATAACATTATATACAATATTACATACAATATTACATACACCTGCATGAACAAAAGCTTGATGCTTCCTCCTGCGTTGAATCAGTACTCCGCCATTGCCTGCCACTAGCTACCGCGTCCTTCAACATGTCATTCAGCACCTCAACGTTTGGGGCCAACCTCACCCATAATAAACCGAGTGAGCGTCCATAATACTGTTCCATACGGTACTCACCTGTTCCAGCTGTATCAGGCGTTGTTGGAGGTCTGAGTTGTGCACAGTCAGCTGGGTGTTCTTCACAATCACCTCCTGCAGCTCGTTCTCCTGGGAGAGACAGAGGTTGCCAACTTGTTTAATAAACATATCAGTTCCAACTGATGGCTAAGTAAGAGGTCCTGTAAAATGTTCGACATTTATACGATCATACAACGGTTGTGACGGGTGCGGTGAAGGCGGGTGGTTAGTCATGTACAACTTGCATGGGTTAATAAAATATTGATATAACATGCATGATTGTTGTGTTCTGTGATAAAATGTTGATGTGAATTACTTCATCAGGGAAAGCGAGGCGGGTTTGGAAAAGGAGCACTCTTTATATGACCATGAAAATGTTGTAACCTCTGGATAACCCCTAATATGGTGAGTGCATATATCATTGTTGTGTCTATGAAGACATTTCAAATTAAACAAATGCTGATAAAGATACACGATATGGACTTTTATGATTTCCACACAATTGATTTGTTTCGTATTCAAATTAAATATTGTGTTTCTGCTAATCAGATATAAGCACACACATACAATTAAATAAATAACATTATTAGACATCTTTACTGCAGAAAAAAACACCTAGCAAATTTGAAGAATTTGGGTTTCTGCTAATCAGATATTAACACACACATCAATTTAAATCAATAACATTATTAGACATCTTTACTGCAGAAAAAAACACCTAGCAAATTTGAAGAATGACTAAGAAAGAAATCTACTGAAAACATAACAATAATATACCTAATTTTTCTATCCATAACCATCATACGAGTAAATTAAACAAATTGGGGTAAATGTATTTATTCCTCTGCAAAAAGAACTATTTTGAATTGTGTTGTTTTCACGAAGTGATATAGATCTCACGCGAAACGCCGGAATCAGAGGATGGAAATCGGAATAGTTCCGCGGAATTAAAAGTTGCCAGGTGTGTATGAGGGTGACATTATTATTGTTATTTTTATTATTATTATTTCTTGTTGCTACCCACCAGCCGGTTGCACTGTGCGCGCGCATCGTCTATCTCCCGGTACAGCGTCTCGCATTCAATCTTGCGCTGCGTAACCTCGATTTCCTGAGTGACAACAAAATGAGGCGAGTGTTAGGGAACAAAACATGGACAGCACCCTAATGTGAACAAAGAAGGCCACATTTCTCAGTATCTCCACCTACTTTTCGGATAATAATATTTTATTTTTCTTGAAGATTTATACTGCCTATCATAGTCTCTCCTCCCCCTCCCTTCGGCCTTTGATGACGCTGTAAGTTATACACAGCGGTGGAAATCCAAATTGGCAGAGGTGGGGGGGGGGGGAGGGGCATGGGGAATCGAACCACCTACCTTCAGATTAGGAGTCCAACTTCGAAAAAAAGTCAAACACTCTAACCACTCTGCCACAGCGAAGACCAGTAATATTGCTAGTGTGCGTGTGAGGGCGTAAAACAAAGAAATTAGCTGTATGCCTTGTGTGTTTTTTTTGGTGGTAATTAATTAATTTACTGTGTTATTATTTCATTAATGAGAAGGGATCCCATTAAAATGTTCGTAATATTTCGGGCGAAATATGGGATTATTGTATTTATTTATTTTGTATATATTCAATGACTAAGCAAGGGAATTTCCACATTCCATTGTTCCCTACCCTATCCTAAACTCACATATAAGTCGATTTTTATTTAAATAAAGGAAGGTCCCAGAAGGAACTCGACTTATATGCTTGTCATGTTTCCTACCAGCTTAAGGAAAGCTGTTCTTGTTCTATACATATATGTAACATGATGGAATATATATGCACACGTATGTCTATATATATATATCTTATTATATAATCCTAAGCTACGAATAAATGAGAACAACGAAACATGAATTGGTCTCAGTTATCTTTATAAGATTCTCTCTGGCAAGATATGCCCTAGACAACAGAGTCACCGCTGTGGTGAACCAACAGGCTATGTAAAAGCTGGCGAAAATGTCTCTCACGGTTGATGGTCTCTCCTACCTTTCCTAGCATATGTTGATTAAAATCCAATAGTCACAATCCATTGTTTCCATTTCCCCTCAATATATATCCTCCAGCAGAGTGTCTAAAACACATAATATCAGGCTCAGTGACACAAAATCAGTTTGAAGTGATAGAATCCATGTGGTAAATCCGCCATCTTTGAATGAACTGGTTCACTTACATCACTTCCCGTTGGAAGTCAGCCAGGGAGAATGGTTTTCTTTTTTCTTTCTTTGGTACTTTAGTTGATTAAGGAGGGGAAATTTCAATCGCAGACTTTTGGTCTTCCTCATTCCACTGCTCCTTGCTCTATCCTAAGAATGCCTTATGTTTATGAGGTGGTTCCCCCGCCTGCTGCTGTAATGCCTGTACATTCTAACAATGCCTGCTCCCTGGCCGAGACTTAGCTATTACCCATGAACCTCTCCACTTCCTGGGACTGTACCAAAATGGCCACTTTGTTGATGTGTGTGCTCTGTCCATCCAGATTTTAAACTTCATGCATCTATGAATATAATTGACTAAACAACTCAAAAGTTGAGGGTAAATACATCCACGTTGGTGAAGAATATATTTTGCTTCTCACATTGTGAAATTAGGCTCTCATCTCATTTCCCCACATTTTCTCCAGCTTTTATATAGGGCTGGTGTTCACCCCTGTACTGTCTGTATCTAGATACGCCCTACCTACATACAAAATCATTATTTATATTATATCAAAACATACTAGTATATATAAATAGATATATATCTAGATATGTATATGGATATATGTGTGTGTAAGTTGACTTCGACTTACTCAGTGGGCATATATCTGAGGAAAGAATTTCAGTACAAAATATTGACGGAGACTTCTCTGCCTGCTCACGTAATACGAGAGTTTTTTTAGAGTACTAATCTAACTTGCTTACATTATAATAATAAGGACTCGGACCGACGACAATGGACGCAACAAGTGCAGGTAATGAGAGCTAATTCAGGTGGGAATGAGCGGAGTCGAGCCATGGCCTCAGGGCGACAATTACAGTGCAGGAGACTGGTACGTGGGCGCAAAGTTAGCACAGCGCCCCCACCCCCACCACCACCACGCGGCGAACCAGCGAGACGTGGGGGTGGAATGGTGGCAAAGCCGGCAACCAATCAGGAGGTAGCGGGCAAGCCAACATGAGAGGGCCAGGTCTCGGGTCGGGCCCTGTCGAATCAAATGCAATCAGAAAATTGCCAATAATAATAATAGTGGAATATATGCCATGTTCTCTCTTCTGCGTCGTAATCACAATTATGAAGATCACATACCAGACATACACAAACTAGGGCTTGCGACAATTGTTAAGCTCACACCCCATGTGTTATTTTTATATGGGGAAAGCACCTCATAAGTATTGTACTTCTGCTTTCTCCTTTTTCATGTGAAAAAATTACTGATATAAATATACATTGATCATGTGGAAATAAATATGTTACTATTGTTATTATTATTATTACTAGTATTTTTATTATTATTATTATTATTATTATTATTATTATTATTATATACACTTGCTTGGTCTATGTCAGGAACTCGCATTACATAGAGTTGGTTGGTTGTTGGAGTTCTACGTCCTGGCAACATCTAAGGTTATATCAGGACAGGTACCGACTTGTGACAGTGTGCACTCATGGTGACTGTATAGTGCTGCCCCACTGGGAAACCAGACCACCAGCACCATGACCTGATATCCGACTCAGTTACATTATCCTGACACTGAGCCAAGCAGTTCTTGCCCTATCCTTATAATGCTGAGCGCCTGGCTAGGAAGCAGAAAGTATAAATGGTCAACTCATTGGTTTGACTCGACCAGGGTTCGAACTCATGGGTTCAAGTCCAACGATCTACTAAAATGGGAGGCGGACTCTCAACCCAGTTGGCCATCCCATCTGGTCGCATTACATAGAAGTACCGCGAATAGAATTTAGTCGATATCGATCCGATTAGCGATTATCGAACTAGACCTGTCGATGATTTAACCTGAACTGAGAAGGTAACTTTCCGATCCCTACTGACAAGATCATAGCAGACCCCCTAGTTAGGCCCACGGTCCTGATAAGGCAGAGGGGGAAGCACACTGCATCAATCCAGAATACTGAAGCAGTGTATATGCCTAACACAAGGTGCACACACAGGCTGTAATCGATTAACACGACCCGGGCGACTCGGGTCACCCGAGTCGTCAGAATTTCAAATAGAACACCACGAGTGGAGTCGACAAATACAAGTGCCGTGTGCAAAACAACCCGACCCCAGTAACCCACCTCTTGGCTGGGGTTTGCAAGGAGCGATGACGTCACATTTGCGCTGGTACCGTCCTGCAGGCTAACAACCACCGGTACCAGTCATACATATCTTTGTTTGGTAATAACATAGATTAATGAAATGGAAATATCACTAAACTATGCCATCATAAAAATAGTTAAATCATATTTTGCTGTAATTATATCGACTACTAAAAAAACCAAATAAAACGGCCACCATTTTTGTCACCCGAGCGTAGAGAAGCTTATTCGATTTTTCTCGATTATTCGACCCGAGTCTCCAGGATGTGCGCATGCGCCAAAAAGTGGCTCTGGTGACCAGATTCGATTAATCGATTACGCCCACAGAGGTTACACACAGTGTGTGGTGCACTGGTGGAGCGGCAGGGGGCGCTGCTGCCTGAACGCAGGTGTGGTGGGGGTTACTATGGTTACTAATTAGTACAAGGTGTGGGCGACCAGAGTCAGCATTTTGTAGTCTCGGTATGAGATGTCGGGGGTGTGGTGAACATATACAAGAAGTGGTATCTAATCTAATGTAAGATATTTGTTTGGACAATTTCACTGGGATCTGATTAGAATCTACACGGGATGGCCAAATGAGTTAGAGCGTCCATCTCCTGTGTTGGTAGATCGTGGGTTCGAACCAGGATCGAGACAAACCAATGGCTTAAAGATCGATACTTGTCGCTTCCTAGCCAGGCGCTCGACATTATTAGGATAGGGCGAGGAGCAGTGGAATGAGGAAGACCAATCGTCCGCAATTGAAATTTTACCTGCTTAAACAACTAATGTAGCAACAACAACAAAATGTATGGAAAGAAGCCTATTAAGTTTGGACATCAGGAGGCATGTGGCTTTAGGTGCAAAGTGAGTCTAAATGATCGGGTCTGCACTGAAGGATGGGACTTGTATTTATCGGATACTTGTAGGTGTAACAACAGACACCCTGAAAGATATGGTAGACCTACACATCTGAAGTTTAATCAATTACCACACTACCTCATGACCTATTATTGTTCCCCGTCCTGATGCGACCGTGGATGTCGCTAGGACGTAAAACAACAATAAACAAACAAACTAGGAACTGTTTAGAACTTATATAATGGTGTGAATAATTGCTGCTACTTTCTCTCCCTTAATCTCCCTTTTCTAGACCTACCTCTCTCAGGGACGGGCTCATGACTAACCCCTACATGGTTACACCAAGGCTAACTCACCATATGTAATATGAATAAGCAATGCTTAGGATTGACCCACGCTAAATGCTCGGAGAATTATTTATTTATTTATTTATTTATCAACACAAGTATATTATTAACCAATCGCTGTTGTCCACCCTGCTTACTGTGTAGCGAAGTTCGATGAGCTATTTCTGTTTCTGTTTGCTGGATTTTGGTTATTCAAATATACAAATGACGGTGACCATATAGGGATATTTCCGTTTCCATTTGCTGGATGTTGGTGATATCATTTTCCACTTCTATGAGAATGAGTATTGTTTGTGTATATATACATGTGTTAGTCCTTAGTCTCCTCCCTGGGTGGGTCGGTATGAGAAAACATTATGTTCACAATATTTTATTTTTTTTATTGTACTAAAGCTTTTTTTTATCATCGTCATCATCATCAATCCCTTAACCACGAGGGTCATTAGGGCACAACAGATGACTTTGCAACCAGTTTTCTCCATCCATTCAAAAATGTATATAACTGTATTAACAACAGCTGGAAGATCAGTACTTCATCGTTGAAACAAAATGCTTTGTCCTGGGGAATAAATATAGTTAGCAACAAAAACCAACAAAAAAAACTACCGACAACCAAGACTTTCCTTTCCCATACACCTCCCGATTACCAACCTGTCCATATGAGGTCTGGCCAATAAGAAGCTGGCATTCGGCTTCACTCTATTGGAATCGCATTACATCGGAGCGCCCACCACTGAAGGTGGTCTCAATCAAGTCCGGCCACAGAGCGTAAACCTGACGCACCCAGACGAAAACAGCCTGCGTCCTGTTGAATGGTGCCACCTGGTGTGTTTCCCCTGAACTACCGAAGTGACCGGAAAGCAAAAGGCTTTCATGCCGCCGACACAAATTATTGTCTGTTGGGGTTTTACATCCAGGCAACACATAACGTATGTTTATTCAGTAAACGAGTAATTATGTCAGTACAGGGGTACTGGTCTTCCAGACATGGAACGTTGCAATTTTTACATAATTTCATTTACTATGTGAAATAGCAAGAATGTATATGCATTCAAAATAAGATAGGATTAAACAATGATTGTGTATCCAAATGCATCGTGATAAAATAATAATAATTGTAGATAATCAGCTAATATTATGACTATACGACATATTCCTTAGGCCTATGGAATTTAAGCTTAGATCTGCATAGGTTAGGCCAATGAAAACATAACATTTTCTAAATCAAATATTTTTGCTAGATTTGACCCTATATAGGCAACTTATATGCTGGGGCCCTCATTAAACATATATATTGCTGCATAGAAGGGAATACTAAGTCAATGTAAGAGAAACTGTCATTGCTGAACCCTATGATGTCTAGCATTTCTTTGAGCACACCAACATTAGATGTGCATATCCTTAAGGTTAACCATTTAAAATATAATAAACTGTTACTTTAAACTAAAGTAAAGTAGGTGATAAAGTTAACCATGGAAATAAAATAAACTGGTACTTTAAACTAAAGTAAAGTAGGTGATAATAACGTTAACCATGGCAAATAAAATAAAGTGGTACTTTAAACTAAAGTAAAGTAGGTGATAATAAAGGTAACCATGGAAATAAAATAAACTGTTACTTTAAACTAAAGTAAAGTAGGTGATAATAAAGTTAACAATGGAAATAAAATAAACTGGTACTTTAAACTAAAGTAAAGTAGGTGATAAAATTAACCATGTAAAATCAAATAAACTGTTACTTTAAACTAAAGTAAAGTAGGTGATAATAAAGTTAACCATGGCACATAAAATAAACTGGTACTTTAAACTAAAGTTAAGTAGGTGATAATAAAGTTAACCACGGCACATAAAATGAACTGGTACTTTAAACTAAAGTAAATTAGGTGATAAAGTTAACCATGTCAAATCAAATAAACTGGTACTTTAAACTAAAGTAAAGTAGGTGATAATAAAGGTAACCATGGAAATAAAATAAACTGGTACTTTAAACTAATGTAAAGTAGGTGATAATAAAGTTAACCATGTCAAATCAAATAAACTGGTACTTTAAACTAAAGTAAAGTAGGTGATAATAAAGGTAACCATGGAAATACAATAAAGTGGTACTTTAAACTAAAGTAAAGTAGGTGATAATAAAGTTAACCATGGCACAAAAAATAAACTGGTACTTTAAACTAAAGTTAAGTAGGTGATAATAAAGTTAACCACGGCACATCAAATAAACTGGTACTTTAAACTAAAGTAAAGTAGGTAATAAAGTTAACCATGTCAACTCAAATAAACTGGTACTTTAAACTAAAGGAAAGTATAGTATAATGATCTGTATTCATCAAAGTGAAATGTGACATACAATTAAAAACCACCGGTTTATGCACATTTAAGGCACCGGACATTACAATAGAAATGTGCAGAGGAAATGTTTGATCAGATTCACTGCGCCGTCAATGACTGAAAGCATACTTCTAAATAAGCTGGAACCTACCAGTTTCTCAGTGTGCTGGAGGGCCTGCGAAAGCTTGTGGATCTCGCCCTGGAGGGCGATGTTGGTCTCCTCCAGGGCGCGCATCTGTTCAGTGTCATTTTGCTGCTTGAGCTGGAAGATACAAACAGAGGCGACTGTCAGCTGTTGCATCTTGTAGCAGGTGAGCACCAATATATATATTATTATTATTATTATTATATACACTTGCCGTTGGCGTCGCTACTGAAACAGTGGGCCTAAAAGCAAACGGCGTTACTGACACAAGCTGGGACTCAGTGGGAGTTCTGGAACCCAACTAGCTCGCCGTCAGCAGTGGAAATTTCAATCACCGACAATTGGTCTTCCTCATTCCACTGCTCATTTCCCTATCCCAGGAATGCTGAATGACAGGCTACATGCCGACATGTATCAATTTGTATGTAATTGATTTGACTCGAGCGATCAAAACAGGGGGGGGGGGCGCTCAACTCATTTGGCCATCGCATTTGGATATTACGTTGCAAACACCAGTTCCTTCATCCAATCACTGGAGTTAACCAAGATTGAACATCGTCAGTACTTGGATAGGTGACCACTTGAGAGTACAGGGTGCTGTAGATACACTGATACCGGCTCATTACCTTTAAAATCAGAATTGTATAATGAAGATAATGATCAAGGTGTTGTTAGCGACACTGATAAATAATGTCTGTCTGGGTATGTGTACTGGCACAAAACAAAGCAGAACCAGGCAGGCCACGGCCATGCATCCGAATCACCCTGAAATACAAAATGGCTAACCATACAACACAGCCATCCCACCTAGTCACAGTCCTGAAGGGTCCAGGGGTGTTCTGGCACACTGGTGTACTATCTAAGGACTAATATAGAAACTACTAACACCCAAAACCGCAAAGGTTGGCCCGAGAAAGATCAGGTAAAGACTCCTGAGTGTGGGACCAGACCAATCCAGTATCACAGCTGTCCAGCGTTGAAAACAAGCACCCTCACGGGAGCTTATACGTTATGGGCAGAATAAAAAACTTGTCACACAAAAAAAGAAGAAAAAAAAGCTACTCTTGTAAGGTTATTAGTAAATAATAACAAATGTGATTACATCATGGGCCATCTTATAATATAATGCATGATATACATTGAATAATATACATAATATAGCATACATATTGCAGAAGGACACTATGTATGCGGTATAAAATGCATAGATAATATAAACGGAAAATACCAAATATGCTCTGCACAGTATGTTATATTTTATATATATCATACATATGGGTATATGTGACTGTGTATGTAAACAGGTCTGCTGAATATTGTGTATGATACATCAATCACATATTATCTACATAATCATTTAAATTAAAGCGCTGCATAATCCAAAGGTCCAAAGTGGATGGTACAGACCTCAGTACCCATTATATGCCTAGATGGCAATACAAATGAGGTGGTGGTCTGAGGGGGCGGGGGGGGGGGGGGCTAGGGGCGGGTAAGCAGCAACAACAACAATGAGTGTTATTCTTTGTTCTAACTCCATCAGCGACAAAGAGAGCGAAGGGTGTGGAAGACTTGCAGATACCAGTCCAGTAGAGACGCTCCGTGACTAGTGGAACACTGGAATGGACCCAGTGATCCGTGAACAAACACATCGTATATCACGGGCGGAGCCTCGTCAAGTCACCGGGGAGAGGTCGGTCACACCGTCACCCAGCCTAAAACGCGCCCGCAGGTTGGTGATAGCAGGTTCAATCATTTCCTACGTTTATTTCCACCACACTACATCGCCGTAAACTCAAACTTCCACACAACTTGCAATGTCGATACAGTTTGTAGTTCATCTGTGCATGCAGTTTTATGCTCTGGCCTGTGATTCTGTGATGGTGTTTTGGTTAAACAATTGGATTTATCTGAATATGATTTTCCTTCAACGCTAAAGTATTGGTCTTTTTCATCATTTTTAACTTGTCATTTACATTGTTTACTTATAAGAGCAATTTTAAAATAATCAAATATTGTTAGTACATTTAGATAATTAAGTGGTTCTGATGTGGTCAGAATTAAACACTCAATGAGTGCATTTATTTGTAGGTGGCGTTTGGGGTTGTTTTCAGGTTATGGAAGGTTATGTCAGTACAGTTTGGTGTTAAGTAAAAGGCTAATTTAACTAACGAAGTGGTTGAATTGCATCTAGCTTATATCAAGCATTCTATGTGTGCATCAATATGGTAGAGTGAGTTTGGATCAAGTGCTAAGCGTTTAGAGTGGTGTTCTCTGTGGCAGAGTGGTTAAAGTGTCTGACTTTTTTCTAGGTTGGACTCCTAATCTGAAGATCGGTGGTTCGACCGCTGTGTATCAAAGGCCAGTTGTTCTAATACCATGTCTATGTGGTGTCGGAGGTTAAAAATCCCTTGGGTCGGTAAAAGTGTAGAATCAGGCTTTCTATTGACAAACTGTCTAATGTTGAAAACAAGTCTACTCAGATTTATCCATCATATGCAGTGTAAATCTTCAAGAAATAAAAAGAAGACTTTTACCTTCGAAAATAGTTATAATGGCTTTGTCCTGGACTCGTTGATGCTGTTGGTTGGTCAGCAGTTCATACTGTAATCTATTATTTGTAGTGTACCCGACTTATACGGCACGATTACAGTACTCTCACTTCTGAAGTTCCTATTGTTACAAAGAGCGTTGCTTCCTTTTACATGGCCCATTAATACCCAGCATGCTCCTCTCACCTTGCCCCTCTCACCGCCCCTCCCCTCAAACCCTCGGCCTGTCCTCCTCTACCCCCCCACCCCCCTCCCATTCCATCCTCTCCCCGGTACTCCCCCAAGAAGGAGGGAGTACAGGGGATCTCTCTGACTTGTGGTGCCCCCTGGTGTATCACATTGGCATCGCTGACCCATTGGTGCCACCTAGTGTGAGTAGCGGGTACCGGCAATCCAGGCACCAGGTGATCATTCAACTGATATGTGGGCCCTTCACTTTACTGACAACGCTCTTATGGGTGCGGCGGTTGGTTACCTTTAGTTAATTGTAATATGATATGTATGTAATATATAATATATACATATAATATTGGATGTATAATTAATTATGCAGATATAAATAGGTGGAGTATCATTATTATTTATTATTATTCTACTTTCCTTACATATAACATTGTCCAATCGTTGACCTGCCCGGTCTTTGCCCTGGTTTGCCGGCTGTGAGCGCCACCACCGGGCGTTTGCCTCACTGGGCAGTCAGTCTCCTACCTGATTTCAAACTTTTACCGGTATGCCTGTTTATTGTGCTATGCCCTAGACGCTCAATAAAAGTGTCTGACCCAACACTCGCCTCTATCCTTCCCTTCTTACATAGCCCTACTTTATATATATATATACGAGGCGCTCTCACGAAAATGGGCCAATTGGTGGTCAATTTAAGATGTCGGTGTCACAATTGTTAAAGTGTAGTGCATTTCTTTGTTTCATATTAAATTATCCTAGAAACAAATAGGGTTGTTGTATTTTCTCTGCCTTTAAATTAAAGATAAATTTAAGAACTTTCCACACCTCTGCCAATGCTGAACTATAATTATGCCGTTTGGCGCCAAGATTCAATAGTCGATGCCGACTTCTTTAACAGATGTCGGCGTCGCAATTGTTACAGTGTAGTGCATTTCTTTGTTCCATATTAAATTATCCTAGAAACAAACAGGGTTGTTGTATTTTCTCTACCTTTACATTAAAGATACACTTTAGGACTTTCCAACACCTCTGTCAATGCTAAACTATAACTATGCTGTTCGACACCGACATCCAATGCTCTATGCCGACAACTTTCCCCGATTGGCCTATTTTCGTGAGACCGACTCATACACATATATATCTGAAGAGCTCATTTTCAAAATGCAATAACTTCAATTTAAAAAAAGAGTTTGCAATACCAATGCCAAGTTTGTAGATCGTGCTTAGGAAAATAGCTCTTCATATATATATCTTGAAGTAAAAAGGGATGAAAGTGGCCTCCAGCAAAAATCGTGAAAATCAAGCCGAGATTATTACACCGACGACGAATTTCTGCAAAAATGCGGATTTTCCACCATAGGATTACCACTGTCATGGACTCGTGGGGAAATGCTGGAAGTCAGGTTTCAACTATCGGTGTTGTGCCTATATTATCGCCCATATATACATCGTTCTTACTTGGGTGTTCTGTTTTACCAATATCTAAGGTCATATAAGGAAGGAATTCGAACCCAATTATTGTCATATACATCCAGATTCCTTGGCATTTTGTTTAGCGTTAACCGTTAAATAAAGACATTCACAGAGAACTGCGAAATCGTGGAAATCTTTCACCTCTGAGTGTAAAGGACAACAGAACACTAATGGCTTCTGTTGTCCCTGCCGCCTCGTTCGTCACTTTAATGAGTATCTAAACAATGCTGATAAAGCATCTCCTGTGGGTATATCTATTGAAATACCCGCCCACGTCTACAACAGGCTTACATAACTAATACTGGCCTAGGCCAAAGACCCTATAATACTAAGACGGCTCAATCAGCCTGTACTCTGTAATCAAAATGATCAAACCCACCACTTGGTGTGCTGGTGTTTGTTCTCTTGGTTAAACAGTTGCTATATTATATGTATAAATGTATATATGAATGTGAAAGATGTGTGATGATGGCGATGGTGATGGTGATGATGATGCTGATGATGATGTGTATTTGTTCATAGCAATTTCATATTGATGTGTATTCATACTTACCTATCTCATGTATAATATAATTGTATGTGTTTACATGTGAAACACCAACCAGCAGCTGGGCTGATCAAACCCACCACAAGGTGGCACTGCAAAATTTACATTACCATGGAAGAGATACGGAGTGAGCCATCTTAGTATTATAGGGTCTTTGCTGAGGCGGGGCGCGATGGCGAAATCGGTAGGTCGTGGGTTCTTATCCCAGCTGAGTCAAACCAAAGACTTACATGGTTGGTTGCTTGTTGGCTGTTGGAGTTTTATGTCCGGCAACATTTAAGGTCATCTCTTTTCATGGCAACTTTATAGTGCTGCCCCACTTGGAGACCATGCCACAAGCACAATGACCTGATAACCCACTCAGTCACAATATCCAGACACTGAGCCAATCAGTCCTCACCCTATCCTAATTTTGCTGAGTGCCTGGCTAGGTAGTGACAAGTCTCACCTTCTAAGTCATTGGTTTGACTCGACCAGGGTTCGAACCCGTGGTTTCAAACACTATAAAAGTCGCTATGAGTTATATAAGTCGGTACCCGTCTTAATGTTGCTCGGACATAAACCCAAACAAACAAACAGATAATGACCTAGCCCAGTCAGTATCACATTTTGGTATTTTGCAATAGCTGGTTATATGCAAAAATATATGGACATTTCGGTTTCTATGACTAGTACTAGTTGTTAAACATATAAAGTGAGGCGTGTTATAAATTGGTTGTCATGCTAATATGGGATGTTGCTGCTCTCTGGATTCAGTAACGCGCATTGCCCTCAGGTTGGCTATTTCCGATGGGCATGTCGCGAATGACATCACACCGATGGTATCAATATTCACCGGTCCTAACTCCAGGTGGGCAGTCGGACAAATAGACGGCCAGTCTGAAGCAGGTGTCATATTACCCCAGAGACCATAACGGGAATGGCTGTGGCACACTATATAGCAACAGCGCTCTGTCTTCATTCACCATCTTTAATGGTTGTTTGTCCTACGCGCAATTGATGGCATTTATTAAATCGATAAATTGTTATGCACACACTATTTAGGTACTAATTAGTATGACTATAGGTGTGTGTAATTTCCAAGATGGTTACTGCACATGCCCAGTTCGACAAGCTATTTTAGCGGTATGGCATGAGTATGACAGGCTGTATATTATTCGCAAAGCTACTTCCAGGGTACAGACACATGTGAAGGAATGGAATTCAACGCTATTTAAAGTCGTTTCAAGGCTGTTTTTGAGACAAATTCAAGACTATTTTCATTTGGATTTCTAAAAAACTAAACAATGGCAAATAGCGATTCCAGACTTGTAGATCAGTGGGAACAGTTTCATTGAATTCAAGGCTTTGCAAGTCTAATTACCCAAAATAGGTTAGATTCAAGACAGTTCAAGGCTTTGAAATGGAGCAAATGAAGTTGAAGACTTTTCAAGACTTGTCAGGCCCCGTACGGACCCTGCAAATATCAGGCGACAACTCCTTATTGTTATCCTCGCCTTGAATATGGCCTATGCTGCCGCCACGGCGTAAAGCAACCAATCAATCAATCACAGCCTTATTGCTATGAGCAATTCTCCTAGTTTTGACCTCTTCACCTTCCGAAGTCAAACGAATACCCCACCCCACTCCCGCGCTGGTTAACTCTCGCATTGGTAAAAGAAAATAGCTAACTAAATGAATAATATCGACTAAAATGTGCATCTTAGATGTTACCATGATGGTCATTCTGATACCTTATGCCTGGTACACACCTACCGTTTGTGCGCGCACACCTCCCGTTTACGATCGAAAACTGCCCGTTTCGCGCACAAAAATCGCTAGGTGTGCGCCCCCCGCGCACACCTAGCGATTGCGATTCGCGCATAAAACTCAGTTTTTAGTGCTAAAAGCGGCCGTTTACGATTGCGATTCGCGATTCGAAAAACGAATCGGCCCGTTTTCAGTTTTAAGCGGGTCGGGTCGAGTCGCGAGTTTTAGTGCGCGAATCCTATACGGGAGGTGTGTACTAGGCATTATAGTCACACGACTAATATAATTTTTAGATACCTTATAGTCACACGACTAATAAATTCATTGGATATAATTCATTCCTTCCCCTTATTCAATGAAACAAATCTTCATTTTGTGTGTGTAATATACATAACCAAAGTAGGTAGGCTTGGCTCCTGAACTGGTCAATTCGACTTTACTCGCCGTGAATATGGCCGATGCTGGCAACACGGCGTAAAACAACCACCAATCAATCAACCAATCATAGATAATGCTAACACTACGTGTAAAATATATCGGAAAGTGATAATATCTCACAAAAGCTTTTTTCTCTTGTTCCTTCGCTCTCTCCTTTTACGATCTCTCCACTCTTTTGGTTTTTGCCCTTTTTTTTGGGGGGGGGATGGTGTTTTGTGGTTTTGTTGTTTTTTTCCCCTTAGAATACTATCCACACAAAGGGCCCCACCCCCCACTTTGGCCAGGTCTATTTTCAGTGGTAACCAATTACCATGACATTAGTGCCCGGATGTTTGGCCCACTAGCCGGAACCGGAAGTCGGGCTGCCTACAGGAAGTAGGTCATGCCCACTGCATCTTAATTTACCCAGACTTGGTCTGACTACACTTCAGAGACCAATGTGAAGCCTGTTATTCACTCTACTCACCGATGGGTGCTAAATTGAACCCTTTCAACTCTTAAGATAAAGGGTTTCCGCCACCAACCCACCCACTCACCTCAAGGGTAAGAACTAATCTGGTGCGTAGTGGCTCACTGCGCATGCTCTACAGAAAAGGTCTATTGTGTCGCTTTCTCGGCTACAATGCATCAACTGCTGAAGCATTCCCAATGTCCAGCCTCGCTATGAACTGGCATGACCATCTAAAACTACTGATAACATACACAACAGAGTAGCCATTAACCCATTCATAACGCCACCTGTCGGCTCATCAGTGCAGACATTATTTCACCAAATTAATTTTTATAGAGGAAACAGATGACTTCCACCAATAGCCCGCCCTCTGGTGGCACTAAAACAACTACCGGCGTCTGGTCATTTTCACCCTTTAACCGGCATAGCAGGAACAATGGGAAATATTGTGCCTAGAGCAGGATTCGAACCCACACCTGTTGCATTCCGGGATAGTGTGCTAGTCATTGCCCCGCGTAGGCTCCATGGTGTTATTACCCTATCCATGCCTGCCTGTGTATGTGGCTGCTTGCCTGAGAGGTCAGTGCAGACTACTGCCCTTGTCCCCCTAGAATTGTAAGTCTGTTAAATGGTCAGTTAATGCTTACAATTATATACATACAGGCAATTTGCTTACACATACGTACACAAGGTAGTTTCAACACCTATACAGCACATAGCTTTACAGGCTCCTGGTCATGGTGACCAGTATTGTGGAGGGGGTGATGAAAATGGGAAATATTGTACCTAGATCAGGATTCAAACCCACACCCCTTCCATTCTGGCCTAGTGTGCTAACCATTACACCACCTAAGCTCCCTGATGTTATCACCCTATCCACGCCTAACTGTCCAGTTCCGAATACTACAATATCTTTGTAGTTGGCATAGTCCCTTTTTTATGATCGCATGTTCCCAGCTGTGCAGGGTTAGTACCACATTTTGACGACAGTGGCGCCATTGCATAACCAGTGATGACATATCTCACATTGCCATCGATAAACAAACAGCCACTCGTGAAGTAACTACCAACAATTACAACATCCCGGAATGGCGATGCTGCACATCACGGAGTGGATGCTGGTGTGAGATAATAGTCTGACTCCCACAAAAGCTTAAGTTAAATCATTTGTTATTGTCATCACTTGTTCATTCACATCATGGAGCCCAGCTAGATAAGCATCGCTTTTCTGGGATCCTTTCTGTCTGTAAGGAATTTATATGCATTTATTGTATCACCTCAGTTTATTGTAAACATACCTTGCAGAGAGTTAAAATAAAAGAATTGAATTGAATAAAGTGACTCCCCAGTCACTTTATTATGCATCATAAAGTGACTCCCCCTATCGTATTGTGACTGTAGGTCAATGGATCTTTGTGGTGGGTTAGGGGATATGTCAACTCTTTTTATTATTATTTTTATTATAAAGATATGATATGCATAGCTACTCATTTGTATGTTTATGTATATGTGTGCATGTATATTATACATGATGGTTCGTTTGAAAGAAAGGAATTGTGATTATATGTCTTTGTGATTCTCTTAACCAAGAGTAAAAATCAATGCATATTAGAAAAGAATTAAAACATTTACGAAAAGAAACTTGGTGGGGAGTCACAATATGATAGGGGGAGTCGCTTTTGTATGCATAGCAAAGGGACTGGGGAGTCCCTTTATTACGGGAGTCAGAATATTATCTCACACGGGCGTTAATTGGGTCACGAGGTCACTCTGAAGCAGCTCCGAGTGCTGGCGGATAATTGGCTGGCATCCATGTAATAATAGTGTGCCTGCCTCGGTCACGTCACAATTCACTGGAAGGATCAGAGGGTGTGTGCCCCAGCTGTTGGACCCGCTAAGCCGGGCCAGCCCGCCATTACTGTGCGGGCCACAACGAATGTCAAATGTTGTCTGCTTTTTGAGAACACTCACTGAAATGTATGGCTTCTTTGTTAATTTATTTTTCTGTTTTATTTGTTTGCCCGATGGCTTTTTTCATAGTTCATGTTTCTTACTCCTTTTTTTTCTTCATCTGTAAAAAACCTTCTTGGACCTCGCAACTTCCTTTCCTGCACCGG
Organism: Branchipolynoe longqiensis; assembly: GCA_030323885.1. Lineage (NCBI taxonomy): Eukaryota > Metazoa > Annelida > Polychaeta > Phyllodocida > Polynoidae > Branchipolynoe > Branchipolynoe longqiensis. Next base: position 63,860,701 of record CM059195.1, read on the forward strand.
TGCAGACCGCCTTGAACATGTTTCCAAAATGCCTGTAATCCCCGAATCCATCTCCTTGCACAGCGACGAGAACTTATTCTCCATCATCATCCAATGTGCAATAGGCGTGATGGCTGACAGAGTTGCCAGAACACCCTAGTGTACCGTGTGGAGGACCCGTTCAAACTTCTTGTGGTCCTCACTGAGCTTCACCTCGGCGTACATCTCCTTGATGGCCAATTCTGGGATACCTTTAATCCCCGTGAACTTCTCCGCCAGCTTCATGATAACCTCTGCCGGCTTAAAGGTATGGAAGTGGCCTTGGATGGTCTTCCTCATCATAGTGGTGGTTTGGATCTTCTTCCTCTGAAGTATTTTACACTTCTTGACCACCTTCCCACTAAGTTTGGCATATTTACCCGCCCGTTTGGTGCCCGAGTTGTAGTTCGTTGAGGACGAGTCCAACGAAGAATCTGAAGAGGAAGACTTACTCTTCTTCTTAGATTTCTTCTTAGCCTTTTTCACAAGTGGCTTCTTGTGTGCCCTGGTGAACTCATCCCCATCAGAAGACTGTTCCTTCTTTTTGTGTTTGCGTGCAGCCACAATGACTTCCTCCTCTGACTAATAGTCAGAAGAGTCCTGATCATCAAAAAGATCCTCGCAATAGGAATCTTCTGAATCATGCACTGGCTTTCTGGCTTCCACCCTTCTGGTATCCTGCGCTTTGGAGCGAAGCATCTCCTCCAACTTCTGTTGAACCAGGCGCATAAGTCGTGCATCTAGGTCAGCCGGGCACGGCTCAGAGACCCCCGCCTCCTCAGAATCTCTTTGTTCTGGCCACCTTTGTACCTGTACTGGTGGTGAGGGGTCTTCGTCTGCACTGAGCACTCGAGGCGCGTCAGGCTTACCCTACTTCGTAGCCATAGCTGGGACTCTGTGAAGCACCAAAACCAAAGGTTAGGCATAATTCAAACTGAATATCACACAGGCAAAAATGGTATAAAAAATACCTAGTGTGCATAATGGTGTTAAATCGTATTTAAACCGTTTTTAACACAGGCATGTGTATGTAATAGACTGTCGTAGGTGATGGTATGAACAATCAACCATAACCAAATGAGGGGTAGGGACCAGTGTAGCAGTACCATCCGACACTCTCTGTCCAATAAACTTCTCCCACCTGTGGCTTTGTTGGCCAACAAGTTGGAGAAAATACTACAGGACTCGACGGTATGCCTAATAAATGTGGGGAATCTAAAAGAGACCCAGGAATAAATCCTATTGATGTAAGTCGCTCCTGCCAAACATCTCTCCATTTGGCAATGGCCGGCATTATAAAACAATGGCTGTAATGTTCTAACGATGTTACAAAACAATAGTAATTAGGCTGTAAAACCGTCCAAACTTAAGGAAAAGTTTTAAAACTTTAGGTAATTGAATGCTATCATGACATGAACCAACGTATCCAGTTAAAAAGATACTAACATGGTTTGTTTAGTAATTAATGTAGAAAACTGGCGGAGCTACTCAACAAACGTCCTCCTGTTGTGAGTAGATTATGCTAATTGCTGGACCCGGATGTGCTTCCTTCTCCCTGGACTACGAATAGCCAGAGGGTAGTACCGAGGTAAAAAATATATATATACAGACACACTCCTCTCTCGCCCCAAAGAGAACACATTGATAATGATTGAGGACACTTTGGCGATGGTCTATGAGGTTGTTGCTTCTTTTGTTGGTGTATTTTTGCGTGAGGGTAGAATTGATGATCATCTTGTGAATTATTGCGCCTACCTTGGCACCACGAGGTGTAAATCTTGGTACTTAAAGTTTCATGTCGTGTCGTCCAAACACTCCCTCCCCCTCACCCCCCCTCCCAGCACCCACGTCTGGTGAAATAGACGACGTATACTGCGTCATATATCACTCTAATAAGGCTTCCCTCTGACTCTAATTTATTTAGATTTTAATTGCTTTTCATTTCCGAATAATCATGCTTACGCGGGCTGCGATCGACTCGCAGTCGCCCCCTAGTGGTTTCGAGGCACACTACGGATTCGTAGTCCCACAGTTCCATAGTTCATGTTGGCATGGCAACGGTAAACAGACTGCCACGCAACGGAGCATCCTTGTCAGCGGGGAGTTGTGCGGTGGTGAGGCACAACAGCAGATGGCCCTGCTCTAGGTAAGTGACTCTGGGAAACTAAGCCACAATAACAAACAGCAGGATTTACTTTGCTTTGGTTTATTGGGGTGTTATGTCTTAGCCACTCCTTAAAGCTGCATAGTCCGATGCTGCATAGTCCGATGAAAGCATAGTCTGACACAAAACCAAGACAATTATCTAGATTTTATTCTACATATACCCCAGTCACACGAGGCCTGCGTTTGCTAACGATCGATTCGCGACATCAAAATGTCCTACTAACGTCCTCCTTATGCCCTCCTTATGTGCTAGCGCCTGAAGGTTGCCAATCTCCCGGCGTCCATTTCGGAAATTTTGATGCAAGGAGGTTGCAGCTGCTGCACTTGCAAACTCCTTGTGACCAGTCCGGTCGGCACCATTCAAAAATGGTTGGCGACCTGGTGCCGAACTGGTGCCGACCTGGCGCCGACCTGGCACCGACCTGGTGCTGCCCCGGTGCCGCCTAGGCACGGCCTTGGCACCAACCCAGTGCCGCCTTGGCACCAACCTACGCCGACTCAGCACCACCTTGGCGCTGACCACACATTTGAATCAATGTATCGAGTGGGACACTGGGTGGTTGGCGACCTTTTGAACAGAAGGAGGTTGGCGGCGAACACAGGATCTCGTGTCACTGGGGTATAAGATATTGGTACACTTATTAAACATTTGTCCCCATACAGAAGGGAATACTGAGGTAAATTAATAGAATCTGGTACTGCCAAAGCCTATGGTGTCAGAGTTTTGGTATGCATTCCAAAATGAATTTGGTATGTTTGCACTTCAAAGATTTCAAAAGTTAGCTATTTAAAATTCACTTCAAACTAAAGAAAGGTAGATAATAATCATCAACCTAATACATCTATCTGAGAAAATGACAGAAACTCAAAACCATCGAACTATGCAACTTTAAACCGTATAACGACAGGCAGTGACTTATAACAGTGCATAGCCAAGATCGCTGTATAGTGCTCTCCCGTTGGTACACCACACCGCTGGCACCACAATATCCAATAAATCACATTATCCTTTAGTTTTCAGAAGTACCATTGATTTGAACTCCACGAAGGTATATCAATCATCCATAGTTTGCACATTAGATTGGCTATTCTGATGGTTTAAGACTAATACTAGACTCAGATGAAAAGTAAAACAATACATTAGGCCACATAAAGGCACCCTCTCAGCAGCCAAGAAGCATAAACTGAACTGCTCCAGCCATGTCTCAAAATAATCTGTTCTTGCAAAGACTACACATCTCATGAGGTACCGTTAGAGAGTGAGAGAGTGGAGAAGAAGAGGTTGGAAGACAGTTCATAGAGTGGCTAGGCGTACAGTTTGCTGACTCCCAGGCTGTAGAGTTTGTTTGTTGTTGTTTTACATCCTAGCAACATATTATGTCATATCAGGACAGATAGTGACTCATGGCGACTTTATATTGCTGTCCCACTGGGAAACCACGCCGCCGGCACCTTGACCTGGTGTAAAATTTTCCGATATTTGAGATCTGGGCTATGGAGAACTACTCTATAATAAATTGCAAATGGTCTATATAATGGGAATGGTATGTAACACCAACGGCATATAAGGTGTATGTGGAGTTGGTGATCTATTACTAATTAAAGATAGAAATTGTATATCAATATAGATAGTGAAAGAGGGTCACTTCTTGACCTGAGAGAGGGTCATTTCTTGACTTGTGAGAGTCTTTGGAACTATCCCACTCAGTCACATTATCCTGACACTGAGCACACCAGTCCTTGCCCTGTCCTAATAATGCCGAGCGCCTGGATAGGAAGAGACAAGTATCAATTTTTAAGTCATTGCTTTGACTCGACCAGGGTTCAAACCCACGACCCCACGATCTACCAGTACGGGAGACGGACGCTCTAACTCATTCAGCCATCCCGTCTGGTCCCCAGGCTGTACCTAATGGAGCAACATGGAGCGAGCTGGTTAAAATGTCACCAACGGTGGTTCAACGATCCTAATGGGTTCTGGGAAAGTGATGCACAGCAAAGAGTCATTCCTGGAGACTCATTCCTGCCCTATGTTGAGTACCTATGCTGTACACTATACAACATAGGCTGCTCCCCCACTTTTAATGTTCAGAATGGGCTGTGCTGCACACAATGCAGCACATTTTACTTCCCTAATCACAATGCACCATCCAAATGTGATCGCTTCAACAGCTGGAAGACCAGTGCCTCAGCGCTGACAAAATATTTACCACAAAAACGAAAAGAGTCAGTGAGAATTTTGCATAGCTTCATCTAGACATAGTCATCAGAATAAATAGCATTAGAATAAGCAGCACAAACTATGGATGATTGATATACCGTAGTTGAGTTCAATGAATCGTACTAATGAAAATCTAAAGCTAGCTTTATCATTTAACCCATCACTAAGCATATCCGATGAATAAACATCCGATGCTTGGAATTTAAAGGAACAGTAATATGATCGAGACAACTTTACAATTAGCATAATCAACTGTGACCAGCTATGAACATCAGGGTCAGTCAGACCTAATGCCCGTCATCACTGGTCCCATCGATTAAAGAGTGTGTGTTAGTTTGTTGGGGTTTTACATCCTGGCAACATCTAAGGTCATATCATGAATGATACCGACTTGTGACAGTGTGCAGTCATGGCGACTTAATAGTGCTTTCCTTATTGGGAGACCAGGCCTCTGGCACCATGACCCAATTTCTCCCATATTCACATTATCCTGATAATGAGCTGAAAGGTCCTTGTCCTATTCCTAGTAATACCAAGAGCTAGGCTAGGTCGTGCCAAGTATCAAATGGTTAAGTCATTGGTTTGTCTCAGATGGGGTTCGATCTCCCGACCTTGCGCACATGAAGCCTGATTCGGCCACCACTTCCACAGTGCCAAGATCTCCCACACGGGGAAGCACCCGTCCTACCCACTCGTCCATACAATCTGCTTAAAAAACAATAATGGGTTTATTTTCACAAAGACAAGAGCAACAACAGAAGAAGGGTATGAATGATTGTCTCGAGTCCAGGAAGATCAGCTCTGGTTGCAGTTGTGCCTGCTGTGGAAATGATTCTATCTCCTATCGGGAGCACCAATTTGGCCGGGAATAGTCAATAAGAAGTACCCCCTGGTGGACCTGAGCCATTACAGAGTGGCCACGAAGACGGAGCCACAACGAGGTTATTCCCCTGGAGTGTAGTAGTCCCCAGAACCAGCTTAGTAACCGGTCCGGTGACTACCGCCATTTTAACACCTTGTTAAAAATAGCTCACTCCGATTTCGTATTTATTTGTGTTTTTGAGTCCTGGCAACATCTAAGGTTATATCAGGACGGGTACTGACGTCTGACAGTGCGCACTCATGGGGACTATATTTTGTTTGTGCTTTTAAATCCTAGCAACAATTAAGGTCATATCACGATGGGTACTGAGTTGTGACAGTGTGCACTCATGGCAACTTCATAGTGCTTCCCCAGTGAGAGACCAACCCCCCAGCACCATGACCTGATTTCCCATTCAGTCACATTATCCTGATACTGAGATAACCAGTCCTTGGCTTTCCATATCCTAATAATGCCGAGCGCCAAGCTAGGAAGTGACAAGTATCAATTTTGTAAGTCATTGGTCTGACTGGACCGGGTCTGACTCGACCGGGAATCGAACTCCCGATCCCCCCGCACATGAGGCCTGCACTCTACCGATTCGGCCACTGCCCAGACAGAGAGACAGTGAGACAGAGAGACAGAGCCTTCATCGACCCCCACCCCCCCCCCCTCCACTTCACCACCGGAGACATCTCACTATGCAAACATTTATTTCATCGGCAAGAATAACATTCGTTTTTAAGCACGCCGTGATGGGGGTGTGGTGGGTAGTGGTGGTGGGTGGTTATTTTGGAAACCATTCAGGTGAGCACTAGTCGCATTCTCCACGCCAGCCCTTTGTTGGCGTAAAATAACATCAGGCAGGGAGCACCAATCCCAGCACCGCTCACGTATGAAGCTCGGCCGGAGACACGTAGGCACCGCCAGGGGGAGGGGAGTGGAAGGGGAGAGGGAGGGGAAGGGGGAGTGGGAAGGGGAGTAGGAGGGAGAGGGGGAGAGAGAGGAGGGAGGGAAGAGAGAGAGGAGGGAGGGAAGGGGCAGTGGGATGGGAGAGGGAGGAGGAGTGGGAGTGAGAGGGGGAAGGGAGTGGGTGGGAGACGAGGGAGGGCAATGAGGAGGGAGAGATGGGAGTGGAATGGGGAGGGGGAAGAGGGAGGGTATGGAGAGGAATGAGTGGAAGAGGGAGGGGAGAAGGGAAGGGACGGGGAGGGCAAGAACTGTAGACATCAATCCGGCGCCATCCATTCCAAGTTTTGTGCATGTTCAAAACTTGCCACCGTAGACGCTGGACACCACCGGTCACAGAACGGAAATGCCGGATGCTGACCGTATATAAACCGGACATTGACATATTCCACCAGACTTTGTTTGGTTTCTTTCCGTTTCCCCAATCCGGCGAGATGTGACAGAGCCTTTATACTTGTCACTGCCTGGGGATGAGTATCATTGAAATTGACCTTGCCTAATCAATAAAGGTCATTATAAGAAAAGGTTTGTTTATTGCGGTTTTATGTCAGAGCAAGATGGATGTTAATATCAGGCTAGATACCGACTCCTGTTATCCTTATCGCATTGTCCCACTGGGATACCTTCCCGACAGAAGCACAAGCTAACATCCCACTCACTCACATTATCCTAGCGCTGAGCTAATCTGTCACTCCTGGATGAGTGGGTCTGCAATGCCGAGCACCAGGCAAGTACAGAACACCGTCGTTAAAATGTAATGCGCTCAACCGGACATCGGATAAACTGGACGAAATCTAATTTAACTTTGCTATTTTTACATAATTAAATATGTTATGTGAATATATATATATATTTATATATATATATATATATATATATATATATATATATATATGAGACTGTCTCAAAAGGTGCTAAGCAATATGGGACAAACCTTTATCCATTGTAACGATCAACATACTATCTGCTTATGCATTTGCTCAGGATAAACTGATTTGAAGCAAATGTCCTTGTGTTTTCAGTGTAACCGCGTCTGTGCTGTTTTGTGCCAATCGTTACAATGGACACAAAAAAAAGAGTTATCACCTTTTGAGACAGGCTCAATATATATATATGCTTTATATAGTTATGTGATCATTACCGTGTTTCAGCATACAGTGTCGCATATGTATCCAATATTAACACTTAGAATCGGTCAACTCGAACAATCGGCTAAAATGGACACCACCCCCTATTGGTACGTTTTAATGAGAGGCCTCTGTATCAATTTTGTGTAAGTCTTTGGTTTGACTTGGTCCAGAATTGATCTCATGGCCTCTCTTTACAGGCAGCGAGCGCTCGGTCGGCTATCTCATCAGCAGTGATCAGATGGGAGAGTAACCTAAACGCTTAAAGCTCTTGTATTACCAGCTGAAATGCTCGCTCAGACAACATCTGTTATAGTTAGCATGATATTATGCAGGTATACATCTTCGGCAGGAGGTATTATTATTATTTAACCTAATATTCTATCATTATTGTATTAATTATTAACCAATCTGCTATCGGCTATGCTAAGCTGCGGGACTTTAGGTCTATGGTGGCGCCACCACCGTTGTCTCTTGGTACTTGTGGGCCAACTGGCCCTAGTCACTATACTTCAAAAGTGTTATTACGATACGGCAAGTTTATTCCGAGTCAAGAGAAATATAACTGTCAACCCATAAGAGTCTTCCTTGTTGTTGTCTACCTCCCGAGAGAAGCTCGATTTATAACAGCAGAACAGACAAACCTCAACTTTGTGGGAGAACTTGGATTCTGGTTGCCGAATTCTCCTAGATGGACGGAGAGAAGTTGACTGAATCAATGAGAGCTAAGTGCACAATAGTGCTAAGGACGTCCATGTTTGGCTTCGCTTGACTTGACATCACTGGGGGATCGATCGAGCTTTAAATGCACATTCGACGCATATTGTGGTTAGGTCACCCATTATTAGACCATCGAAAGCCAAGGTTTTACATCTGCACTGGTATATCTGATGGTGAGAGTAAATAGAGCGCCCCGTACTCATCCCCGAGTCAAATGAAGCAAAGATTTGCCAAATTGTTACTACCTTCCAGCATTACTAGGATGGGGAAAGAACTGGTTGGCTTGAAGTTAGGACAATGTGTCTGAGTGTGATATTAGGCCATGGTGCTGACAACATGGTACCCCAGTGAGGCAATACTATAAGTCGACATGGGTGAACGTTGTCACAAGTCGGTACCCTCCTTACGTGGCTGTAAATGTTGCTAGAAGGCAACATCCCAATAAACTGTCATACTCCTCGCCTGTCCTATCAGGAAGGGAATGTGGGTGTGGGTGTGTGGGTGTGTGGGTGTGAGGGGCGTAGTCTCTTGGAACTTAGCCTCTGTCGATCTCATGGTCATCGGGCAATATGTTGACATGTCGATATAAATACATCAGGAACTCTCTGACAGTTCTTCAATGTTCATCCCTATGCAATTACCTATTTTTCTTGTTCCTGGTGTTGTAGGTCGCTGGCAGAGCTTTACAGGCCTCATTAGGACGGAGGTACCAGCGGAAAGTATTGGTATGTTTTACTATGCCAACCATTCAGTTCTACAGTAAAACCTCTCTAAATCGACCAACCAGGGGCCGACTTTAAATGGTCCATTTAGGGAGGTTGTCGGTTTAGGGAGTTTTTTTAATTGTTACAATGGTATTGTATGAGCGATCATTTGGGACCCAAATAAAGCGATCGAAACATTGGAATGCTCGATCTGTGGAGGTGGTGGGTTAGAGAAGTTTTACTCTATATAGATATATATATATATATAATTACGTCTATTTATAAAACAACGAAACAAATATGACTGGGTTGAAAACTGTAAGCTCTGTCTAGAGCTTAACTGCCTCTAGCCTAAATTCTTTTTAAATCATTATCAGTGTGATGGTGTGTTGGATGGCAATTTAGCACGTCTACAGACATGTGGCACCATAAGCGGGTCTGAGATTGTCAAAGCATAGTACTAACTTAATAGTAGTCGATGACCAATAATATATAGAACCATGCCATAACTTACTGATGGAGGAGAACAGAAGGAGGTGAGGTGGTAAAGCTTCCGATTAATTATGTGTGGTATAAATACATAATTTATCCAAATAGTATTAAGAATGCTCTAGATGGTTGGTTGTGGTTACATGTGGTTGGTGTGATATATGGTCCTAGGCCATTGTTGGAGCATCTTGGGGAACCATGTTATCTCCTAAGTAGGGCCAGTGGGAATTGGCTGCAGGCAGCCGGTCGGGCGAGAGAGAGTTGGGTCAGTTGGCCTGAAAATTAGAACTTTTTGAATAAAGAACGGCAGTCTAAAGTTTATCAGCCAGAGTTACGAGCCAATCATATATATGTATGTGTCTTACGTTGTCAATGATTAAAGTTGCATAGTCCGATTTTTTAAAGTTTCTGTCATTATTTTGAGATAAATATACTGAATTGATTATTATAACCTACATTACATTAGTTAGAAGTTACTTTTATTTTAAATGGCTAACTTTTGAGATATTTTAAATGAAAACATGTCAAATTAGTTCTGGCAAGCACAGTAACATTCTTCGACACCATAGGCTTCTGCAGTAACAGCTTCTATTAAATTGGCTCATTGTTCCCATCTATATGGCGACAAATGCTTAATAAGTGCATCAGTATATATGTTAGATAGGTCAAATCAATTCTAGGTACTTGCTTTAGTTTGCTCATACGGCATACATATAACAAGCGTGTTTTATTTAATGACGCCTCCAGAGCACATTGATTTTTATCATCGGCTATTGGATGTCAAACATATGGTTATTCTGACATATTTCTTGGGAGCAAACCTGCTGCCGCCACAATAGGCTACTCTTACTGATAAGCAGCAAGGGGTCTTTTATTTGCACTTTCCCATAGACAGGACAGTACATACCACACAGCCTTTGATGAACCAGTTGTAGAACACTGACTGGAACGGAAAATAGCCCAAACTACAAATGTGTCCACTGAGCAGGATTGATCAGATGACCAACACCTTCACAGGTGGGCACTCTACCACCTGAGCTACGTCCGGCTCCTCGTGGCATACATATAAGCTGCCCATATAATGTAAACAAAAACACCGATTTTCGTCCAATGACTGAAGTTAATCGACGTTGAGCGTCGTGATAAGATGATTGACCACATGAGATTATAAGATGCCATTGGTATAGCCTTATAAAGTTATAATCTACCAAATCAGCAGTGGGCAAGTATAAACTCGGGTGTTCAGATAAACAGAGTGGTAGGTGCGTGATAACGGGTCTGGCGCCGCCTATTGTCCATACCAGCCGCTGTGGGACGCTTGCGTCACGAATTTCCCAGGAGGGAGGTAGTTAGTTCGCCTGCACTCCGGACGTGTGGAGTGGGCAGACAGACTTGATGGTAATGGTCTGAAAAACAAAGCACCGCCTCCCCCACACATACACCTCTAGAGTGTGGGCACTATGCATATGTATGGTGTTTAAGGGCAGCAATGGATGGAGAACTGCCCCTGGTGGGGACCTGGGTGTGCCGCAGTCGGGTCCCCTGACTGGTCACACAGTCTACTTGGACCCGATCCCATATACAGTGCCTCATTAGTTTGGGGCGGTGAGCACGCCCTCAACCCCGCGCCCCCACCTCCCCCCAACCAGGGGCGTAATCGATTAACACGCCCCGGGCGATTCGGGTCATCCAAGTTGCTAGAATTCCACATCGAACACCGCGAGTGGAGTTGACAAAAACATGTGCTGTGTGCAAAACAACCCGACCCCAGTAACCCACCTCTTGGCTGGGGTTTGCTAGGAACGATGACGTCAAATTTGCGCTGGCACCATCCTGCAGGATAATAGCTACAAGTACCAGTCCAACATATTTTGTTGTTGGTAATAACACAGATTAAGGAAATGGAAATATAACTAAACTATGCAATCATAAATTTTTTTGCTATAGTTATATCGGTTATTAAACAAACAAAAAAAAGTGTTGGATTAAGCCACCATTTTTTCCACCCTGAGCATGGAGGAGCATATTCGATCCGAGTCTGAAGGATGTGCGCTTGCGCCAAAATTGGCTCGGGTGACCCGAGTTGATTAATCGATTACACCCCAAGTGAACTGTTGATGCAGGGGCATTGTTGGCTGCCCACGAGCCAGTTGCTGTGATGTTGATGGCTACCTGTGATGTCTGTGTTGTCGGTCAACACTCGAGCAGGGCGGAATTGACTCCAGCACTACACGCTAACTGGTGGGTGGGTGGGTGAGTGAGTGCACAGGTCGGTGAGGGGGTGGGTAGTGTTGGTGTGTGGGTGAGTGGAGGGTGGGAGTGTGTGTGCGTTTGTATGTGTGTGAATGTGTGTACATTTGTGCCTGATGTGAATGGAGAGTGTGTGAGTATGTGTGTGCACATTTAAGTGTGTGCAAGTGACTACGTACATTTGTGTGTGAGTAAATGGAGGGTGTGTGAGTATTATGTGACTGCACTCATGAGGGTGTGAGTGGGTGTGTTTATTGGTGTGTGAGTGAATGGACATTGTGTGAGTATTGTGTGACTACACATGTAAGTGTGTGAGTTGGCGTGTAAGTGTGTGTACATTGGTTGTGTGAGTGAATGGAGAGTGTGTGAGTATTGTTTGACTACAAATGTAGGTGTGTGAGTTGGTGTGTAAGTGTGTGAGTGTGTGTACATTGGTTGTGTGAGTGAATGGACATTGTGTGAGTATTGTGTGACTACGCATGTAAGTGTGTGAGTTGGTGTGTAAGTGTGTGAGTGTGTGTGTACATTGGTTGTGTGAGTGAATGGAGAGTGTGTGAGTATTGTTTGACTACACATGTAAGTGTGTGAGTTGGTGTGTAAGTGTGTGTCTACATTGGTTGTGTGAGTGAATGGAGAGTGTGTGAGTATTGTTTGACTACACATGTAGGTGTGTGAGTTGGTGTGTAAGTGGTTGAGTGTGTGTACATTGGTTGTGTGAGTGAATGGACATTGTGTGAGTATTGTTTGACTACACATGTAAGTGTGTGAGTTGGTGTGTAAGTGTGTGTGTACATTGGTTGTGTGAGCGAATGGAGAGTGTGTGAGTATGTGTGTGACTACACATGTAAGTGTATTAATTGGTGTTTAAGTGTGTGAGTAGGGGTTACATTGCTATGTGAGTGAATGCAGGGTGTGTGAGTATGTGTGTGTAAATTGGTGTGTGAGTGAATGCAGGGTGTGTGGGTATGTGTGTGTAAATTGGTGTGAGTGAATGCAGGGTGTGTGAGTATGTGTGTGTAAATTGATGTGAGTGAATGCAGGGTGTGTGAGAATGTGAGTGGATGGTGAGCACCACTGCGAGTAACTCATGGACCTTCTTACCAGCTCCAGCTCAATACAGAATTATTGCTTCTACTCCTACCTTCTGGTCACTTTAACTAGTTTAAGATCTACCGGATATATGCGCGTCAGGAAGCAAGTAAATAAAATTAAATCTAGTATGTTTGGATGTATCTCCCCCCCCCCTTGTGTCTCCTCCCCTTCCCCCCCCCCCTCCTCCCTCTACCCTGTATCACCTCACCCGGTGTCACAGTTTCAGTTCCCAGCAGTTTCAGTTCCCACAAAAGCATCTTCGCATGCATCAAAGCATTGTCTGCGCATGTGTCAACATTAGCCCGATTTAAACCATCGCCGATCGCCGCAAATCGCTGTCACTATAGTGTCAGTGTGACTAACCTTATAAATTTAATATAATCTTTTCAGTAAACATGTTTTCCCTATGTGTACCGAGCGATTTGTTTCTAGGTGGTGTGGTTTTAGAGATATTTCACTTTTTCTGCATGACGATTGCTCACAAACATTGACAATGCGTTGAGTTTGGCAGTACGTGCAGTGCAAAACATTATTCAAAATTAATAGAAATCCAGAACCCTAACCATATCAATTTAATATAATTGTGTTGGTAAACATGTTTTCTATATCTGTACCAAGCGATTTGTTTCTAGCTGGTTTGGTTTTAGAGATATTTCACTTTTTATGTGTGAAGATTGCTCATGACCATTGACAATGTGCAGACGATGCCGTTAGATGTTGACGCATACGCAGAATTGTGGGAACTTCAACTGCTGGGAACTGAAACTGCGACACCGGCCCCTTTGTCTGGTAGGTACACGGGGCGAGATGCGAGTTCACTGTACTCTGACAGCTGGTGCAGGCCCTGAAGCTGGCCCTGTGTATCTGACGGGGAGTAGGGCAGGTGTACCACGAGTTGGCGGCGCCCCCCGGCAGGTGTCCGGGTGTGTGCGGGCAGGAGGAGCACCCCTTACCCGGCCTCTCCGGGGACACTGGCCGGCCTCTCCTTGGCTGGACTAGACTGGCCCCCCCGCCTCGCCCCCGCACCGCCCCGCCTCCCCCTCCCCCCTCCCCTGAGGCCGCAGCTCCGGCAGGTGCTGGCCGGGCTTAAAGTTAAATTAGCATAGTCTGATGGTTTTGAATTTCTCTCGCTTTTCTGAGATCAATTATATCGAATTGATTTCCATAATATATTGAATTGATTGTTATAATATATCTTCCTTTAGTTTGAAGCAGTTTTTACTTTAAAAGGCTAAGTTTTGATATATTTGAGGTGCGAACATGTCAAATTAGTTTGGGAAAACATGCCAAAACTCTGATCTGGCTTCAGCGGTAACAGGTTCTATTAAATTGCCTTGGCATTCCTTTCTATTTGGCAACAAATGTTTAATACGTGCATCAGTATCAAAACTAGATATGTAGAATCAAATCTAGATAATTGTTTTGGTTTTGAAAATTTGATGCTTCATCGTACTATGCAGCTTTAACGCTTCCAGAAAGAGGAGCGGCACTCACCTTTGCACACAGTTGGTTTATTGGGGTTTCACGTCCTAGACACACCCAGGGCCATATCATAACATGCACCCAATGGTGGCAGTCCACAGTAATGACGAATACATAAGTGATGTTCTATTGGGACACCGTTCTGTCGGCATCATGTCCTGATATCCCACTCAGTCACGCTATATTGACATTTAGCTAACCATTCGTTGCCCTACTCTAGCATTGCCGCGTGGCAAGCAAGGTAGTGGTATGTATGAAATGTGTAAGACTTTGGCTTGACTTTGGCAGGGATTGATCCCACAACCTCCCTCCAGCTACTGACACAACCATGCCGTCCCGTTGACAGGAAAGGCGTTAGCTGCTGGAATAATGTTAGTAATTAATGGTAGCTGCTTGGGGAAATGGGGAAATCAAGCTATGGTTATTGTAGGTCTCTTGGGGAAAGGTAGAAACTGAAGTATATATATATGTGTATATATATATAAATACATATACATATATATAATTTATATATATATATATATAATCTGTTTGTTGTTGGTTTACATCCTAGTAACATCTTAAGGTCATATAAGGACGGGGACCGACTTATGGCAGTGGGCACTCGTGGTCACTTTATAGTGCTGCTCCATTGGGATACCAGACCACCGACACCATGACCCGATATGCCAGTCACATTATCCTGATACTGTGCTAACTAGTCGTTGTAGTATCCTAGTAATGCCGAGTGCCAGGCTAGGTAGCAACAAGAATAATTGTATAAGTCATTGGCTTGACTTTGCTGGGAAACAACCTCTCGACCTTCCGTAGGGGAAGCTTGCGCTGTACGATTCGGTCACCGCACCCGGTATATATAGATATGTAGATATACACATGAAGAGGCACCAATATGACCAATATATAGTCAGGTAGGGCCGACCACTGGGTTTTCAAGTTGTCTCAGTTCCTCAGGGTGTATTGAAAAACCTGTATTGAAAAACCAAGTCAGCTTACATATAGAAACAAATAGGGGGAAGCTGTCCCACTCTACAACTTCTTCAACATTGATGAAATAGCGTAAACAAATATATCATTAGAATATATACACATATAAATACATATATTTGATTGATCTTAGAGGTGTCGTTTAAAAGGGGTACCATGCATATAGCTGGATTCGAACCCAAATTGCAGGTTAAGCAGCCTATCCATTGGATCCCTGATGCAATAAACCTATCCAAGCATAGTTGCAAAGGTAGCCCCCCCCCCCCCCCCCCCAGTCTGGAATGGTCACATATATATATATATATATATATATATAGGGATGAAAGTGGTCTCCGGGAAAAAAAGCGGAAAAGCTGATATTCTCCCATAGGCTTAGCATTGTGAGGGAATCCCTGAATATTCCCGGAAGTCGGGTTTCATACATATTGGTATATGCTGATAGTGCTGCAGCATTTGAGGCACATATTAGTAGTATATGCTGATAGTGCTGCAGCGTTTGAAGCACATATTAGTAGTATACGCTGATAGTGCTGCACCATTTGAAGCACGTATTAGTAGTATACGCTGACCCCGCTGCGGCGTTTGAAGCCATAAGTAGTATACGCTGCTAGTGCTGCGGCGTTTGCACTACATATTAGTATATGCTGATGGTGCTGCAGCGTGAATCAACTTATTGGTTGGTTGGTTGTTGGATTTTTACATCCTGGAAACATCTAAGGTCATACCAGGACGGATGCAACATATTAGTATACAATTACAGCTACAGGAGAAATCCCGGAAATCCGCGCAATCGCGGAGATCTTTCATCCCTGATTTATAAATGCATATATACAAATGTATATATATATATATAAATAGATATGCGCATAAATAAATGTGTGCCTGTATGCTAGGGAATGAACGGTGACATTACTAGACCCACACATCTTATTGTGACATGTATTGCTCCAGGTGATAACTAATTGCGTTAATTTGTGATCCGATTAATTCAAAACGCTGGCGGCACTGTCACATATATTCATTATGACCAGTTTGAGTATCATATGGCTGTTCAATTGTCTCGAGGTTTTATTTGTATATTTATATAAGTTATATCAGTTTGACGCAGTAGGCAAATATCATTTAATTTACTCATAGACATGGCCCAGATGTTGCTATGATGGAAAAACTAATCAGATATTAAAAACAACTAAGAGGTATGTATTTATCAAATGATACCGAGATTAATACACTTCCACAGACAATGAAGCAAATATTGACAAACATGCAGAAATTAAAAGAAAGTAGACAATTATTGCGCGTTATTTAACAAATGTTAAATCGTTTTATCCTGCTAATATAAAGTTAATATATACAATATAACATGGCTTCAGAGAAATTATAGTTGTTGCTAAACTGTCAGTGAATACTGCGTGGTGAATGAATGACAGGGATTCTATACAACATCCCTTAATTGTCCACTCCCAATTGGTGTTATCTTGGTTGTATCTTTGTTGAACAAGATAAATAGTATGTAGTCAATTCACCGCGTAACTAATTCACAAATAAGCAACCCAGCAAAACTGTTATGGCTTTGGATTTGTCTCGGCAGCAAGGGCTCCTTTATATGCACTTTCCCACACACAGGACAGCACACAGCCTTTGATGAACCAGTTGTGGACCACTGGTTGGAATTGAAAATAACCCAAACTGCAAATGGGTCCACTGAGCAGGATCGATCGGACGAAAAAGGTACTATATATACATTTTTGTGGGGTTTTTTCTGATGTAAAGTATTTATTCATCTGAATATGACATTTGTCACTGCCGGAACACTGGTCTTCCGGCCATCTTACTATTGGAATTGACAGGCTAAATAATGTTAGTTTGATAAGTGCTGTATTAGTTACAGCACCAATCCTGTAGAATTAAGGGAGTGGCTCCTGCTGTATAATGTACAGCACCAGTCACTGTAGTTCATGCAAAAATGGGGAGCAGCATTAGGTATTACATGACGTGCATACAATTAATTACATATTACATATGTTATTTGTTGTATATAGTATATGCATTGCATATATGATAATCTAATATATAATATATATAATTATATAACATCTATGATAAATACATAGTATACAATATGGATAATATCTATAACATATAATTAATTGTATCCACATCATATAATCTGATAATATGCAAAGTATGATCTTCGTTTTGTAGCAAATGAATTATTGATCTACTTAATATATATTAAAATATTATATTGTTATAAATGATATAGATCATATATATCATATATATTATATATAGTATATGCTATATACACCAAATATTTTATGTATTATATATATTATATATATTACAAATGTCATATATATTATATATTACTTTATATATTACATCAATTATATATGCTATAAATAATATATATATATTATATTATCCAGGAAATTGAAGAGAGACATGGCACATTGGGTGGCGTGAATATAATATCTGGCCAGATTAATAAGCTACTGACCACAAACAAATCTACAGCGACTGACAGACTGTATAAATGTATATATATTGATACAGACATAGCGGCAGTCAAGTAATGAAAGCAGTCTTTGTCGCATCGCGACTGACAGCATGATGATGATGATGATACAGATGGAACCTGGAAAATGATAATGACAGGAACTTGGTGTGAGTTATACGTCACATATACAGCTATAAGTGCATGCACCTCGCCCTGTGTACGAGCACCCTGGACGTGCCCTATTCGGACATGCACGGCACACAACAGCAGGATCTGACACAACCATGTAGCGTTTGCCTTGTTGTTTACCTTGTTAAACAGGTTGTTGATGCCAATCACCGGGTTCCGGGTGGTGGAGTACATCACTGTGCTGTGGGTCTGATGTCAGCACAGGTTCCGGTCCCCGCGCTTACTCCGTTGCGGGTGTATTCACTCAGCACCCGCGATATGCAGCAGGTGGACACGATGCCACGGCGGCCAGTGTAGTGGCCGTGCGCGCGCAGCTGTTGACGGCAGGCCGCCCGCAGCGCCCCCTACACGGAGCCGCCGTCACTAGTACTCCCAGCGCCTCGTTGTGGGAAGTCCACGCTGGATGGTGGCGCCCCCTGCCGCTAACCCCGAACATCACCGCCGGCGCCGCGCACCCTGGCGGCATGCTTTGTCGTCCCCTGGTGGCGACGGCAAACACTAGTCCGCGAGTGCGTAAATACTGGCGCCGCCGTCGCCGCCGACGCTCATGGTGCGGCCGCTTACTTCCGGTTTGTCCGCTGGTTGCCGCGGTCGGCAGCTGGGTCAGAAAGGGGGCCGACGGGAAGGGATTAAAAGTCGAGGTGAGAATTGTTGTGTGAGTGACAGTACAGCAGCAGAGTCTCCTTGGATACATCCACCAGTACAAAGTAGCGCTCACTGCGCAATCTCACGTGAGTGACCAATCGGAAGTGTTGATCATTTGACACCGAGACAATTTACACTGCGAAGTGTTATACTAGGGGTTAGTGATTGTGTATGTGTATATCCGGCATTGCACTTCAGATACTCGTGCATGTGTGATTCATGTTTGCAGTTACGATTGTATGAATCTAACATAGTTCTCCATTCAATCACACTTTTTTCATTTGTGTTTGATGCTGTAAGCGCATATATCCAACATTGCACATCACTCAATCACGCAGTTGTCATTCCCGTTTGCAGTTGCGATTGTATGCATCTGACCTAGTTCCTCATTCAATCAGGCTTTTTTATTTGAGTTTGATACTACAACCGCATATGTCCAATGTTGCATATCACTCAATTGCACAGTTGTCAGTCCTGTTTGTGGATGCGGTCATATACATCTGAGATTGACCGTCGTCACTCAATTGTGTAGATGTTATTGGTGTTTGTGATGGAGAATGCGTACATCCAGGTTCCACGTAACCGGGGCTGCCTCCTCAGTGTGAAGTAACGCTCCGCAACTGGCACCGGCCGGTAACCGGCATCACTAGTATCAGAAGCACCTACTCGAGTTGTCACTACAAGCACCGCCTCCCAGCATGGACATACAATAAACATATCCAAATGTGGCACACATGTATTCATTCATTCATACAGCGGCAGAAAATTGTATAGAAAAAATCCTCCAGTGCGACTGACACTTGCAAACATCCGGTGGGGGAGAAGAGATGGGCCGCATGTGAGGCCACCAGTTAAGTGCGGATTCTTACAGAGTATAACAATTGCAGTAATATTAATAATCTCAGTAATATCAATAATATCAGTAATATCAATTATATCAATAATATCAATAATATCAATAATGTCAATAATATCAATAATATTAATAATATCAATAATATCAACAATATCAACAATTACAAGGATCCCCTTTCGTATTGTTATACTCGCGTAATGCATTATACATTACATACATGATTCATATTTTGTTTGGCATCGCGAATCGCGATAAAAGTCATTCAGATTGTGACGACGCAATGTTCAGCTAAAAAACACACAATCATAGGTGGTTGTATAATAGGCAGTGGTATCCAATGCGGCTTCAAATAACACCTGTTGCACTGACTAACAACGCTTAAAAACGCACCTATATATCGCTAAATTAAACTTCTACGCACACAAATATTAATCGCTAATCATTTCTAAATTGGTTAGCAATTGATGGCACTGAGAATTTTCAGATGGGAATAAATGATAGTTATGCATGTATAAAAATATATATTTATGTATAAATGACAGCGCTGGAGCGACGCTGCTGCCCGCCAAGTGCGCTGGTTCCAGCAGGGAACACTGGCGGGGGGGGGGGGGGGGAGCTCCTTTTCAAATGGATTGCCCGGTGGGGCGGGGACAAGGGGTGGGGAAGGAGGGGCGAGGGAGGGGCGGGGAGGAGCGGAGGGTAGGAGGGGTGGGGAAGGAGGGTGGCCAGGAGGGGAGCGGAGGGTAGGAGGAGTGGGGAAGGAGGGTGGCCAGAAGGGGGGGGGGGATGAGGGGTCGGGGAGGAGGGCGCGCTCCAATCACAATGCCGCTAAGCCAGCCATAACTGACACAATCACCATGGCCAGCGCGACACACAATTACGGCTAATTCACGACCAGGATTCACGAAACAAAGCCTGCTTCACTGTCACTGCCACTCACTCACTGGTACAGTCATTGACACTCACTTCCTGACACAATCCCTCACACTCACTTACTGGAACAGTCACTGACACTCACTTACTGGCACACTCACTCACTCACCCACTCACTGACACTCACTGTCACACTCACTCACTGGCACACTTACTCACACTCATTCACTGACACACTCATTAACACTCATTCATTCACTCACTGACACTCATTCACTCATTCACAGTCATTCACTGTCCCACTCACATTCAGTCACTCACTCACTCACTCAGTCACTCACTCAGTCACTGACACCCACACACACGGTCCCACCCACTCACTCACTCACTCAGTCACTGGCACTTACTAAGTGACACTCACCCACTGACACACTCACCCACTGACACACTCACTCACTGACACACTCACGCGTTGAGACCTCACATACCCAATCAATAACACTTATTCACATGTACTCACTTTCTCACTCACTCGGTGGCACACTCAATCACTGACACCCACTACCACGCATAGTCATACATCCACTCACACATATACATTTCCACTCACTCACTCACTCACTCACTGACTATAAATCACGCACTCCCTCGCACTCGAACACGAACACACTCGTGCGCACACACTCTCCCTCACTCACCAAGGATCACACACTCACTCACTTACACGCTCACTGGGTACACTAATCCACTCATACACACACTCCCTCACATCCACGCACTCACTCACTCAGTGCGAACAGGTAAAAACATAGCCGCTGAAACCGAGCCTGGAGGTTCCCCTATTTAAGTGCGAAGTGATCGGCGTTGGTGATAATCTTCACCTCGTTTAATCAAGTAGAACAGATAAATTAACTCCTGGTGGATCTCGGCGCACTGTCGCAGACACTGGGGACGGTACACTCCACGGTCCCGTATCCACGCTGGTGTAGTCGGACGGTAGGTACTCCAGGCGTGCGCTGGCCATGCAGCCAGCACCTTTACTGACGGAGTCTGTGGGAACTCACGTCGGCATATATGTGATGTATAAGAATTACACGAGTATAAATCAACATCTGTATTCACGCTGTAGTGATTCCCTATTTATGACTGGTGGCGCCCCGAACGGGTCCTCATCACACTAACTAGTGCTGAATCCCACCTCGCCCTTCTAATGCGTGGCTATGCGGACAGGTGAAGATGTCGTAATACTCTCTACTACTACTAGTGTACTCAGGTGTACATGCCGCTCCATAGACTAACCGTTAGTAAATCTCCCATGATCCTTGGTAGTCATGAAAGTGCTGCATGATGTACTCATTAACTAGGGTTTAAACTATATGCTAGTCAATATATATCCCCCATGATCCTTTGCGGTATATGTACAAGTGCCCCATGATGCACTAATGTACATAAGGGTCTAATAGTGTATGCTAATCAATATATCCCCCATGATCCTTTGGTAATCAGGTAAGCGCTGCATAATGTGCTGATGAGTTAGGATTTAACAATATATGCTAGTCAGTGTATCTCCCATGATCCTCTACGGTGTTCATACACTGATACAAGCGCCCCATGATGGTCTAGTGAACATAAGGTTCTAACAATATATACTGTTCAGTATATCTCCCATGATCCTTTGCGGTATATGTACTAGTGCCCCATGATGCACTAATGTACATACGGGTCTAATAGTGTTAATCAATATATCTCCCATGATCATTTGCGGTAATTATATAAGTGCTCCATAATGCACTAATGAACATGAGGGTTTAACAATATTATATGCTAATCAATATACATCCCAAGATTCTTTGCGGTAATTATATAAGTGACACATGATGTACTAGAGCATAGCATTTTAGCACTATATCCTAGTCAGCAGAGTGTCTATATATCCCATGATTCTCTGCTGTAGTTATATAACTGCTGCATGATGGACGTAGGGTTCTGACACCATTATATGCTGGTCCGTATATCTCCCATGATCCTCAGCTATAGGTATTTCCGCAACGTGGAATATTGAACATTAATTTTAAGACTAGATCCTATTCAGTATAACGGACATGATCCCCTGTGATAGGTATCCCCGCATGATGGACGAATGAACATGAGGCTTAAGACAACATACTGGTCAGTATCTCTCCCATGATTCTCTCCGGTATTTATATAATTTCCGCGTGATGCACTAATGAACACTAGGTCTCTACTTGTTGACAGCACACTTGAAGCCGTGTTCTCAGATTTCATATTCCGCGCTTGTCTGTGATATGGGATTTACTTCTAGAACCATCCCTTTGATGCACTTATAAGTAGTATATACATAATTCCATATGAAATACTGCGCAGTAGTATACTATACATATATATCACGGTAGGAACTCTACCGGTAGTTTACGTACGCCGACAGTTGTACCGGAATGGTGCACTCAAAGAGCGCGACACACTCAGCGCTCAAAGTAAGTTCAGAATCAGAGAGGACGAGCCGGCAGTCTAGAGGTGCTCACTCAAAGAGCGACTGGCTCTCTCTAAAATCCTAAGAAGTGACCGGCGAAACGAACTGCTCAGAACTGCTCATGCGCACACTCTCCGAGCGGAGCCGGGTGGGAACACACCTGCTGCACCCAGCCGCGGCTACTACACCACGCACTTCCGCTCTAGTAGATTTACTCTGATTGGCGCTGTCCCTCTCCCAGGTCACCACCTGCAATCTCCAATCGGTGGCGGTAAGCGTGGTTGGTTACACACACGCTCTCCACTCGCAACCTGTTTCCCTGGTCATTGTGTTACTTGGAAATGAGGGCTGCCGTGCTTAGGATGAGCAGATATCCATGTGTTGTAAATACAGCCGGTCATGAGAGGAATGAGAAACAAGGTGTTTTATGTCGAGTCCCAAGTTTCCCACCGAAGAATCGCTCCCCGCGATTGCTCGCGCAGATTGTTCAGCGCGCATGTAGGCCTACACGTCGCGCTGGCCGCGGTGGTAGTGCACCGCGCGGGAAGCTCAGTCCAAAGAGGCTAAATGTGCAACGCTCTGGCCGTGTGAGCGCTCAGAGGCCCAAGAGGCGAGTAGCTCGCTTCGCACCGGGAGCAGCTCGTGGTCGGCCAGGGGAGCGGAGCGGAGTGTGGCGGGCACCGGGCAGCCCGGCGCCGCCACCCGGCGCGCCCACAGCGCCACGCTGTCTGCGGCGGCCAGAAGTGGAAGCAGGCCGCACAGGCATGTGGGAAGAGCTTACTGGCTGGGACTGGGAAACTGGTGGACTGGGAAGGGCTGGTGGGTGAGGTGGGGAGGAGGGCGGTGGTGGCGGAGGTGGGGGGGGGGGGCTAGTATGGGTATGTATCATACATGTTTCCTTTGGTAACATTTATCATATTGAACACGCATATTCTAAACACCGAGACACGTTATATGACATGTGGTATATGAAAAGATATAGCATGGTTCTAGGTTCGTCTGGGTTTCGCCGAATCGCTGTCATCTTTATTCAACAGCCAACTGCTCTTCTTCGTGTTGTCATTTGGAACATCCGGGCAATTCGGGAATGTGCATAAGCTATCCATAAAAGGAGGCGTCTTACTCTTACATGACGTGATATATTCAGAGGATAGAGCACTGGCATGTTACAGTAATCGTTGCATACCTATCTAGAGCGACACTTAGAGGACAGTTCGTTCTCCTCTCATTATAACACGGTTCGTCTGGGGCTGCCATCTTTAATCAAAATTCATCATTTCAGCTCCTTATTTATCTTTGCATTTCTGAAATTAGATATAGATCCACCCGGGAGGTAAAGTTCACAGCTAGTCACGTGGTGTGTCACGTGTGCACGCTGCATTACGGTGCCCACCTGGAGGTTGAGGTGTGTGCTGAGGCTGTGCCCGGTTAGTAAAAGGGTCCTTCCTGTTGTTGTTGTTCCGTAATGAGGAGAGAAGCCGCTCATCCGTGACCAATCAGTCTGGAGGCTGGGTCCCGTGTCTGGGTTGTGTGCTTCACCGAACCAAATGTCAGTCACACACTCTTATTGCGTCAACCCGGCGTGGCACACCCCCCGGGTCAACTAAGTAGCTTATATATATATATGTTAATAAATATACATGTATGTACATATATGTCTACGTATATGTAAATGTATGCATATAACTATACCAGACCAGACACGATGGCCGAATGAGTTGAGCGTCTGTCTCCCGTATTGGTAGATCGTGGGACTTGAACCCACGGGTTCGAACACTGGTTGAGTCAAGCCAATGACTTAAAGATTGATACTTGTCGGTTCCTAGCCAGGTGCCCGGCATTATTAGGATAGAGCAAGGAATAGTTGGCCAAGTGGGGAGCCGGACATAGCTCAGATGGTAGAGTGTCCACCTGTGAAGGTGTGGATAATCCGATCGATCCTGCTCAGTGGACAGATTTACAGTTTGGGCTATTTTCCGTTCCAACCAGTGGTCCACAACTGGTTCATCAAAGGATGTGATATGAGCTGTCCTGTCTGTGGGAAAGTGCAGATATAGGACCCTTGCTGCTTATCGGAAAGATTAGCCTATATGGCAGCAGCAGGTTTCCTCTAAACAGCTAAAGAAATGTGTCAGAATGACCAAATTTGTTATGTCCAATAACCAATGATAAAAAGCAATGTGCTCTAGAAGTGTCGTTAAATAAAACAAACCTTTTTTTATATATAGTATGTATTATATATTATTACATATTATTGTGTATACACCGATGAAGATAAGCTATCTACATTACATATAATATATGTAATATAAAACTGTGGTACAGACTTTGAGTAAATAACAGACATTGTACATAAACGGAAGACAAGCACTCTGGCACAGACAAGAACACAGTAAAACGTCTCAAACTGACCACCTCCACAGATCGACCACTCTCCTATATCGATCGCTTTATTTGGGTCCCAAATAATTGCCTATACAATACCATTGTAACTAATGAAAAATTACCTAAACCGACCACCTCCCTAAATGGACCATTTAAAGTCGGTCCCATGGTCGGTCGATTTAGAGAGGTTTTACTGTACTTCAGATGAATAAAAGACCTTAAAGAAATTACGTATTTTTGCATAAGCTATGTGCACGACTGACAAAATAAATGAATATTCAGCACCAAACAAGGTTGGAAGATTGCGAATCGACCTTCACGGATGAGTATGAGGACATGAGGGGCGTGGTTGCCCTGGCGACGTCCAGACGCTGGGGGGGGGGGGGGGGCTGTACACACATGGTGCCCTTCTGTACTGTGGAGCGCCCCAGGTGTCAGCCCGAGTAGGTTCTAAGGTAGGCCACCTTCAGGTCTGCACTACTCAGTGGACAATTAGCAATAGTATGACTTGTGCATCCGTGCAAAGTCATTTATACTATAACTACTCCATTGTGTTAAGTGACAACCGCTACAAGTCACCATCACTACAAGTCACCATTGCTACAAATCACCATCGCTACAAATCACCATCACTACAAATCACCATTGCTACAAGTCCCTATCACTACAAGTCGCTATCGCTACAAGTCATCACTAGTATAATTCACCACCACAAGTCACCACCACTACAAGTGACCACTACAAGTCACCATCACTACAAGTCACCATCACTACAAATCACCATCAATACAAGTCACCATCACTACAAGTCCCTATCAGTACAAGTCACCATCACTACAAGTCACCATCGCTACAAGTCATCACTAGTACAAGTCACCATCACTACAAGTCACCATCACTACAAGTCACCATCACTACAAGTCACCATCACTACAAGTCACCATCACTACAAGTCACCATCACTACAAGTCACCATCACTACAAGTCACCATCACTACAAGTCACCATCACTACAAGTCACCTATCAGTACAAGTCACCATCACTACAAGTCACCATCGCTACAAGTCATCACTAGTACAAGTCACCATCACTACAAGTCACCATCACTACAAGTCACCATCACTACAAATCACCATCACTACAAGTCACCATCACTACAAGTCCCTATCAGTACAAGTCAGCATCATTACAAGTCAGCATCACTAAAAGTCACCATCACTACAAGTCCCTATCAGTACAAGTCCCTATCACTACAAGTCACCATCATTACAAGTCAGCATCACTACAAGTCACCATCACTACAAGTCACCATCACTACAAGTCCCTATCAGTACAAGTCACCATCATTACAAGTCAGCATCACTACAAGTCACCATCACTACAAGTCACCATCACTACAAGTCCCTATCAGTACAAGTCACCATCACTACAAGTCACCATCATTACAAGTCACCATCGCTACAAGTCACCATCACTACAAGTCCCTATCAGTACAAGTCACCATCACTACAAGTCACCATCACTACAAGTCCCTATCACTACAAGTCACCATCACTACAAGTCACCATCACTACAAGTCCCTATCAGTACAAGTCCCTATCAGTACAAGTCACCATCATTACAAGTCAGCATCACTACAAGTCACCATCACTACAAGTCCCTATCAGTACAAGTCACCATCACTACAAGTCACCATCACTACAAGTCACCATCACTACAAGTCCCTATCAGTACAAGTCCCTATCAGTACAAGTCACCATCATTACAAGTCACCATCACTACAAGTCACCATCACTACAAGTCAGCATCACTACAAGTCACCATCACTACAAGTCCCTATCAGTACAAGTCACCATCATTACAAGTCACCATCACTACAAGTCACCATCACTACAAGTCCCTATCAGTACAAGTCCCTATCAGTACAAGTCCCTATCACTACAAGTCACCATCATTACAAGTCAGCATCACTACAAGTCACCATCACTACAAGTCACCATCACTACAAGTCCCTATCAGTACAAGTCACCATCACTACAAGTCACCATCGCTACAAGTCATCACTAGTACAAGTCACCATCACTACAAGTCACCATCACTAAAGTCCATCACTACAAGTCACCATCACTACAAGTCACCATCACTACAAGTCATCACTACAGTCCTACTACAAGTCCCTATCCTACAAGTCACCATCACTACAAATCAGCATCACTACAAGTCCCTATCAGTACAAGTCCCTATCACTACAAGTCACCATCACTACAAGTCACCATCACTACAAGTCACCATCACTACAAGTCACCATCACTACAAGTCACCATCACTACAAGTCATCACTAGTACAAGTCACCATCACTACAAGTCACCATCACTACAAGTCATCACTAGTACAAGTCACCATCACTACAAGTCACCATCACTACAAGTCACCATCACTACAAGTCCCTATCACTACAAGTCACCATCACTACAAGTCAGCATCACTACAAGTCACCATCACTACAAGTCCCTATCACTACAAGTCACCATCACTACAAGTCCCTATCAGTACAAGTCCCTATCACTACAAGTCACCATCACTACAAGTCACCATCACTACAAGTCACCATCACTACAAGTCCCTATCACTACAAGTCACCATCACTACAAGTCACCATCAGTACAAGTCACCATCACTACAAGTCACCATCACTACAAGTCCCTATCAGTACAAGTCAGCATCACTACAAGTCACCATCGCTACAAGTCATCACTAGTACAAGTCACCATCACTACAAGTCACCATCACTACAAGTCACCATCACTACAAGTCACCATCACTACAAGTCACCATCACTACAAGTCCCTATCAGTACAAGTCAGCATCATTACAAGTCAGCATCACTAAAAGTCACCATCACTACAAGTCACCATCGCTACAAGTCATCACTAGTACAAGTCACCATCACTACAAGTCACCATCACTACAAGTCACCATCGCTACAAGTCCCTATCAGTACAAGTCACCATCACTAAAAGTCACCATCACTACAAGTCACCATCACTACAAGTCACCATCACTACAAGTCACCATCACTAAAAGTCACCATCACTACAAGTCACCATCACTACAAGTCCCTATCAGTACAAGTCACCATCACTACAAGTCACCATCGCTACAAGTCACCACTAGTACAAGTCACCATCACTACAAGTCACCATCACTACAAGTCACCATCACTACAAGTCACCATCACTACAAGTCCCTATCAGTACAAGTCAGCATCAATACAAGTCACCATCGCTACAAGTCCCTATCAGTACAAGTCACCATCACTAAAAGTCACCATCACTACAAGTCACCATCACTACAAGTCACCATCACTACAAGTCACCATCGCTACAAGTCCCTATCAGTACAAGTCACCATCACTACAAGTCGTTATCGCTACAAGTCATCACTAGTACAAGTCACCACCACAAGTCACCACCACTACAAGTCACCACTACAAGTCACCATCACTACAAGTCACCATCACTACAAGTCACCATCACTACAAGTCACCACTACAAGTCACCATCACTACAAGTCACCATCACTACAAGTCACCATCAATACAAGTCACCATCAGTACAAGTCACCATCAATACAAGTCACCATCACTACAAGTCACCATCACTACAAGTCAGCATCACTACAAGTCACCATCAGTACAAGTCACCATCACTACAAGTCCCTATCAGTACAAGTCCCTATCAGTACAAGTCCCTATCAGTACAAGTCACCATCGCTACAAGTCATCACTAGTACAAGTCATCACTACAAGTCACTACCACTACAAGTGACCACTACTACAATTCACAATCACTACAAGTCCCCATCACTACAAGTCCCCATCACTACAAGTCACCATCACTACAAGTCACCATCACTACAAGTCACCATCGCTACAAGTCCCTATCACTATAAGTCACCGCCACTACAAGTCAACACCAGTACAACTCACCACTACTACAAGTCACAATAACTACAAGTCGTCATGACTACAAGTCACTACTAAGTAACCACCGCTACAAGTCACCACCACAAGTCACCAACACAAGTCACCACCACTACAAGTCACCAGCACTACAAGTCACCACCACTACAAGTCACCAACACTACAGTCAATCAATCTCGTAAAATCACCACCACTAACGATCACTACAAGTCACTACCACTACCAACTCTAACCTAACCCCAGCTCCATCACGAACCCCTCCAGCCTCCAGCCCGGCCAGCGGTCAGCACCCCCGGCGTGCCGTGACACATCCTGAACGTCGAGCCTGCCGTGAGCATCCAATCAGAGGCGAGTCTTCAGGTAATCGCTGCCCAAACCAGATCACACGCCGGTTCACCGCCACACCTCGCCACCTCCCAACACGACGTCACCTGCCCCGCTTATCAGTGCACAGCGCATGTGCGTGCTGTCACAGCGCGACGTATCTGCCCGCCCCCTGGTGGATAAGTTCCCTAAATGGACATGTGGTACGTGGTAATGCCAGGGTCACAATTGCTTGTCCAGGCTGTTCACGTGATGGGGGAGGGGAGGTTGTGTGTGGGTGGAGGTGGAGGGTGCATGGTTTGTGTGTGATGGGTGGGGGGTGGGGTTAGTGTGGGTATGGATGTGGGTAGGGGTATTAGTGGGATCCGTATGGGTTTGATGGGTGTGTGTGTGGTTTGTTTGGGGTGAGGGGTTAGTACGGGTATGGATGTGGGATGGGGTATTAGTGGGATCCATATGGGTTTGATGTGGGTGTGTGCATAGTTTGTGTTGGGTGGGGGGTTAGTATGGGTATGGATGTGGGATGGGGTATTAGTGGGATCTGTATGGGTTTGATGTGGGTGTGCATGGTTTGTTTGGGGTGAGGGGTTAGTACGGGTATGGATGTGGGATGGGGCATTAGTGGGATCCGTATGGGTGTGATGGGTGTGTGCGTGGTTTGTTTGGGGTGGGGGGTTAGTACGGGTATGGATGTGGGTAGGGGTATTAGTGGGATCCGTATGGGTGTGATGGGAGGGGAAAGTGTGCATGTATGTGTTGGGTATGGGTATGGGTATACGTGTGGGAGTGAGTGTGAGTGTCAATGAGTGAGTATGGGTGTGAGTGGGGGGAGTTCAGATGTAGGTGGAGTGTGGGTATTTGTATGGGTATTTGTATGGGTATTGGAATGGATATTGGTGTGGGTATTGCTGTCGGTATGGGAATGGGAATGGGCATGGGAATGGGTATAAGTATGGTCTTATTGAGTTGGTAATGTTGTGAGGAGGGGGTGCAGTGTAGGTAGAGTGTGTACATGAGTATGGGTATGGGTATGGGTATGGGTATGGTGTTAGTGTGTTGGTAATATGAGGCGCGTTGCAGATGTGGGTATGGGTGTAGGTCGAGTGTTAGCATGGGAATGAGTGAGAGTGGGGTGAGTGTTGACAGGTGGGGTGAGTGGTTGGCGTGAGTGTCGATTGGGTGAGTGTGAGTGCGGGTATGGGACTGGGTGGATGTGGGTGGGGTGAGTGTGAGTGTAGGGTGTGTCAGTGTGGGGGTGTGAGTGTGGGTGATGTGAGTGTGGGTGGGTGGAGTGAATGTGGATGGAGTGAGTATCGAGGGGGTGAATATGGGTGTGGGTGTGGATGTGGATGTGGATGTGGGTGTGAGTGGGGGAGAATGGGCACAGTACTACTTCAATAGCGTGTTTCAAAACGCATGCGCATGTTCCGCTCCCATAAACCACAATTACTATTGAACGAGCCTAACGGCAAATCATGATTTACTTCAACAGGCAAGAACAGACATCTTCAAAAGAAAGACACCCTAGCTAAATAAAACACACAAAAATCACCTGCCTGATTACAATAAACCTACCAGGGAAACCCTCCACCACCGTCATATATAATGCCTAACCGACCTGCCCTATTAATTTCAGTAAGAATTACTAAGATTCCCAACTGTTATTTGGAGTATAGTTAACTAACCCATTCTTCCTTGGGGGTTTTCTGGTGTAAGTTCCTTCGAATTATGGCCCGCTATTTGACAGTGTGGATATTATGCCGCGATTTCCGCGGAAAAATCAGATCCATGGGCGGAGTTGTGAGGAGGAGTGGGAGAGCGGCTCAGAAGGCGGATGGGGAGGTGTAACTACGAGATGAAGCTAGATTAGCTCCTATTGGATGTGTGTGTGCGTGTGCGTGTGCGTGGGGGGGGGGGGTTAATGCTAGATTAGCTCCTGTTGGGTGTGTGTGTGTGGGGGGGGGTTAATGCTAGATTAGCTCCTGTTGGGTGTGTGTGTGTGGGGGGGGGGGGTTAATGAAGGTGGATGGTGACATAACTGTCTGTGAGTGAGAATTCTAGTGCAGGGTGAGTGGAGAAGAGGAGATCTTCTTGTCATTGTGTTTCATTATGGTGAACTGACTGCGAGCGGTGGCGGCGTCTTGGAGCTGACAGTGAGGGAGTGTGTGTGTGTTTGTGTGAGTGGGTGTGTGGGTGTGAGTGGGTGTGGATGTGTGTGTGTGAGTGGGTAGGTGTGGATGTGTGTGTGTGAGTGGGTGTGTGGGTAGGTGTGGATGTGTGTGTGTGTGGGTGGGTGGGTGTGGATGTGTGTGTGGGTGGGTGGGTAGGTGAGGGTGGTGAGTTAGGTAATGGGAGCTGGAGCAGCACCTGACTGAAGGGCTTCGTGCTATCGTTGGTTAATGAGACAGTTATCAGTTGCCGCAGTGAGTTATCAAGTGCAATCGACCACATTTCCAAACCGTAAATACTACATTCAATATATATATATACAGTAAAACCTCTCTAATCAACCACCTCCAGAGATCGACCACTCCCCCTATATCTATCCGCTTTATTTGGGTCCCAAATGTCGCCCATACAATACCATTGTAACGATAACAAAAAACTCACTATATCGACCACCTCCCTAAATGGACTTTAAGGTCGGTCCTATTGTCGGTCGATTTAGAGAGGTTTTACTGTATACGCGATTCTGAATGCCCGCTACATTTTGAGTATCCTGTGGGTGTTGTTGATTTACGTCCTAGAAACATCTAAGGTAATATCGGGATCGGCACCAACTTGTGACAGCGTACACTCACGGTGACTTCATAGTGTTGCCCCACTGGGAGACCAAGCTGCTGGCACCATGGCCTGATATCCCATTCAGTCACATTATCCTGATATTGTGCTAACCAGGCATTGTCCTATCCTATTAATGCCAAGTGCCCGGCTAGGTAGCGACACATATACATTTTATAAGTCATCGGTTTGACTTGGCTCGGATTGGAATTCTCGACTTTCCACACAGGAATTCTGTGCTCTACCGATTGGGCCACCGCGTCAATCAATTGGGGGGTGTTTCTAACTTTACAATGGTTACCGGTTGCAGAACTGCAACATTGGGTAGAGAGGATCCGATAAATCGGCCCAATCTGAGGTTGAAGACTTAACTTCGTAGAGGGAGTGTTGTAGAAGCTGGGGACATCTTCACAACGTAGTGACAGGGAGGCGTCGGGGCGGGAGCGAATCTCTTTGGTCCGGTGTGTAGTTGAGCTGTAGGTGTAGTGTAGTGTAGTGTGGCACTGAAATCCGGTCAGCAGCAGGGGTTTGAGGAAGGCGGGCAAAGGTGGGAGCAGCGGTCGTTCCAGCAACAAGAACAAGACAGAGAAATCGTAAAGGTGAGCGGCCCCACCCAAGAACACAACTACCCTGGTCAGGGGAAGAAGTGTGCCTGGGAGAAATCGAAATGGGCAGAATCTAGGAAAGAGAAATGAGGAGAGTTGAGTCAAAGGACCGTGTCTATTTGCTCTATGGTGACCGTCCAGCGAGCCATAGACATGGACAGAGTAAGAGTAGAAGTGAAATGCCAGCAGGCCCCCCCTCCTGGAACTCTTTTCAGACATATCGAGGAGGAGCATGGCTGGCGGAGAGGTGATAGAGGTGTGGACAGTGTGTGGTCCGGATAGCAAGTGGCCACCGCGTCCGGCGTGAGGGTCCTTATATAGGTCAGACGGAACGGACCAATCAGGAGAGACCACGAGGGGAAACGCATGGCGGGGGGGCTTTAGGTAATTGGCGGAGCTGTCAGTAAAGAGTAATGTAATTTGGGTGGCGACACCGGCCAAAGCTATGGGTTAGACAATGGAGACAAGCTACCCCTAATGCTATTGTAATTACCCAGAGTGCTACTGTAGCTGTCCATTATGTAGTTACTTCCGCATCCCAACACCTTGTGGACAGGGCTTCTAAACCACCTTACTAAAATTGTAAGGTTGATGGGTCATAAACATAGTAGCATTGATCTCCAATTTAATAGGCTAAATATGTCGCTCACATATTCATCTTTCACATCCCGCTACTTTTCGAGTGAATAATTTATGAAAATATGTAGCTTAAAGTATAACATTTCCAAAAGCAAAACGCTTATCTAGATTTGATCCTACATATCTAATTTAGATACTGGCGTACTTATTAAACATTCCTTGCTGATTAAAAGGGCACACTAAAGTTAGGATTCCTTATATGCGGTATGCGGCATGTGAATGCGAATGTGAATGTACATGCGAATGGGCTGATTCCACCCATGCGGCATGCAGCATGCAGTGATTTGGTTTGATCTTTACAGTAACAACTTTAAAAAGTCCATATTTTCTTTAATATTAGAGCGATTTTCACAAATGAAGTGTCATTTTATTTAAAATTCAAAATACTAATAGGTGAAATCCATTAAATCAAGCTCAAAACTATTTTTGACAATCACTGAATGTTGTATATGCGGCATAGATATATGCGGCATAGATATATGCCAACCCCCAACATTTGTTGGGGTTTTTCCTCCAAATTTGTGAAGGAACATATTGTTTTCTATGGCGAATGCACCAGTATTCGCATTCGCATGCCACACGGATCGGTCCATGGACCGATTCAGTTGCCGCATTCGCATTCGCATTCACATTCAGACTTATGTAAGCACCACTATTCAGTTACATGCTTTTCGATTTTTTGCCGCATTCGCATGCCGCATACCACGAATAAGGAATCTTAGCTTAAGTCAATTTAACAGAACCTGCTGAAGCCTATCGGGTCAAAGTTTTGACAAACATTGCAACTTTAATTTGGTGTGCTAACACTTCAAATGTCTCATACAATTTGTCATTTTAAAGTCAAGTTACTTCAAGGTGAATCTTTGTTGATCATAATAATTAACCTAATATATCAGGTTGGGAAAACACCTGAATTGAGAGTCTGTTGGTACAATTAGTTCTGTTGATGTAATCCAGTATGTTAATTGGTAGGCTTTACCATAGGAAAATGTGTTATCACCTATATCCAGTGAACCTATTTCAACTGGCAATAAATATTTATAGCACTAGAAAGGGACAAACCTTCTTCACCAATTAAGTGACTATCAAGCTACATTTGGTGTTTCATTTAAGAGTAAGTAAGGATTGAATTTAAATTAAAACAGAACAATTTGTATGTATTACATCTCATATCATGGTGTTTTTGTTCAACTGGCAAATAATATTTATATCATTAAAGAAAGCATCTGCTGGTTTTATATTTATATGATTAGCTAGATGATCTGGTGATTGTGTATTAGCAAAATACCCCTTATATGTGGCAATGGGGGACATGTGGCGTAGTTCATTTTCCGACACTTGGTGGCGCATCGGTAGTAGTGGGCCTACGCGGTCATTGACAATGCTTTGAGTTTGCCGTTACGCGCAGTGCAATACGTATATTTTATTCAAAATTAATAGAAATACAGAACCCTAACCTTAGAAATTTAATATAATCTATTCGTTGTATGTTTTCTATATGTATACCAAGCGGTTTGTCTCTAGGTCTTGTGGTTTTAGAGATATTTGACTTCTTCTGTATGAAGATTGCTCACGGCCATTGACAATGCACTGAGTTTGGCGGTTACGCCCAGTGCAAAACGTTTACTTTATTCAAAATTAATAGAAATACAGAACCCTAACCTTAGAAATTTAATATAATGTATTCGTTGTATGTTTTCTACATGTATACCAAGTGGTTTGTGTCTAGGTCATGTGGTTTTAGAGATATTTGACTTCTTCTGTATGAAGATTGCTCATAGCCATTGGGTTTGCAGTGTGACAGTGTGCCGAATAGGCCCACTCGTTCAGTGGAGACGCGAACGGCAGGAATTTGAACTAAAAAGTCGGAGGTCCCCCATTGCTGCCTTAGGGCATTGCTGAGAATGAGTGTGTGTGCACTGTGTGCTGTGTGTCTGTCACTGAGCCCCTGTTCAACCCTCCGGGACTGGACCTGAGCGCATCCTCCTCTCCCCATCCCCACCCCCACCACAGCCTCTCCCCTATCCCCTGAATACACACACACACACAAACATGCACAGTACGCTGGTGAGCAACAGAGCCCCCCCCCCCTCCTCTGCTTGCAAACAAGGGTGGGAGGAGGCTACCATGGTTACTAATTAAGACAGGGTGTGGGTAACCGAAGTTAGCACAGATGAGCACACATGTACAAAGTGATATTTTATTTAATTACAGTATTTGCTAGGACAATTTGCTAGTGAATGATGGAGGCAGGGCACACATGAATGCATACGCATGCATGCATGCATACATACATATATACATTCATACCTTCATACCTACAAACATCTATATTTATGTATATGAATGTATTTTCGCGCATAGCTTGTGTTTACATCTAAAGCTAAGATTCCTAAAGCTAGGATTCCTTACATGCGAATGCGGCATGCGGCATGTGGCATGCGTACGGGTTGGGTCCTTTCACCCACACCCACACCCACATCCACACATAGTGTCAGGTTTCTCTAACATGGTCTTCTATGGCAAACGCATTCGCATTCGCATTCGCATTCGCATTCGGACGTAAGGAATCACCCCCATTGACTTAGATGCTTTCCAATTTTTTGCCGCATTCGCATTCGTATGCCGCATACCGCATGTAAGGATTGTAGCCTTTACACGCGTTAAGCGGCATGCGATAGCGAATGCGAAGGCGGCATGCGGCATGCAAATGGGTTTATTCCTTTCACATGGCATGCGGCATGCAGCGATTTGGTTTGACTAGTACACAGTAGCACACCACCACACCACCACACCACCACACCACTGTGTACTAGTCAAACCAACTTTAAAAAGATACCCAATGTGATAGGGGAAATCTCCCCCGCTGTTAAGTGAAACCCCACACCCTGCCTTATCAGGCATGGTGAGAGTCCCAGCGGCATGCCACCCACCCTGACATAACACCTCCCTCACCCACACCCACACCCACACATAGTGTCAGGTTTCTCGACCATTGTTTTCTATGGCAAACGCAGCAGCATTCGCATTCGCATGCCGCACCGATGGCTACATGGCCCGATTCAGTTGCTGCATTCGCATTCGCATTCGCATTCGCATTCGCATTCGCATTCGGATGCATGGAATCACCCCCATTGACTTAGATGCTGTTTGATTTTTTGCCGCATTCGCATTCGCATGCCGCATACCGCGTGTAAGGAATGTAGCCTTTAGCCGTCAAGTCTGCAGCTACCCCACACCCACCCTAGTAGGAGTGTGTGTGTGTGGATGGTCAAAGCACCAGGAACATGTGTGATGGCCACCCCTGACACACAATCAGTAGGAGCAGTGTGTGTGTGTGGGGGGGGGAGGTTATCAGAAGCAGCCTGAAGCGGACCTTGGTGCTCTCCTGCTCCACCTCGCACCCCCCCCCCCCCCCCTGAACCCCCCGCACCCCCTGCCTCTCGCACCCCGCACACTGACACTGACACCAACTCTCAATCCCCGCACACTGACACTGACACCAACATCTCGCCCTCCCCCACACACATACCCTCGTCACACCCCTCTCTGCACACACACACAAACGCAAACATTGACACCGCCAAAGTTGCGACTAAGGGTAGATTTTTGTTGTTGTGGTTTTACGTCCTAGCAACATCTAAAGTCATATGAACAAAACCACACACCAAACACATACCAACCATCTATCGCCAACCATCTATCGCCTATAATATGTAAATAGAGTAGGCTAGTCTAGGGATAGAGTCGATGGAAAACAATTGTCAAGAAAAGAAACTAACATAGATTTACTAACCATAAGCAATAACTATAAGAAAAAAACACGAAAACTGACCAGCATTGAAAACAAGCCCGATCAAAAATAGGACGGGTACCGACTTGTGGCAGGGCGCACTCATGGCAACTTTTATAGTGCTGCCCCACTGGGAGACCAGGCCGCCAGCACCATGACCCGATATTCCACTCACTCACATTATCCTGGCACTGAGCCAACCAGTCCTTGCCCTATCCTAATAATGCCAAATGCCAGGCTATGAAGCGACAAGGGTAAATTTTTAAGTCATTGGTTTAACTCGACCAGGGTTCGAACACACGATCCGACGGTCTACCAATACGGGAGACGGACACTCTAACTCATTCGGCCATCCCGTTTGGTTGCCAGCAAGGGTAGAAAGAACACTGAATCGGATGCCAAGGCATCGGATTATATTGCATCTCTAACCAATGGAAGTTCTTACTCACTCCCGTCTAACACCCCCCCCCCCCCCATACACACACCCCTCCACCGACCCACTCCCCACACAGGGTGGTCGTTTTCTTCTAGGAGTGTGCGCACCCCATACAGCCATCTAGCCCCCACCCCCACCCCGACACACATTCCCACTCACAGTCACTGGATACAGGGGTGGGGGTGTGGAGGGGGCAGATGAGTCTTACCAGCCAGATGAACCTGCTTCCATCAGAGCATGTCCTGACTGGAATCGGAAAAACGCGGTGGGGTTGGGGGGAGAGGAGAGGAAGGAAATTGGAGTTATTGGGCTGAGTAGGGAGAGGAGCAGGTGGTGGGGTAGGGGTGGGGTAGGGGAGGGAAGGGGAGGGAAGGGGAGGGAAGGGGGGTTACCATAATATATGTCACCGTAAGAGAATTATGGTCTGGTAAAATAAAATAAATATATTTATACCTGCATACCACCGGATATGTGTATATATTCATATGCATATAGATACATTTATAGATAGATAAATAGAAAGGATATATCCTCATATTGACACATTTGTATACATATACAGTAAAACCTCCCTAACCGACCACCTCCACAGATCGACCACTCCCCTATATCGATCGCTTTATTTGGATCCCAACAATACCATTGTCACCATATTCTAACTCCATAAACTGACCACCTCCCTAAATCGACCACTTAAAGTCGGTCACAAGGTCAGTCGATTTAGAAATATGTGTCATGGAATTTGGAAAGAGAATTATGGTCCGCTTAAATCAATTTAAAAAAAAATGTATATCACCAAATAGATTAAATAAAATATTCAATGGTAAGGGTCAATAATGAACTTATTTAAATCCTGTTTATGGAATAGTCATGATGTCAAATGCTCTGCTCAAATAATAAATATATATATATATATCATTGCTCTCAGGGACGGACAATGAGTGAGCCGGATGTGGAGGGTGTGAGTTTATTATGGAGCTTGCCCCTCTGCAGACACTGAATTATTTTGAGTATGAGCATTAAATTTAGTCTTTTTGTTGACTGAGCTGTGGTGCAGGTGGGTGGGTTGAATGAGTAGGTGTGTGGGTGCTGGTCACGGTGTTGCAAGTGTGCTAGTGTGTGTGTGTGCGCAGTGCACTACAGTGTGTGTGTATGTGTGTGTGTGGGAGTGTGTGTGCCTAAGGGGAGGGGATGGAGTCGCCGACCATGTCGCGTCTCATCCTAAGTGGAGTTTTGGTTCAGAAATATACACGTAAGTAGCGCAGACAAGTAGGGTTTGAAAGCAGGCCCAGTGTACTAGTATATGAGACTGTCTCAAAAGGTGCTAAGCAATATGGGACAAAACTTTGTCCATTGTAACGATCAACATTCTATCTGCTTATGCATTTGCTCAGGATAAACTGATTTGTTTGTTACATGGTGTTTCATAATCCCAATAGAATACATATTGATTTGAAGCAAATGTCCTTGTGTCTTCAGTGTAACCGTTTCTGTGCTGTTTTGTGTCAATCGTTCCTATGGACAAAAAAACGAAGAGCTAGCACCTTTTGAGACAGGCTCATTATATATACACATACCATGGATCCACGTCAAAGGTTAGATATTGCCAATCATATCTGTACACTGCTGAATATATGCATATCGCATATTGTATCTGGTATATAGCCATATGTGTGCATATGTCCATAGCCAATGGCTATGGATGACCGCACTATGCTAGCGCATGCGTCTATCATGACTACCAGGACAAGTGACGAATAGAAATACTCGACGGTGGGGCTCCTCTATGAAGATCTTCTGATCAAATGAATCTCCGTGGGACACCTCATGGATGTCATCAGACGGCTAACAGCTATTCTCACTTCTTTTGGCTCAAGATGGCGATCTCCAAAGAACCATCGAGACACTAGGACACCATGGACACAACCTCACGCAGAGAGCTAATGGAGAGCGTCACAGTAATGAAGCAGTCTTGTCGCATCGCGCGCAGCATGAGATGATGATGATACACCTTCCTCACCCCAGCTCATTTTTTTTATTGATACAGTATTTATTCTGACCATGGCATCAACTCACCTCCCTCCACCCCTCCTTCTACATTCCTTCCACCCCAGCCCTTCCTATCCCACCCTCAACTCACCTCCCTCCACCCCTCCTTCTAGACTTCCTTCCACCCCAGCCCCTCCGACCCGACCCTCAACTCACCTCCCTCCACCCCTCCTTCGACACTTCCTCTTACCCGACCCCCTCCCACACCACCCTCTTCCTACAGCTCCTCCCACCCCCACCTCAGCTCCCTCCTCCTCCCCGTTATCCGTGCCCACTCTCTTACCCCGACCATTCCCTCACCTCACCTCCCTCCACGCCTCTTCCTATACCTCCTCCCACCCCCACCTCACCTCCTCCCACCCCCACCTCACCTCCCTCCACCCCTCTTCTTATAGCTCCTCCCACTCCAACCCCAGCACCTCACCTACCCCCATTCTCACGTCACCCCGTCCACCTCTGAATCCTCCAACCCATTCTCCTACCACAATTCTAACCTGCCCTCAACCCCCTCACCCCTACTCCCACCCACCCACCCACCTCCTCCCATACACAACAGGATCATATCTGAACAGGCTTTTCCTTTTTCCAGCAGCCGTCGAATGGCATCTGTCCTGATTTGCCCACAGCTAACAAACTGCATTTACTGAATGCACAAGCTACTCGACTCTTTTATTCATCAAAAGTGAACCCCCAATTAACATGCACACACAGATCACTCCATAAGGGATTTGGTCGACATCACGAAGTCATTCAGGACACGGTAGAAGGTGTGGTGCTCTGTGGGTTGGTGAGGGGAGTGGGTGGGGGGGGGGAGTGGGAGGGAAAGGTCTGTGTCGGAGGGGAGGGGTAGGATGAGGTGGGGTGGAGGCGTTGTTGCTGGTACAAGTTATCCTATTTCCCTTTTCCTTTGCCAATTATTTATTTCTCGGAATGCTTCTTGTCAGTCTCAAGACACTGCTTTTCCGGTTGTGTCCCTACTGACAGGTGAATTACACAGCGTCCTAATGTGGTTATGGCGACTCGTGTGACGCGTTTGTGTTATGTTAGATAAATATGTAGTTATAACTTACGTTACTTTAGTCTAAAGCAAATTTCATTTTCACTGACTAACTTTGGATATATGGCTAGTGACATGTACACATAGCTAGTGAAATATGCATATGGCGAGGGACATGTATAGATGACTAGGGACATGCATATATGGCTAGAGACATGTACACATATGGCTAGGGAAATGCATACATATGGCTAGGGAATGTACACATATGGCTAGGGACATGTACATATGGCTAAGTCCTTGTACACATATGGCCAGGGGAATGTACATATGGCTAAGGACATGCACACATATGGCTATGGACATGTACACATATGGCTAAGGAAATGTACATATGGCTAGGGGCATGTACACATATGGCTATGGACATGTACATATATGGCTAGAGACATGTACATACAGCTAAGGAAATGTACATATGGCTAGGGGCATGTTCATCTGGCTATGCACATGTACACATGGACAATGACAAGAAGAGAGGCAACAGCTGGAGGAAACGTCATCAACGGGAGGCAGCGTCTTTGCGCATGGCCGTTATTATCACTCATTTCGGAGAAAGATGGCGTCTTTATTGAACTTGATTGATATCAGACAGTGTGTTCACAACAGGTGACAGAATGAAGCAAAACTAGCAATCTGATGTAATTACTTTCACCAGGACGGGATCCAGAACTGCATTCAAATCAATTATATTTTTATTATACTTTTGAAGAACGTAAAATTGTCTCCCTCCCGGAAAATATTAATGGAGATAAGGGATGGCTGGTTGACAGATGATGTCTGCATGAGTTGAAATAAATCAAGTTTGCAGAAAAAAAACATGCACATCATCTTAATAATGGATGGGTTAAGGCTTTTGTGTTTCAATGAATACAAAATCAATATTCTTATAGTTTATTTTATATTTTTGTTGTTCTTAAAGTTGCATAGTCCGATGGTTTTGAATTTCTGTGTTTTTTTTATGAGATAAATATATTAGATCGATCACGAGTATATCTACTTTACATTAGTTCAAAGTTACCTTTATTTTAAATGGTAAACTTTTGAGATATTTTGAGTGTAAACATGGAAAATTATTCCCTACCACATATCATAGACTTCTGCAGTGACAGGTTCTGTTAAATTGACTCAGTATTGCCTTCGACACAGAAACAAATGCTCAGTAAGTGCATCAGTATCTAAGTTAGATATGTAAAATCAAATCTAGATAATTGGTTTGGTTTTGAAAATTTGATATTTCATCGGACTATGCAGCTTTAAATAAAAAAGGGTCAAGTGGAGAAGCAGTGGCGGGTTTGCATTATAATAAAACAAACTGATGTATCTTGTGTACTGAGCGTACAGAGGATGGATGCTAGAGGAGGTGAAGATGGGGTACCGAGAGAGGAAGGTGAGGAAGAGCGGAAGGAGGATGGAGGATGGATAGAGGAGCAAAATGGACAAGGAAGAAAAGGATGGGAGGGGTTGATTAAAGGGAAACATGGGAAAGG
Organism: Branchipolynoe longqiensis; assembly: GCA_030323885.1. Taxonomy (NCBI): domain Eukaryota; kingdom Metazoa; phylum Annelida; class Polychaeta; order Phyllodocida; family Polynoidae; genus Branchipolynoe; species Branchipolynoe longqiensis. The sequence continues at coordinate 63,902,885 of CM059195.1, forward strand.
AATGAGTTACAGAAAAGTTAGCTGAAACGGTATAAAGAAGAGAAGGATCAGTGGAGGAGAAGGGAAAGAAGGATGGGGATGAAGAGGATGAAGAGGATGGAGAGGATAGAGAGGTTTCTATTAGGAAGACGGAGGAATGGATGTATTTTGGGGAAGGAGTGAAGAACGGAAGTCTGCCATGTATGTATGTATATAGGTACCGACGTGACCCAGCGAGAGGGAGTCACGTGATGTGGTAAATCTCATTGTAATAAACTGGCACTTGCCAACTAGATATCAGAGGAGGCACAGCTCTGCCTTCACTTTGTCACGACACTAAATCGACATGACGGAATTATAAATGAATCCAAAATGGAAAAATGATGGCAAAAATGTATGTGAGTGTGAAAATGAAGAAGCAGATGAAGAAGAGGAAGAGGATGGATAATAATACCAAGAAGGGGGTGGTTATGAAAAGAATGGGGGAGAGGAGAAGGAAATGATTCGAAAAAGCGAAGAGGGTTGAGGGTAATGGTATGATATGTAAGGGAAGCAGGTGGAAGAGGGCGGAGGATTGACGGAAGTGAGGGAGAGGAAGAAAAGGCGAAAGATTATGACACAATAGAAATGATGGTGGTGGTGGTTATGGTGGTTATGACGATTATGATGGTTATGATGGTTAGTTGGTTGTTGGAGCTTTACGTCCTAGCATCATCTAAGGTCATATTATGACGGGGGTTATGATGGTTATGGCTATGATGGTTATGATGGCTATAATGGTTATGATGGTTATGATGGTTATGGTGTTTATGGTGGTTATGATGGTTATGATGGTTATGATGGTTATGATCCTTATGATGGCTATGATGGTTATGATGGTTATGGTGGTGTTGATGGTTATGATGGTAATGACGGTTATGGTGGTTATGACGATTATGGTGGTTATGATGGTTAGTTAGTTGTTCGAGTTTGACGTCCTGGCATCATCTACGGTCATATTAGGATGGGGGTTATGATGGTTCTGATGGCTATGACGGTTATGGTGGTTATGATGGTTATGATATGTATGATGGTTATGGTGGATATGATGGATATGATGATTTTAATTGGTATGATGATGATGATGACTGTGATGATGATCATCATATGCATAATGACGATAATGATGCATACGATGATGATCATTAAGAGGACGATGGGGGAGGAAAGGTAAGAGATAAGGCAAAAAGTAAATAGATTAGGAAGACACTTAGCATTAATAAGAGGAGCAGGAGGAAGAGCATGAAACATTGCAAGAGGGGAAAGGACGAATACTGGAAGGAGTAGATCTAACATGAGGAGAAGGAATGGCACCAGGTTCGAATCCAACCTCAGCCATGTGCCACATCATCCACATTCCATGCTTAAGCCATGTGGGCGGTCATCACAGCAGTACCTGTCCATTCACCTCAGTGTCCTCATTCGCCACTAGGTGGCGTGAGGACAGGGAAGCACCGGTGAGGGGGAGGAGGCTAGGGTACTAAAGGGCGGCCGAACTGCCTGTGGTCCAGCGTAGCCTTCTTCTGTATTGAATGGACGCTACCCCCGCCCCCCACGCCCTTCATACACGCCGCCCACGCCCTTCTTACACGCCGCCCACGCCCTTCATACACGCCGCCTCCTCCCTCCCCTCCTCCCGGCCCGACACGCCCCCCCCCCGGCCCTACACCCCGCCCCACCCCGCCTGACCCCTGCGCATGGCTATCAGGTGGTGGTAAATGTCAGCCTTTCACATTCACGCACAATGGCCGACCACCCTTAAAGCGCCGCCAGGTGGCGGTGTCAGCTCACTTCTTGGCACTCAGCCAAGATGGCCCCGTGCGTAGCGTCTTCCTCAGAGCCCGTCCGCCTTGGCACCCAGCAAACATGGCCCCGTGCATAGCGCCGTACTCATAGGACTGTCTGCCTTGGCACTCAGCAAACATGGCCCCCGTGCATAGCGCCTTACTCACAGCCCGTCCGCCTTATTAGCTTTTATTTGATTTTGTTTGCTTTATTTTTCAATATTTTTAAATTAAAGATGAAAACATCAGATTTGCAAAACCAAAACAATCATGTAGATTTGATTCTATATATCCAACTTAGATACTGATGTACTTATTAAACATTTGTCACCACATTGAAGGGAATACTGAGGCAATTTAATAGAACATGTTAGTGCAGAAACCTATGGTGTCAGAGTTTTGGTGTGCTTGCCAAAATTAATTTGTTCATGTTGCACATGAAATATCTCAAAAGTTAGCCATTTAAAGTATAAGTTACTTCAATGTAAAGTAAGGTAGGTTATAATGATCAACCTAATATATTCATCTCACAAAATGACAGAAACTCAAGGCCATCGGACTATGCAACAACACTGTGCAACTTTAATGGAAATTGGATAATTTGAATTGTGATAATTGATCTGCCACCTTCCGCTATTTCCTAAATGGGTATACTTGGACAAGGTTCTTGTGATCATTGTTTAATGGGCACAAAGACACAATCAGAAGGTTGTAAAAACACACATTTCCATTTCACTGGCAGTATAAAGCACAGCACCCACATCACCACCCTATTGCCTACCACACCTCCCAATCATAATACACACCTCACCCTGCCACAATATGCTCATACCCTATGCAGTAACATTCTGTAACCTCATGACTTTGGCTCACGAGCCAGAAATGATCAGGCTATCAATATTCGGCTGTGTTTAGGTACATTACACATTTCAAACATAGGTGCCACCTCGAGAGCCGGTGACAAAATAATAGAGGAATGAGCTTTGAACTGATAATTAGTGCATGATGGTTTCCTTATTATGCTTGATCATTTTTAAACATTTAAACACATGGTTGGTCAATACTATATTTATTTGTAACATAATTGATTATATGAATATAAATTGGCGGTGTGTGCTTTATTATTATGATTTATTCCCCAGAGCTTGTGTATTTCTTATTTAATATTGAACGGATCCTGTCCGTGTGTATTTTTGCTGCGAAGCTGGGCGCTTTCATATAATTCTGTTATTTTTCTATTCTGTGTTTAAATAAAAGTAGTCTTTAGACCCAAGTGGCTCTCGAGACTTGAGAGTGTAAATTTAGGCGTGAGTGGGTGAGAATTAATGTCTTGTCTTGTCAGTAATTAGGTGAGTACCAGCTTTGGTTGAATAGGGTAAGAGTTGGAAGTGAGAGTAGTAATCGGTGGAGTGTGATTGGGTTGTGGGGTTTGCCAACTGGGTAGTGATTAGGGTATCAACATATTGTCGCAGTGTGAGGCGTGTAATATGATTGGCTGGTGGGGTAGATCGTTGAGTACTAAGTGTGGGTGCCTACATTCCTCTCTGCTCAGCGATGACAGGAAATGAACACCAAGCTCGCATTCAACCCAAATACATAATATATGTACTCTATAAAGCAATATGGATATCGAAACAATAGCCTTACCCATCGCCGTCCTGATATGACCTTAGATGTTGCTAGGACGTAAAACAACAACAAACAAACAAAACCTTACCCATCTGAGTTCTGTTTCCATCTAAGCGCACAAATATCATCAGTGTATAAGGGGCTGTAATTCCCACTTCTTCCACTGCAAACATTTTATTTGTCAAATATCATAAAATGCTCAAATCTATGAATATGCAGAGATCATAATAGTTTTCAAATATCAGAAATCGCTCGAATCTATGAACATGCAGAGATCTGTAAATTGTTCAAATATCAGAAATCTCTCAAATCCATAAACATGCAGAGATCTTTAATTTTTTCAAATATCAGATACTGCCCAAATCCATGAATATGCCACGAACTTCCTTAATGCTTAGGGTTCAAAATGGGCATTCGGGGCAGCCATGTTTCTTGTGTACTGTATCCAAAACACGTAGGCCTACAGTGCACCACTCGGTCAATACCCGTCCACCCACAGCACACCGACGCCTGTCAGTCCCAGCCTAGCCATCACATAGACCAATCCTTGGGTCGCTCGCCACCACATGGACCAATCCTTGGGTCGCATGCCACCACCTAGACCAATCCTTGGGTCACTCGCCATCACATAGACCAATCCTTGGGTCATTCAGCACCACATAGACCAATCCTTGGGTCACTTGCCATCACATAGAACAATCCTTGGGTCACTCACCACCACATAGAACAATCCTTGGGTCACTCACCACCACATAGACCAATCCTTGGGTCGCTCGCAACCACATACACCAATCCTTGGGTCGCTCGCCACCACATCGACCAATCCTTGGGTCGCTCACCACCACACAGACAAATCCTTGGGTCCTTTGTTGGTCTGAAGTCAGTCCGCTTACGTACAATGGGGCGGCACAGACGGTAACCACATTCAACACTGTCCGCAAATGGACATGCCACTCACTGAAGGGCGGTAATGATGCTGGATGGGAAAACCCCAAATGGGACCATTGATGCATCATGGGAAGGATGGATAATACCCGGGGAGGTCTGCACGCTTTACTTCCTAAACACACGCATATGCATACCCATGCACATATATAGATATACAGATGAACCTCGATCCAACGGACACCGATGCTACGGATTCCGGATCCAACGGATACAATCTGCTAGAGTGAGCTAGGCTCCCACACATGTGTAATGCATACTCACACATATGCATACTCACACATATGCATACTCATTCACATATACAAACATACCCACATAGTGCCAT
>CM059195.1:63912588-64063956 GCA_030323885.1 Branchipolynoe longqiensis
CCCCTCTCTGTACTTCGGTTAATTATATAAATATATAAAATATGTAAATATAAATATATAACCAAATCGCTTTAATTAGGGGTTTGAGAAAAGGAAATAAAAGATCAAACAATAGAACTACTTCCAGAAGAACGTAGATGTATTACGTTGGAATTGCCCGTCTGGCATTTGCTACACAAAGGTTGGCAATTGTCCTGCAATGTGACCCGCTTCCAGCTTTTAACCGCAAAGTGATGAGACCATTGCGAGGGCAGAGGGAGTCGAAGAGCATATAAATGCGATTGAAAGCGACCGTGATAAAGTCAATAGCAGATAGTAAATTGGAAGTTAAAGGCAATATCAGGTAGCGCAATGGAAAATAAAGTCAATATCGGACAGTAAAATGGAAGGTAAAGGTATTATCAGGTAGCGCAATGGAAAATATCCTATTATATATGCCTTATCCTATTAATGCCAAGCGCCTGACTAGGAAGTGATAAGTATGAATTTTATAAGTCATTGGTTCGACTCGACCGAGAATTGAACTCCTGACCTTCTGCACGCGAGGCCTGCGCTCTACCTATTCGGCTACTGCGTCCGGTTTAGGCCTTTTTGTAATGGGGGGGGGGGAGAAACGGGGGGAGAAAGGGGGAAGAAGGGGGGATCAATAAACGAAGACTAGAGGGCCGTGTATAAATCACGAGGAGTGCCGTGTGCATAACGGATATGACGTCATTGGTAGGTTGTTGACCTTGAGGATGTCGTTCCAGGTGACCTCTAGGTGGGGCTGCGGGGCAGCCAGCTCAGGGTCGATCCGGGAATTACCCCCAATCTATATTAATTCCCTGCATCTCAATAAACGCACACAGACCAGTTGGTTGGTCATCTCCCGGGCCGGTCGCACAGAGTGGCGTAGCCGGGGGGAGAGGGGTCAAGGGGGGAAGGTCAGTCATTGAATTTGACAAGGTCACCACAGTGTAGTTACCCAGAGCACAACTCAAAACCAGCTCAAGAGGAATGATACATTAATGCAGGTTTCCTCCTCAACGGAGTAATTAATGCGTTCATTTTAGATACTTGTTGAGTATTTCCTTGCTTATTCGCGTGTGTATGCATATTATATATGTGTTATATGTGTGTTATATACGTGGTATATAATACATATGTGTGTGCAGTTTATGTGAACTATATGTGTTATTTGCATACTACATATGTGATATGTACGTGCTATACATGTGATATATATGTTACTTATGCACTATATACGAACTATATATGTGCAATATATGTGGTATATATGTGTTGTATGTGTCGATATATCTGCTATATATGTGCTATGGAGGTATGCTGTATGTCACACAATATTTGCTGATTATTTGTTATTTATTTGTTATATATGTGCTGCATGTATGCGTTATATCTGATATATATGTTTTATATATGTGTGTTATCTGTGTGATATATGTGTGCTATATAGGTGATATTGTTGCACTATGTTTGTGCTATATATGTATTCTATACGTGCTATATCCGTGACATATATTTACGATGTGTATGCTATACGCTTGGACATGTAAAGCATAGATTAAACATAGTGTCGGTACTGTCATGGCGGTCTTGTAAACAAATAATGTTTGTTTGTTTGTGTTTTGTTGTTTTATGTCCTCACAACATCTAAGGTCATATCAGGACGGGTACCGACTTGTGACAGTGTGCACTCATGGCGATTTTTATAGTGCTGCCCCACTGGGAAATCAGGCCACCGACACCATGACCTGATATCCCACTCAGTCACATTCTCCTGACACTGAGCCAACCAGTCCGTACCCTATCCTAATAATGCTGAGCGCCTGGCCAGGAAGCGACAAGTATACATTTTAAAATCATTGGTTTGACTTGACCAGGGTTCGAACCCACGATCCCACGATCTATCAACACGGGAGACGGACACTCTAAACTCATTCGGCCATCCCGTCTGGCATAAACAAATAATAACATCAAGCACAGATTGTGACTGGAACCGATACTACTGCCATTCCGAGGCAAGCATCCTAACCTTTAATATATCTATTGCTACCTGATGCAATCCATATACTCAAGCCTCTCTCTGCATCGGCCTCTTTGCCTGTGAGATTAGTGCAATCTGCTGTAGTACTTAAGTAGCTCATCGTGTGTGATTTATGATTGCCGTCTGCTATATATATGCCATTTGTCTTCGCAGGTCCTCTCATCCCTGAGATGGAGACATTCCATGTCATACTGCTATTAACGTTCAAACGCTTGACGCGCAGAATGGTGATGTTTTCTTAAGCGTTCACCGACATTGTGACTGTAAGCACCAGACGGAATGATGTAGTGGACCAAGTATCCGCTTCTCGCCCGGCAGATCGTGGGGGCCACGGCCAAGTCAAACTCAAGACAACAATCAGTTATACTAACTCAAGCTCAAAAGTGAAACTTGTTGTTACCTGCCTGCCCATGGAATTTTGTGGAGAATTTGTCTTATATACTTGTTGAGTACTTCCTTGATTATGAACGTTTGAATACCTAAGCACTATATGTGTGCTATATACGTACTATATATATATGGGTGTGTACTGTATAATGATGTCAAATAAATGTGCTACATAGGTGATATTGGTGTGATACATATTTGATACGTGTGCTATATATGTGACATATGTACTATATAATTTATTATGTGGATATAAATAACTGCAGCCCCTTAATGTTTCTCTCTAACCACCTTAACTTCCATGTTATTCACTGTGGAGCGGGCATTCTCTCCTCCCCACCTCCTATATGCTGTGAGCCAACTGTCACTCTGCTCTCTTTTAAAACTATGGATTATATATGTGCTATACATGGGCAGTCTGCGTGGTATATGAGTCAAGGACTAAGCCAGATCCTTTCAGGCTTCCAACTCCATATAAGTCAACACCTGCTTATTTTATTTCACGAAGGCATGCGGCAGTCAATCGTGACCTCAGTGGGAGTAGTGGTCGGAGAGAAGGCATACAACAGTCAATAGTGACCTCAGTGAGCACAATGACGCCATGGTTGAGGATAAGCCATATAGCAGTCAATAGTGACATTAGTGGGTATAGTGACTCAATGGTCCGAGAGAAGTCACACCACAGTCATTAGTGACCTCAGTGGGCATAATGATGCAATAGTCGAGGATAAGCCATATAGCAGTCAATAGTGACATTAGTGGGTATTGTAATGATGGGTTTCAACCCGGAAAGAGCCATTTTGCTTCAGTTTCCCGCTTCTGACACCATGTAATGATCATGAACCGACTCTACACAACGACGTCTAGTTTCATAATGCTTTATTTGGGTTCCGCGCAGACGGCGCTGCCGGCCCGATCAGGGTTTCGGTTTCGGGTGCTCGCGTCGTACATACACTACAGGTATAGTGACTCAATGGTCCGAGAGAAGTCACACCACAGTCATTAGTGACCTCAGTGGGCATAATGACGCAATAGTCGAGGATAAGTCATACAGCAGTCAATAGTGACATTAGTGGGTATAGTGACACAATGGTCCAAGAGAAGTCACACCACGGTCAATAGTGACCTCAGTGGGCATAATGACGCAATAGTCGAGGATAAGTCATACAGCAGTCAATAGTGACATTAGTGGGTATTGTGACACAATGGTCCGAGAGAAGTCACACCACAGTCAATAGTGACCTCAGTCAGTATGGTGACTCAATGGTCAGAGAGAAGTCACACAACAGTCAATAACGACCTCAGTGGGTATAGTGACACAACTGTTGGGGAGAATTCATGCGACAGTCAATAGTAACCTCACTGGAAATAGTGATGCAATGGTCAACGAGAAATCATGCGGCAGTCAATAGTGACCTCGATGGGAATAGTGACCCAATGATTGGGGAGAAGTCATACAGCAGTCAATAGTGACATCAGCATAGTGACGCAATGATCAGGGAGAATTATTGCGGCAATCAATAGCGACCTTATTGGGTGGAGTGGCGCACTGATCAGGGATAAGTCACACGGCAGTCAATAGCGACCTCAGTGGGTATAGTGACACAATGGTCGAGGTGAAGTGTGGAGGAGGTTGTGGGAGCTGGAACTGTCGCTGTCACTATCACTGTCACAGTGCTGCTGTCAGTGGGTGTGTCACGTAAGGCGGTGTAATCAGGGACATGTATTATTCAACACCACACTCGCAGCTGAGTTAAAGTCAAATTACGTAGAGTATCTATCCCTCTGAGCACCATGAAGTCTTGCATAGACCCCGTCATCCCTCCTACTGTCCGCACATAACACCAGTTACTTACAACGGTCTTTGTACGTCTGGTGAAAGTCTTTGATTTTTTTTATATAAAGATTGTTCTGATTTAAATTCTGTGTGAAAGCCACTTTAAAAAACCTCTGATAGAAGGTCTTATTCTTTTTTCTATTTCAGCATCAAAGTGCTGGATTTCCAGCAGTAACATGCGCAGTACATTACAAGGTTTCTTTTTAAATTGAACAAACTGCCATGAGATTCGTTGTGAAATAAAATAAGAAAAATGTGTGGTACATTATTCTTTTTTCTTTTTAAATTGAACAAACTGCCATAAGATTCGACGTTAGATCAAATAAGATATGATTGTGTTGGATGTGGGTTATGGCTTATTGAGCAGATCGTGTTCTTCACAATATTTCTCATTCAGCCATTACATGTCGGACTTCAGGTAATGACGTGCTTAGGACATTTGAGGCTTTCTTTTTAAGTTGAATAAACCCCCATAAAAGACCATGCGAAGTAGAATAAGATGCGATGGTGCTGAATATGGGCTATGGCTCAGTGAAGTCATTCTCTCCTGTTTTTCTTTTTTAGCGTGTTGCTCCACGTTTCTTAGAGTAAATACTTTTGAGACTAGAGGAAATGAAGTGTGATTAGGCTATAGAGTAGAGCAGGCTTATATAACCCCGACTTCAACATAACCTAATGAGACATGGCATCATGTGTATTTGATTGCTACCAGAGTGTATTTATACAGAGCAACGGACCAGAAATAAATCCGACATTAGTCCCAATATTTGCTATTTGCAGTACAAATGAGAAGAAGGCAAGATGCCAATCCAAAGATATAGGAGGGCTCATCTAGAGTTGTCAACACTGTCACGGTCGTACAAAGTGTACGACCTAGTGGACGGGGGCGGGTGTCAGTCAAGTGCGACTTTTATCACCTAATAAAATGTGGATATGTTTCGATGAACCTTTCATTTATATATTTTGTTGAGGGGGGTAAAGTAGTTATTCATCTGAATATGACACTTGTCAGCACCGGAGCACTGGTCTTCCGACCATCTTAGTATTGTAGTTGACAGTCAAAATAATCTAAGTTTGATCAGTGCTTTATTAGTTACAGCACCGATCCTGTAGAATTAAGGGAGTGGCTCCTGCTGTATAATGTATAGCACCAGTCACTGTAGTCCAGACCGGATGGCCGAATGAGTTAGAGCGTCCGTCTCCCGTGCTGGTAGATCGTGGGTTCGAACCCTGGTCGAGTCAAACCAATAACTTAAAAATTGATACTTGTCACTTCCTAGCCAGGCGCTTGGCATTATTAGGATAGGGCAAGGACTGGTGTGCTCAGTGTCAGGATAATGTGACTGAGTGGGATACCAGGTCATGGTGCCGGCAGCCTGGTTTCCCAGTGGGACAACACTATAAAGTCACCATGAGTGCGCACTGTCACAAGTCGGTACCCGTCCTGATATGTATGACCTTAGATGTTGCTAGGACGTAAAACAACAACAAACAAACAAAACTGTAGTTCATGCAGAAATGGGGAGCAGCATTAGATGATTCAGCAGAGGAACTTTTAACCTTGGACAATTGGTGTTCTTCATTCCACTACTCTTTGCCCTATCCTAGTAATGACAAACACCAGGTTGGGTAGTGACATGCATCAATTTTCAAGTCATTGCTTTGACTTGACCATGGTTTTAACCCAAGGGTTCGAATCCCATGAACTACTAAAACGACATGCGGACATTCAACTCATTTAGTCACCCTGTCTGGGTGTGTAGTCAAATTTTTGTGTGGACTACTTTGGGGGGATGCGGGGGGGGGACGTGCGGAAAAGTAGTAGTCTTTGGAAGTGTTGACAACTTTGGATTACCCATAATTGTATTGGACCACGTCAGGTCATCGCATAAGCCCTTCTGTAACTCCCCTTTCAATGCCCTCTCTTGAATTTATACAGTCCACCTCAGAGTTGTTTTAACAAGATGCCATATTGGCCACTCGTGGCTAACACACGTTTTTCTGCTCAAGAGGGACACTCCCACTGAATGTATTGGATGTCAGTGCCCTCTGACATTAAAACACACTTTATTAAACTGTGTGGATTTCATGGCCATGTGCCAACAGTTTTACACTGCAAACAGCATGCATGACCTTTTCGCTAAAGTAAAACAAGGAACCATTTTAGCCTTTTTGAGGGCAGCTAGTTTGTACCATCTTATATAGCTTTTTTTAACAAATTTCATCAGTGAATAATACTATCATTTAGAATTTTATTTAGCTTGACCAGAAACTATATGATTGCGAGTTAAAAAAATTCATGAGTGTCCATTGACACAAAATTCATTGTATGCTTTCACATGTAAAAGCGATGGTTTGAACAAAAACAAACATTTCTCGCTGTGAATATGGCCTATGCTGCTGACACGGCGTAAAGCAACTACCAATCAATCAATCATCAGAGTTGTCAAGGGAGAAGCCCCCATGCACATGGCCGAATGAGTTAAGTGTTCGCCTCCGGTTCTGGTAGGTCATGGGATTCGAACCCCACAAACCCTTGCCGAATCAAAGCAATGACTTAACAATTGATACTTGTTGCTACCTATCCTGGCGCTCGCATTACTGGGATAGGGCAAGGAGCAGTAGAATGAGGAAGACTAATCATCCATGAATCAAATTTCCACTGATTAATCAACTAATGCAACAAAATAAAAAGTTTTAAAAAAGAGCGAAAAAAGGCGAAGCGCTTTGGACCAGGTCTGACACTAGATGCAAAACCACCTCGCATGGTCCGATCATAATAACTGAGCCCAATTCAAATTCATTATATATTCGCGACCAACACCCTGCTTTAATTCATCTATACTGGAATTAGGCAATAGTGGGTATAGCGATCACAGAGAGGTGCGCTGGTGTGCGTCTCGTGTGTGAGCCTAGGGACATATGACAGCTGACAACTGCACACAGTGGCACTGATGCAGCTCTTCAAATTGAGCTGATCTATTGGTTAATCTAATGGAACACTGTGACAGTTCAGGCTTTAAATGCATGCACTGACTCATGGTAGATACAAGCATGAATAATTCACCACAGGACGGAATTCACCGTGCCGACACCTGAAGCCGGAACCGGAAGTGCTTTGGTGTGTCGCGTGCTGGCGCTGTAAGCTGCACCACCATCACCGCCTGAAGCCGACTCCCTGTGACTACCCTCGCTATAAAAAAGCTGCACATTTCGATGAAAATATCACATTCTAAAACCAAAACAGTGCCTAGATTTCCTCCTATGTACTGTATATGTCCCAATAGAAGCATGCTACCCAATAGAAGCACACACATTTACGATCAGATTCAGACTGAATGCACCTAAAATAAGACAGTCCCACTTTATTTCAGAGGCACGATAAAACCAAATCCATGAAATTCTTTAACTTTGAATAGACGCGCATCCATGTGTCTGCACTCATGCAGTGCGCGTCTATTGGGACATATATGGTAGCTAATTTAAATCCTAATGTCTGGCCTATTTCTTAGGTATTTGTGGGTACATAGAAGAAAATACTATGTACATTTAATATAAATTAGAATATATCTCTGAAACCTGCGGTGCCTAGCATTTCGATGTCACGACTCACGGCAACATTAATTTGGCATGTTTTCATTTCAAATCTCTCCAAAGTTAAGTTTAAAATAAGTTATTTGGAAGTAAACTACAGTAGATTATAATGATTAACTGACTATATTTAGTATTACACCGACGACGAATTTTCGCGATAACGCGGATCTTCTCCCATAGACTTAGCCCTGTCAGGGAATCACGGGGAAAATGCTGGAGGTCTGGGCCGCGTTCAGGCTCCGTCTCGGAGGCGCCTCGGCGACGGGCATGACGTCACACCAGTCTGAACGACAACAGCAGTTGGTCGCCTCGAAAATGGCCGCCCCCATAGGTGGCGGCCATTTGCAATGGACAAGCTGCGCTGTAATTGGATGTAACCACTGCATGCGGCGGCCATTTTCGAGGCGCTTTTTGTCTCCTGATTGAAAAGGGAGGCGTCGCCGAGACGTCGCCGAGACGCACCCTGAACGGATTTAAGCCAAAAAGCATCGCCGAGACGTCGCCGAGACGCCTCCGAGATGGACCCTGAACGCGGCCCAGGTTCCAACTAGCCTTGTTGTGACTGTATTATCGCCCATACCTAACTGATTCTTGTTTGGGCTTATGTTCTAGCAACATCTAAGGTCACATAAGAACAGGATTCAAAGTAACCAGCTGTTGTCAATACATCCAATTTTGTTTAATGTTTAATGTTAATCGGTAAATATAAAAAATCGGTTCCGCCAAACCGCGGGGATCTTTCATCCCTGAATCTTTGCACCCGTGACTCCCAGTTTGCCTGAAACCTGAAATGACCACCGAACGTGAAAGAATTAATGCTGCTCGTATCAATCAGTGTTGGGAGTTTAAATATTTTATAATTATTTTCAATTACGCCAGAGGCCTATTAACACATTTGCTTCGCATTGTATGAAATGGGCGCGCCGACACGCATTGCAGGAGCGAGATTATAACCCTCACCGAAAACCGAAAACAAACACACCCCGAAAACCACGCTTGAAAAGTAATATTGAAATGTTGGGCGCCAATGCTTCAAATGTTGTTTGTTTCCTTAAAGAGCAGTATGTACGTTATTTGAATATCAGCTCCAGGGCTCATGATTTTGTATTCAATATCATTTGTTTATAAGGTGCAGTGGGAAGACAACCATTAATGGCTATACTGTTCCTACAATTTCTATTGTCAACAGGTTAGTTTATGTTTGTAGAATATGTATGGAAATTGTAAATATAAAAATGTCTAAATGTCTAAATGACACTGTTTACTCACATTATAAATATTGGCACCTCATTAGGGGGATAGTCGTAGAAATAAATAATACTTACATCATATTCTCTCAGTGACCTCGATTAAAAGTCCTTTAAAAACAACTTAGCAATGGAGTCAAAATGACAACTGAATAGCTTGATTTAATTTCTAGAATTCTGAAATTGTGCAATGCCAATTCTGGTGCTCATCACAGTACATCACATATGCGGGTACCGTAATTAAATCTGACGACTCCATGTCCACCAGCCAATGCCAGTAACAATTATGTTAACATAAAATACACACCACATTGTGCCTAACCCATTCACAGCGCCACCTATCAGTTCATCACTGCATTAAGGTCGCCGCCTATTTCCCCGTACACACGTCTAGAGGGCGCCACTACTATGACGTCACAAACTGATTTAACGTGTTGCCATAGTTACAGACTAATTATTAATTATTAAGGCGTGTTTTTGCCCGCTCGTCGCTTTTGCCATGGTAGCTCGAGCGTGTTGTAATTGTTGGTGTTTATTTATTAATAATAGAAATGTTATTACTGGAAGGTAGCCAGACCTGTTGGTTTTAACACTAACAGTGCATCCGGCGTCCTGCTGTGCTGGTCCATAAATACACTCAGCATCCTGCTTCTGGGGCTGCATTGTCCTCATTGTCCTCACCGGGATTAAAAGCAAACTATCAACCAATTCAAAACTACTCAAAATTGTGTTGCCGCAGGAAACTCATCCAATGAACTTGGTCAACAAAAATCTTGCTCTTCAGCGACTGGGTGGGCGCCGAATCAGTAGAGCGCAAGCTTCCTGTCTGGAAGGTTGGTAGTTCGAATCCGAGCCGAGATAAACCAATGATTTATCAAATTAATATTTGTCTGGACTTAGCCTGGCCGTTGGCATTAATAGGATACGACAAGAATCAGTTAGCACAGTGTCAGAATAATGTGTCTGTATGAGATATTGTGTCATGGTGCTGTTGGCCTGGTCTCCCACTGGTGCAGCACTATAAAGTCGTTATGAGGTCACACTGTCACAAGTTGGTGTCTATTCTAATATGACCTTATATGTTGCTAGGACATAAAACAACAAACAAACAATTCTCGTTGAAAAAATAGCTAAGAAAACTACTGCTCAACTTGCCATCCATTTATTTATAAAGTGATGTTCATATTATTGTATTTGGGGATCGTGTGTTTATTGGGGTTTTCCATCATAGTAACATCTAAGCTGAAGAATTGGTCTGTAAATTGTTGAGAAAAGATAACGCCGTGTTATTTATGCATTCGGAGTGACCCATGAGGGCTTATTAGAAGTATGCACCGTTTACACCAGTGTACACTGTTAGTGTGTTACACTTGTGCCATCACACAGCACTACCACCACACACATCGAGCTGCCCCCTGGTGGTAGCCGCAGTAACCACACCCGCATGGTTTTAGTGCGATGCTTTTAGGAGAAGCTAGTTAGGGGGCTGGGCAAATTTCGCATTGACCGTATAGGCGATGAAGGATGAGCTATTAACAACACTACGCTGGGTGTGGGCGAGTCAGCTTGTTTGTTTGTTATAGTTTTAGGTCCTGGCAACATCTAAGGTCATATCAGGATGGGTACCGACTTGTGACTATCCTATTAATGCCGAGTGCCAAGCTAGCGCCGTCCTGGTATGACCTTAGATGTTGCTAGGACGTTAAACAACAAACAAACCAAGCTAGGAAGCGACATGTATTAATTTTATAAGCCATTGGTTTGACTCGACCGGGAACCGAACTCCAGGTCTCCCGCACGCGAAGCCAGCGCTCTACCGATTCGGCCACCGCGCCCGGTCGCGCCACTTTTAGGAGAACCTAATTAGGGCGCTCTGGGCAAATTTCACACTGGCCAAATTGGCGATGAAGGATGAGCTATTACTACAGTATTGGAACACTGCGCTGGATATGGGCGAGGTTTATGCTACCAGCACAACTACCAACCTGTGCCAGTGCGAATGTCTCTTTTTAGTGCTGCCACATTGAAAAACCATGCCACCAGCACCATTAATCAGTATCTGATGTATATGAGCCTGTCTCAAAAGGTGATAACTCTTTTTCTGTTGTCCATTGTAACGATTGACACAAAACAGCACAGAAACGGTTACACTGAAAACACAAGGACATTTCCTTCAAATCAATATGTATTCTATTGGGATTATGAAACACCATGTAAAAAACAAAGCAGTTTATCCTGAGCAAATGCATAAGCAGATAGTATGTTACAATGGACAAAGTTTTGCCCCATATTGCTTAGCACCTTTTGAGACAGTCTCATTTACGTTATCCTGACACTGAGCATGACCTTAGATGTTACCAGGACGTAAAACTCCAACAACCAACCAAACACTGAGAACCAGTCATTGAATCATCCTCGTACTTAATGCCTCAGCATCAGGCGAAGTAGCGATAAATGCTAATGTTTCAGGAGGTATGACGCAGCCGGAGATCGATTCCACGACATTGCGTCACCTGGGAAACAGGACACTGTTCCAATTAGACCATGACGGGCCGCGGTTCAGGATCACAAGAACCCTGGTGGCCAGTGTCGGAACCTGATGAATGCGGGAAGAAAATAGAAAGTTGTGAATTTGCAGATGGCCCGGTGGGAAAAGCCGTGGGAAGGCGGCCAGGGGCGTGAGAATGGAGCTAGGGTGTGGGGGAGGAAGGGGGATAAGGAGAAGGGCAGGGGCAGGGGGAGAAAAGGAGGGGACGGGAGGGGAAGGAAGGGAGGGCAGGAAGGAAAGGGAAGGAGGTTGGGACGGAGAGGGAGAGAGAGGAAAGCGATGAGAGGGAAAGATTGTTTGTTTGTTTGTTGTTGTTTTACGTCCTAGAAACAGCTAAGGTCATATCAACATAGAGAGGGAAAGAGGAAGATGCGTGAGGTGAGAGAGGGAGAGAGGAGAAGAATAGTAGTTAAGTGACGGGCGGGGAAGGGCAGATGGGAGAGATAGGGGAAGGGAGAGAGAAAGGAAGGAATGGGAGGAAGAGGGGAGCGCGGGAAGGAGGACAGGAAGGGGATCTGGGTGGAAGGGAAGGAGGTGAAAATATGGGTAGGGTAGAATTGTGACATGTGGGAGATGAGAGAATAGCGTGAGTACAGCGAGTGGAGGAAGCATAAGGGTGGGAGAGAGGGGGAAGGGTGAGAAGGAGACAGAAGGAGGCCAGGAGGGCAGGTCAAGAGAAGAAAGGGAGGGTAGGAAGGAGAGCGGAGGGAACGGGAGGGAAGGGAGGGTAGGGAGGAGGTTGAAGGATGATCGGGGATGCAAGACAGGAGAGGGAGGGATGAGGGGCGGACGCGATGAGGGGAGCAGAGGAGGCGGGGGCGGGTAGGAGGACGGGATGAGGGGAGGGAGGAGGGGCAGACCGGAGGACGGGAATACGGGAGCGGAGGAGGAGGGGAGGAGGAGACGAGGGGCGGAGGGGAGGAGGGGCGGATGGGTTGAGTCAAAGGCGGGAGGGGAGGAGATGAGGGTAGGGGAGGAGGTGAGGGGAGGAGGAGAGGAAGAGGGGAGGGAACGAGGATGGAAGGAGTGGAGAGGGAGAGGAGGGGAGAAGTCGGAAGGGAGCATAGGGAGAGGGGAGAACGGGAGGAGAGCTGAAGGAATATGACGGAAGAGGGAGGGAGGGAGGGAAAGAGGTGAGATGAGGGATGGTGCGAGAGGAGAGTGGATGTGGTCCATCAATGCGTTATTGGTGGACAGAGGCTGAGGCTGTGGGATGGGATGCAGAGTGAAGCATCTGTAGGAGCACGCCGTGTTTGTTTATTGTAGATTCACTTCCTACCAACACTGAAGGTCATATCAGGGCGGGCACAGACTTGTCACAGCACGCACTCAGGACAAAACCCCTGTCTGGACCGTGACCCCGATATCCCACTCCGTCCCGCGATTCCGGCACTGTACCATGAGCACCATCACGCTAATATACCACTCAGTTATATTATCGTGACAGCAATCTTACCAACAGAGCCTAGTCCTATTCTAGTGATGCCAAGCGCCAGGCAAGGTCGCGACACGCGACATTCTAGTTATAGATATGTGGTTTGTTTCGATCGGAAACTGATCCCACGCGTGACCTACTGACTGGGCTATCCAGTCCGGTTGAGGAGGTGGATTGAGATTCTTTTTGTTGGTGGTGATTGTTTGTTTATTCTGCTCCTAACGGTTAAGTGCATGCACTTGTTTTCGCCGCTGTGCAGTTGTGGTCCGTGCTGGAGTGGTGCAGGCCAGTCAGGTGGAGAGTGGTCTGTGTTGGAGTGGTCAGGCCGGTCAGGTGGAGAGTGGTGTGTGCTGGAGTGGTGCAGGCCAGTCAGGTGGAGAGTGGTCTGTGCTGGAGTGGTCAGGCCGGTCAGGTGGAGAGTGGTGTGTGCTGGAGTGGTGCAGGCCAGTCAGGTGGAGAGTGGTCTGTGCTGGAGTGGTCAGGCCGGTCAGGTGGAGAGTGGTGTGTGCTGGAGTGGTGCAGGCCAGTCAGGTGGAGAGTGGTCTGTGCTGGAGTGGTCAGGCCGGTCAGGTGGAGAGTGGTGTGTGCTGGAGTGGTGCAGGCCAGTCAGGTGGAGAGTGGTCTGTGCTGGAGTGGTGCAAGATAGTCAGGTGGAGAGTGGTCTGTGGTGGTGTGGTGCAGGATAGTCAGGTGGAGAATGGTATGTGCTGGAGTGGTGCAGGCCATTCAGGTGGAGAGTGGTGTGTGATGGAGTGGTGCAGAATAGTCAGATGGAGAGTGGTGTGTGCTGGAGTGGTGCAGGCCAGTCAGGTGGAGAGAGGCGATAGTGAGAGGGGTTGGTTGTTGGAAGTTTTACGTCCTGACAACATCTAAGGTCATATCAGAACGGCTCCCGACTTGTGACAGGGCGCACTCATGGCGACTTTATACTGGTACCCTACTGGGAGATCAGGCTGCCAGCACCATGACCTGATATCCCACTCAGTCACATTATCCTGATACTAAGCAAACCAATCCTTGCCCTATCCTAATAATGCCGAGTACCAGGCTAGGAAACGACAAGTATACATTTTTAAGTCATTGGTTTGACTCGAACACCGGTTCAAATCCCACAATATACCAAGACCGTAGACGGACGCTCAACTCACAGGGCCATCCCGTCTGGTCCGTCCGATTGAGGAGGTGGATTGAAATATTGTGGCTGTAGCTGGAGTAGTGTAAGCTAGTGGGGTGGAGGGAGGAGACAGTGATTACGACAGGGTTTGATGGTCGGGTGGTGGTAGGGGTAAGGGTCGGATGTTGATGTCTCACACCCACATCAAACAGGCCTTAGAACACCACCTCGGGGCGGAGGAGGTTGGGAGGGGAGGCTGAGAGCGGGTAATGGTAAGTGGATGTGATTGAAGTGAAGGTTGAACAGCCCCTGCGGCAAAGGCAGCGGTTGGGGTTGGAAGGGTGCGGGTGGAAAAGGGATTGAAGAGTAGGAAATGGGGTATGGGTAGGTATTAGAGTGTGAGTTCGAATTAGAGTTGTGGGTGGGGTAGGACGTAGGGTGGGGGTGCGAAATATGGTGTAGGTGGAGTAGGAATTAGGGTGTAGGTGGAGTAGGGGATGAGGGCTCGCTCATAACACTGGTAGTAAGGCTTTGGGCACTCATTTACAGGGTGAAGTGGTTGAATAGAAATAAAAATGTGAAGTCCGTCATGTAATTTGACAACTACAATATAGTACCCTCCTTCAGAAAACTTGTTAATACATGAAACCATTAATTTTAGTGAAGAGCATATTTTCAATGTTCCATTTGCTTTGCCTCATTTCACTGTCTCTCAATTACAAGACACCTGCTATAACATAGCATCACTTTTCTTGAAGAGTTATACTGCCTATCATGGATAAGTCTGAATAGACTTGTTTTCCCCATTAGACAGTTTGTCGATAGAAAGCCCGAGCCTACACTTTTACCAACACAAGGGGTTTTTAACCTCCCCCAGCACATAGACATGGTATGAGCACTGATGAGAGCAACTGACCTTTGATGATGCTGTAAGTTATATACAGTGGTGGAAATCCAAATTGGCAGAGGTGGGTGCATGGGAAATCAAACCACCAACCTTCAGATTAGGAGTATGATCTAGAAAAAAGTCACACACTCAAACCACTCCGCCACAGAGAACACCACAAAATATAGGGATAATGCTTTGCATGCAGAAATTCCTTTGGCGGTATGTACTACTGTATGCATTTTGTTGTTGTTTTTGTTTGTTATTTTACATTCTAGCCACAACTAAGTTAACATCTGAACGGGTACCAACTTGTGACAGTGCACACACATGGTCACTTTATATTGATTTTCCACTTTAAGTCATTGCTTTGACTCGGCCGGGATCCAACTCGCCACCTTCCGCACAGGAAGCCTGAACTCTACCGATTCGGCCACTGAGTCTGGTACTACTGTATGTTGTGTCGAGATATTGAGTGTGACTATGGTGGTGGAACCAAGGGCTGACTGAGTGAGTGGGCGTGGGTGTTGGCTGAGTGAGGGTGTGGATGTGGGCGGAGTGACGGTTGAGTGAGGGCAGAGTGAGGGCGGAATGAGGGCTACTGAGGGCGTAGTGAGGGCGGAGTGAGGGCGTAATGAGGGCGGAGTGAGGGCGGGGGTGTGGGAGTAGTGAGGCCGGACTGAGGGTGGAGTGTGGGCGGAGTGAGGGTGCGGGTGTGGGCGGAGTGAGGGCGGAGTGAGGGCGGAGTGAGGGTGTGGGTGTGGGCGGAGTGAGGGCGGAGTGAGGGCGGAGTGAGGGCGGAGTGAGGGCGGAGTGGGGGCGGAGTGAGGGCGGAGTGAAGGCGGAGTGAGGGCGTAGTGGGGGTGCGGGTGGAGGCTAATTTGAGAGATGCCAAGAAGCTGGTTGAGTATTGGGAGTGTGAGAGTGGCCGCCAATTGATAGGAGCGGTGGTCACCCAATGAACGCCTGGTTCCCCCTTATCGTCGGGGTGATTGCTGCTGGCTTGTGTCTCCCAATGAAGAACATTGTCTGGGTCTCAAGTCACCATCAACATTCTACTAACAATTCCATATCTGGGTGCCTAGTCACCATCATCATCTACATCGCACTCACACTTCACAGAGATTCCTCTATTTTAATGTTGTCTTCTTTTTCTTCTTCTTCTCCTTTACATCCCAGCAACCCATAAGGTCATATAAGAACGGGCACTCACTTGTGATAGTGCGCAATCATGGCGAATTTACAGCCCCACTGGAAGACCGGGCCGCCAGCACCATGACCCGATATCCCACTCAGTCATGGTACTGAACAAACCAGTCCTCGCTCTATCCTCGTAATACCAAGTACCCGGCTATGTGGTTATAAGTATTCATTATGTAACTTTATAAGCCAATGGTTTGACTCGGATCGAGTTCGAACCCACACTCTTCCGTAGGGACCCAGCAGGCTTATCGATTTGGCCACCTCGTCCTTTGTTTGTAACATAGAACTCAGAGGCTCTTGCCTATTATGAGTGTTTTTCAAGACTATATTTCGTGGGTGGTTTGTTGTTATTGACCCATTGCCTAATCATCAAATCCGATCTCATTTTTAACAAGTAGGTTATTTTAATTCTACCGAATTGTGCCGATGATTGTGTGGGTCTTTCTTCCTTACAAAATATTCTTCATTGCTTGACATTTTTTTTCACAAGGGCCTAACACAATTTCCTTGACCGATGACCCACCCAATAAGGGTACTAAATATGCAAGCCTCAACCCCTATTGAATTTGGCCTGGAAAAGAAATGGCCATCAAACAAGCAAGTCTAAACTACAATGGAATTTGGCATGGAAAAGAATGGCCAGCAAAGGCAGGAAAGCCTCAACCCCAACGGAATTTGGCCTGAAAAACAGAATGTCCCTCAAAATCAAGCAAGCCTCAACCCCTGTGGAATGTGGCCTGAAAAATAAGGCTGTCAAAAACACACAATCCTCAACCTCTATGTAAATTGGCCTGAAGAAAATAGACAACACCCACAGAATCTGTCCTGACAACAAAATGGCCGTCAAAGACAGGCAAGCATCAAGACCTATGTAATTTGGCCTGAAAAAAATGGCCAACAGCTATGGAATTTGACCTGAACACAAAATGGCCTGTAAACAGGCAAGCCTTAAACTCAATGGAATTTGGCCTGGAAAAGAATTACTGTCAAAGACTGGCAAGTCTCTACCCCAACTGAATTTGGCCTGAAATTAATGGCCGTCAAAGACAGACAAGCCTCAACCGCAATGGAATTTGGCTTGAAAAAAGTCTCAACCCATACGGAAAGTGACCTAGTTACGCGCCGGACTGACGGCGGGAACATGAGCCGGTAAGTAGAGTTACCTCGCTGCTGTCACACATTAAAGGGGTTGTGACAGCGGCTCTGTCCCCACCGCTACCCACCCAGCATTACCCCAGATGGGGTTGTGACAGCGGCACCTTTCGCTGCGCCCCTGCTTTTAGCCCGGCCGTGCGCATGCGCGGGATGTTACGTGTCCATAGCTAATTGCCGACTGTCAGCACGCCCTTCGTAACTCATGATCCACTCTCTGTGTCGTCCTTCGTCTCTAACCTCCTCGAAGTTCGCTCACGAGCTGTGAGCAGTACCAGACGAGTCTATTAGCGAACTCTAGGCTATATCGGGTAGTATATATAGGATGTCTTACTGCCCGACCTGACCAACATTATGCATAGTGTCTGGTTATACACACTTGACCAACTTACTGCATAGTGTATGTTAGTGTTACTCTACCCAGCCGAGTAATACACTCCATATTGTTTTACTATAACCCCCTGAGTAACACTACATATTGTGTTGCTATACCCCCTGACTAACACACTACTTAGTAACACAATATATTATGTCTTACTATAGCACTTAAGTAAGACACTACATGTGGTGTCTTCCTATATCCCCTGAGTAACACAATATATTGTGTCTTACTATACGTCCTGAGTAACACACTGCATATTGTGTTTTACTATACCTCCTGAATAACACACTACAGATTGTGTCCTACTATACCCTGTTAGTAACACAATATATTATGTCTCACTATACCACTTGAGGAAGACACTACATATATGGTGTCTTCCTATACCCGCTGAGTAACACAATATATTGTGTCTTACTATACCTCCTGAGTAACACACTGCATATTGTGTCTTAGAGTAACACTACAACATACACCTACAACATATATCAGCCAACTATACCCACACATCACCAACAGAGATGGGCAGCGCGGCTTAGCGGAACAGTCTATGCTTTCATTGTCATGCTGTGGGTTCGATTCCAGGCCACGTTAAACTTAACTTAAAACATTTCGCTACGTCATCTTTCACTTAAACTTCTATCACTAGTGTTGTGTGTAGAAGGTCACTACGACATCTGTCTGTGGAAAGGGCTGTATAGTCGATTTCCACCACTATCCTACCCTATGGTGGAAGTGGAAGAACTATTGTTATAAGTAGCAGCTCAGTGCGCATGTTCCACAGCAAAGGTATGTTAATTGGTCATTGGAGTTGTACATCCTTTCAATATCTAAGGTCATATCAGGATGGGTACAAACTTGTGACAGTGCGCACAAATGGTGACTTTATAGTGCTGCTCCAATAGGAGACCAGGCCACCAGCACCATGACCTGATATCCCACTGTCACATTATCCTGACACTGAGCCAACCAGTCCGTGCCCCATCATAATAATGCCAAACACCTGGCTAGGAAGTGACAAGTGTACATTTTTAAGTCATCAGTTTCACTCAACCAGGGTTCGAACCTGTGGTTTCGAATCCCACGATCTACCAACACGGGAGACAGATGCTCAATCTATCGGCCATCTCGGCTGGTTGGCCTGCAGTCAGCACCTAGCACCAAATGATCCTCATTCACGCTGAAGTTATAAATAGCACTATGCGTGACCTTCACCTTCACACTGTTGAGAAATCGGATGCGCACGTATCAGAATGCCTTCCCAAGATGAACCTTGATACCACCCCCATTTTGTAAGACACAGGAACCCGCATGCTTTCCTTCGCTGTTGCTAAGTTGTGGGAACTAAGGCTCACATATATCCGGGCGATTTCTTTTCGGGTTTAAAACAAATGAATTTATTTACCCTGCTCATATTCATAATGGATAAGTGTGTTAACACTTGTTTTCACCACTGGGCAGCACTAGTCCAATTTGATTCAAAACTTTTGAATTTTGTTTGAGTAATAATTGAGGTTTTCTTGCTTTGTGTTTATGGCTTGTAACTGTTTGTAGATTACAAACAGTCCAAACGCCAGCTTTTACTATACTTTGTATTCATTGTTTTTGTAGGTTACATTATCTTTTAGTAGTTTCTTAAACACTGTAGATGAAATCAGTGTGCATGCCTCTTCTAGCAGCAGCGGGACATAGCTCAGGTGTTAGAGTGTCCACTTATGAATGTGTCGATCATCCTACCGATTCTGCTCAGTGGACCCATTTGCAGCTTAGACGATTTTCCATTCCAACCCATGGTCCACAACGGGTCCATCAAAGGCTGTGGTATGTGTTGTCCTGTATGTGGTAAAATGCATGTAAAAGACCCCTTGCTGCTTCTCGGAAAGAGCTATGTGGCAACAGCCAGGTTCCACCAAATAACTATGTCAGAATGATCATATGTTTGAAGTCCAATATCCGATGATAAAAATCAATGTGCTCTACAGGTGTCATTAAAAAAAACAAGCTTTACTTTTTGCCCCTTTTAGCAATTCTCACTCTGTAACTTCACTCTGCACATTAGCTCTCTCATTCGGTGACGTCACATGCCTTCCCTGAACTTTCGCCACGTGAGACCTGCCACATCGCCCCCCCCCCGCCACCCTGACCTTGACCTTCAGACTCAATCCCTGGGAGACACATAGGGCATGAGGTTGACATTTAGGAGTCCATAATGTTGTGACGTGGACAAAGGGCGTGCTCATGTCAGTGATCTTTAAGTGTAATCTGTCACACCACTGGGGTTAACTCAACACACGCCGTGCATGCACATACAAGGAATTTGGCAGATTGTTGTCTGCTCTGACAAAATATCGTCTGCTCTTTGATCGAATTCACAGAAACTGTTGATAGTGCTTCAGTGACACACACGCGCACACACACACATATATATTCCTCCAGTGTGTGTGGCGCGAGGAGTGGCGCCAGAGAGGAATAGATATATACAATATATGTTCCCCTTGCATTTATACTCGTATAATGCGTTTTACATTACATATATATATATATAAACGTATATATATATACATATATATATATATATATATATATAATATAATATATATATATATGAGTCAGACTCACGAAAATAGGCCAATTGGGGAAAGTTGTCAGTGTCGATCATTGGATGTCGGCGTCGATCGGTATAATTATAGTTTAGCATTGACATAGATGTTGGAAAGTCCTTAAATGTCTCCTGAATGTAAAGGTAGAGAAAATACAACAACCCTATCTGTTTCTAGGATAATTTAATATAAAACAAAGAAATGCACAACATTTTAAGAATTGTGACGCAGACATCTGTTAAAGTTGTTGGCGTCGAGCATTGGATGTCAGCATCGATCAGTATAATTATAGTTTAGCATTGACATAGGTGTTGGAAAGTCATTAAATTTATCCTGAATGTAAAGGTAGAGAAAATACAACAACCTTATTGGTTTCTAGGATAATTTAATATGAAACAAAGAAATGCACTACACTTTAAGAATTGTGATGCTGACATCTTAAATTGACCACCAATTGGCCCATTTTCGTGAGGCTGACTCATATATATATATATATATGATTCCAATGGGTACAGGTGTATGCAATGTTGGTAAAGAGACTGACATGAACTGATGAAGGGTTCGCTTCAGTTTGTTTAAAAAATCACAATAATCAGTTTTCCGTGTTGTTTTTTAATAGATTTATGTGTGAGTAGGTTAGAGAAGCATATCACATCAGGTGGTAACACCTGGCGAGAGCAGGTGAAGGCAGACAACAGTAGGTGTGACACTAAGGGGCACTAGGCGAGAGCAGATGACACCTGGCTAGAGAAGGTAACACCAAGCGACAGCAGGCAAAAACCAAACGACACCCAGTGACAGCAGGTGACACCAGGACACAGCAGGTGACAGTAGGTGACACCAAGTGAAATCAGGTGACACAATGTGACAGCAGGTGACAGCAAGTGACACCATCTGACACCAGTCGACAGCAGGTGACACCAGGACACAGCAGGTGACAGTAGGTGACGCCAAATGAAATCAGGTGACACAATGTGACGTAAGGTGACAGTAAGTGACACCATGTGTCACCAGTCGACAGCAGGTGACACCAGGACACAGCAGGTGATAGCAGGTGGCAGTAGGTGACGCCAAGTGACACCAGGCGACAGCAGGTGAAACCAGGTGACATCATGTGACAGCAGGTGATAGCTAGTGACACCAAGTGACAACAGGTGACACCAGGTGACAACAGGTGACACCAAGTGACACCAGGCGACACCAGGTGAGAATAGATGACACCAGGTGACACCAGGTGATGACAGGTGACACTAGGCTACACTAGGTGACACCACGTGATACTAGGAGACTGCAGGTAGCAGATGACAATATGGGACACCAGAGCACGCAAGGCCACACCAGCCAACATCAGCTGGTACAAGGGGACACCTTGCTACATCTGGTGACACCAGGTTAGACCAGATGAGAGGGAAGTAATAGAGTGTGACACAAGAGTTGGAGCAGGGCTGTGACACCGGAAATGACGCTGTAACTAAGGGGTGGCTGGACCATGATACATCTTGATGTTATCAGGTTGAGTGTGTGTCAAGGGGTCAGACAAGACGGGAGAGGCTCCCCGGCTCTCGTTTACTAACAATCTAACAAATAAAACACCCAAATCCAACAGATAAAACTATAACCCATCATTCAGGCGCGATGTAAATTCATCTAACAGCTACAGTCTAAACAAAAATTAAACCAATGTACAGGACTGCCCCTTTCCATTCTTTTGTATTTTAAAAATAAGTGACGTGAGTCAATTAGTACCGATACACGTTCTCTGTGACTAATGTGAGGTGCCACTGATATTAAGCAATCCCCAAGCGATACATGAATTCAAATGGATATTTAAATCCTTGATTGGTGGTGGGAAAAGTGGAGCTTGACCTAATGTGATATTATGTACATGTATATTTCGCTGACAACAGGTATTATTATCCTTTTCCTATATCACACGCAATGGGGAAGCTTATAGTTTCATAGTCCAATGTTATTGAGTGTCTACCATTTTCTGAGGTGTGGTGGCAGCAGGTCTCCTAAATAAATAAATGTCAGAATGACCATATGTTTGACGTCCAATACCCGATGATATGAAAATCAATGTGCTCTAGAGGTGTTGTTAAATAAAACAAACTTAATTTGTAATGCTTTCATCTGTCTCTGCAGCTTAGTTTAATTGCACCAAGGACCCATGGCAGTCCAATTTAGTTTGAATGGTATGCAGGTACTGCAGGTATTGCAATACCTCAGGGAGTTTGACACCCCTGCCCTACAGAGTTGTAAACCACTGCCTTGTGGTACAGGTTCTTGACAGAAACGAAGGCTAAGGGAGCAAACCCTAAACAGAAAACCATGTCTGTCTGACAGCATTAAGGGCGGTTGATGTATGGAACTCCCAACATCTCCCAACCAGCCACTGCAGGGACAAATAGTTTTGCGCCTGTCTTGACATGTTCTTGCCGGTGTGAAAACTCTATTTGCTCCTCGAGAGAGTGCCGCTGGTGACTTGCAAAAGCCAACAGCACTTCAACACCTTTGCAGGCAGCTTTCATGAAATGTAAAACCTGAAGCTGAGAGACATTAAGACCGACTCATGGATGCAACTCTCACAGCAGAGAGCTAAATGGAGAGCAGCAGTCAACTAATGAAAGCAGTCTTTGTCGCATTGCGACCGACAGCATGATGATGATGATGATGATTCCTTCACAAATGATTTTAAGCCCCTGACACTGGTGCTGCGACCAGGATGGTGCCCATGTTGTATATTGTATAATTGGCAATCGTGTCCAATGTACATATATGTAAGTGCACAGCCTGCATTTTGTAATATTAAACATTTAATCGACTTCTGGATGTAAAGAATTTAGAAGACATTGCATTCCCAGAGGAGCACGTATAATAGGCGACACTCAACTCACCAGCCCATATGCTTGTTTGTTGTTTTAAATCCTAGCAACATTTAAGGTCATATCACGATTGGCACCGGCCGACTTGTGACAGTGTGCATTCATGGCGACTTTATAGTGCTGCCTCACTGGGAAATCAGGCCGCCCGCACCATGACCTGATATCCCACTCAGTGTCATTATCCTGACACTGAACAAACCAGTCCTTGCCCTAGCCTAGTAATGCCGAGCACCAGGCTAGGAGCCACAAATATCAAATTTTAAGTCAGTGGTTTGACTTGACTATGTTCGAACCCACAAACTCATTGTTTGGGATCCCCCCGATCTCCCAAAATAGGGGACGGAAACTCAACTCATTGGGCCACCCCGTCGGGTCCCCCTATAATTAGGAAAGCACAATTATATATATTTACATAATACGCGTTCCAACTGTTGGCGAGGCCACACTCTGTGCGCCTCACTCTGGGGATCCCACCATATGTCACGTGAGATGTGGGCTAATAATGCAAATGCACAACAATGCCGCTAGTTCCCGAGAGCTGACCTCGGGATTATGTAGCGATTATAGAAAGTTATTGCGGCCCTCTGACTAATGAGCTAAACGGGATGCTATGTTATCCCCAATTGTCCGCTCCCTGTCCACCAAGAATGGCAGTGTTGGGGAGGGGGGGGGGCGTGAAGTGTGTGTGTGGTGGTGGGGGGTGGAGGAGAGGTACCCTTTGTCATTCCTCATAGGATGAAGGAAGACCCTTCCCTCTCCACACACCCGCACACACATGCACAACGCCCTGGACATTCACACACCTGTCAACCACGGTCTATAGCTGCAGTGTAGAGGATTCATCCCATGACTCCCCCCTCCCTCCCCCCCCCCCCCACACGCAAACATCACGTGACCCATGAGAAAGCCCTGACACTAAGTGGTTCCTAACCAATAGCAACGCTTCAGGCATCGCTTAGTTTGTTGGGAATTTAGATCATAGCAAAAAGCTAAGGTCATATCACGAGGATTACCGACTTCTGACAGTTGATACCCATGAAGACTTTATAGTGCTGCCCATTTTGGAATCTGGGCGACCAATACCCACTCAGTCCTGTTGATAGTGGTACTGAGCAAGCCAGTGCTTGTCTTATCCTATTAATTCTGAGCGCCAGGAACGGGTAGTGACATACATCAATTAGATAAGTCAATGATCCAGCTTGGTCGGGGTTCAAACGTACAAACTCCTGCGTCCTCACCGATACCAACTCAGTCTCTGAGCAAGTCAGTCCTTGCCTTATCCTATAGGCCTATTTCATATTACGTCAGCATAGGCATTTAGGTCAGTGCACGTGCAGCTTGGCTGCAGGATGAAACACAGTCACACTGCAAACTCAATGGCTATGAGCAATCTTCCTACAGAAAAAGGAAAATATCTCTAAAACCACACACCACCTAGAAACAAACCGCTTGGCGTACAAACAGATAACATGTTTAATGAACAGATTATATTAAATTTATATGGTTAAGGTTCTGCATTTCTATTCATTTTGAATAAAACTGACATTTTGCACTGTGCATATCAGCAAACTCAATGTATTTTCAATGGCCGTGAGAAATCTTCATACAGAAAAAGTTAAATATCTCTATAACTAGACTACCTAGAAACAAACCGCTTGGAATACATACAGAAAACATTTTCAGCAAAAAGGTGATATAAATGTATAAGGTTACGGTTATGCATTTCTATTGATTCTTAATCAAATTGACGTGTTGCACTGCGTGTATCGGCAAACTCAATGGCAGTGTGCCTTCGTTCTGCAGCCAAGGTGCGCGTGCATACACAATGTTTGTAAACATTGAAAATTCTGAGCGCAGATAGTGACAAACATTAATTTTATAAGTCAGTGGCAAGACTTGGTCGGGGTTCAAACGCACAAACTTCTGCATGAGAAGCCAGCCAGTGCTCTTTGTCCGGTTGCATCAAATATATGCGTTATATAATGCATTATATGAACATAAACCAGGTATTCGCCATTGGTTTTCTCACTAATGGGCTTTGCTCTATGTCAGTGAACGTGTATCATGTAAACATACAGCAATATGAGATTAACTGACGAATATATGTTTACCAAATAAGACATATACTGAAGTGTGTGAAGTATTTTTGGAGGATGCCCAATTGATATATTTAATTAACATTTTGCGCTTCCGGTCGGGACTATTTTGTGTGGTAGTTTGTTAGTGATACAGACCGCGGAGTGACAGTGCACATCCGCCGGAAGTGCCTCGAGTTAGGCGATAAACAGGAAGCGTAATTCATCACGCATGAGCATCATGCCGCACCGATTAATTCCAGGCACCGAGCAGCAAGCTACAACATAACTCTCGAAGACCATAACTCGTGAAGTCTCAGTACAAAGATTTCTTGAAAAGAATTTAGTTCAATACTTGGAGTTAAGCCATATTCAATTTAAATGGAATGAGATTATCAAGAAAGACCAAATCTGATAAAGGTGACGCACATGAAGGGAATGGTGATAACATTATGATAAAATCCTGATCTGTGTTTGATGTATCATAGATTTTTTCTTTTTTCTTTTTTTCTTGAAGATTTATACTGCCTATCATGGATTAGTCTGAATAGACTTGTTTTCACCATTAGAGAGTTTGTCGATTGAAAGCCTGAGCCTACACTTTTACCGACGCAAGTGATTTTTAACCTCTCACATCACATAGACATGGTGTGAGAGCAAGTGGCCTTTGATGACACTGTAAGTTATACACAGCGGTGAAACTCCAAATCAGTAGAGGTTGGGGGCACAGGGAATCGAACCACTGACCTTCAGATTAGGAGTCCGATATAGAAAAAAAGTCAGACACTCTAACCACTCTGCCACAGAACACCACAATGTAAAGAGATACAGAGGAATACACGGTAGATAGCCGGGGTATAATAGTAAGACACGCCGTGATGTTATTCGTTAGATTTAAATAATATTAGTGTTAGTGAACAAAACTGAAACCACTATATATATATTATGTAAGAGTGTCAAGGAAGGATGTGGCAGTGGGCACGGTTCACGCTGGACCAGACGGGATGGTCGAATGAATTGAGCGTCCGTCCCGTTTTGGTAGATCGTGGGATCCTGGTCGAGTCAAATGAATGACTTAAACATTTATATTTGTTGCTTCCTAGCAATATACCAAAATGAGAGACAGACGCTCAACTCATTCAGCCATCGCATCTGTTCATGCAGACTATGAAGGGAGGTGGGGTTGCTAAAAAAGAGAGGGACATGATTCACATGGTGTCAGATTGTGGTCAGCTCCTAAACTCAACCACGTCAGTAAGAATGGCAAAGCGAAGCAAGGTTCACATCGTCATGTGCAGCAAACACAGATTTTATGAATGCAAAAGAAGGGTATTATCGTCCCCACACGGATACACACCTACATATTGTTGCTCACACACACGCATTATTGCCTATGCATCCTCATATTAACTTCTTACATTATCGCCTACAGCCACAACCACATCATTGCTCACCCACAACCACATTATCAACCCCTCCACACACAACCGCATTATCACCCACACTCACAACCGCATTATCAACCCCTCCACAAATCACCATTTTATCTTACACACACACACATTTTTGCCAACACATGCATTATTCCTCACCTCCATTATCACTCAAGACACATTATTGCCCAAACATTTATATTATCGCCCACATACACCCATATTGCCACCTCCCACAACCACGTTACTATCACATTATTGCTCCCACAAAAAAAAACAACATATTACCGCCCCCTATCGCACTTAGATTATCGCCCACACATTATCGCCCACCCATATTATCGCCCAGACAGATATATTATCGCCCTTCCCATCCATTCACTCACACACTAAACTGCTGGTACATTATATTATCACCCTCTCCTTCATGGTGCGTACTGATCTCCCATGGCGGGCTGGGCGGGGGTCTCATAAGCATGAAAGTGCATCGTCTTTCACTTTAACCCTCCACGTCCACTTTTTATTGGAATTTAAACCAACCCGAACAGCACTAAATGAGCACACGTGGGTTGAAAGGTAACATATAGTGACCTCCTAACACGTCACAAAGGAAAACCACCAAGGTGTTGTCATAATATTTGTCCCATTAAAGGTCGCTAAAGGAAATTGATGAGAATGATGACTCATGGCAAAGTCACTAAAGATATGCCGAGTGTATGTATAATTCGCAGCACTCGGACAAAGAACGGAAGACAAGACTCAATTTCAAGTTTTAATCAGGAGTCTAGCATATATATCAAGAGTTTATATATAAATATAACATATTTATATATCACAATAAACATAATTAGAAAAACATATGACTCGAGCGGTCATGAAGAACAATGGTAAGTATCTCATCGGAAGAATCACTAACATATAATCAAAACAGTAATCAGGATCTCGAGGAGATCGGCATGAGGTGTACTCAGCAAGTCGTGCGACAGGCGCATTATCGAGGGAGGCTGGCTCCCGACATAATCAGCAGTGAATTGAATGGTTGACTAATTGCAGTCGTTAGAGTAAACAAATATCAGAAATGTACAGAAAACAATAATGACCCAGAACAATTTAATCCCATCAGCACTTAACCCCTATGAACATAATAAGCAGAAAAAGAGGGTGGGTTGGTGGGTGAAGTTACCCGAGCAAGAGTCAAGCGACAAGCGAGAAAGGGGCGGGGGAGGGATCACATGCTGTCGGTACATTCTTTGCCTCATGCGCGAATTAACCATGTTGCCTATCCAACATAGGTAATGACTCATGGCCAGGTCACCAAGGATACACCGAGTGTATGTATAATGACTCATAGCCAGGTCACCAAGGATACCCCGAGTGTGTGTATAATGACTCATGACCAGGTCACCAAGTATACCCCGAGTGTATGTATAATGACTCATGGCCAGGTCACCAAGGATACCCCGAGTGTATGTATAATGACTCATGGCCAGGTCACCAAGGATACCCCGAGTGGAGGTATAATGACTCATGGCCAGGTCACCAAGGATACACCGAGTGTATGTATAATGACTCATGGCCAGGTCACCAAGGATACACCGAGTGGACGTATAATGACTCATGGCCAGGTCACCAAGGATCCACCACAGGGAGGTATTATTCATAGCTATATCTCTAAGGATACACCGAGTGGAATGAATGAAAAAAGTAGTTTATTCATTAAGTAATTGGGTAGGTGTATGTATATCACCGGGTAAGGTATGGTGGGTAATAAGGTAGTTCAGTAGAGTAGAATAGTAGATTTTAGTGTATTAGTGAGAGGTGATATATTATGAAGTATATTTTATCGCAATACTCTTTGAGTCATTTAATTAATAATATAGGATAAGAAGTGTTCAACGAACGATGTGCATTAAAGACAATTTTTCCGAGGGTTTTATACCAAATTAAAGATCTGATCATGTGATTTTATTTAACATGTATTTCAGACATGAATGTTCAATATATCTTAATGAAAAATCACACTCATGATTAAACACTCATGTTTGAACTTGAAGAGGACTGGTCATTAGGCCCTGAGTACCTTATTGATATTATTACTAGTTTGGTGATGTCTAGATAAAAGATTCACCCGGTACTTGTAGTACACGGGTGAACGACACCGTAGTCTAAATACGGGCGAAAATAGCTTTAGTATGGAACATGAAGTAGAAACTGTGGTTCCATGATCAAATGGCTACATATATTAGCACAGATTTGGTGAAATGGGAGAGTATGCAAAAAGACAAGCTGGCGGCCAGAGAACGCCGTCGATTTCACTTTTAAATTGCATTAAAGTATATGTTTTATTATATTTTCCAACTTAAAAGTAGCGGGTAAATATGAAGACATCTACAAAGAATAAATGTTGCTTCTTAGATTGTGAAATTAGGCTCTCATTTCATTAACCCGCTTTTTCAACCGTTTTTATATAGGGTTGGTATTCACCCGTGTACTGCGAGTACCGGGTGAATCCTTTATCTAGGTGATGTCATACAGGGAAGGAGAAGGGCGGACTTAAAAAGCTTCAAATTTACACGATATCATTTGTACTACTTCCCTAGTCTGTAATATGCTGTCACGGACATCACTGAGAACAGTCATTCAGGCTGTCTGACACTAATAGCCACCATTTGACTACATAGACCCTCAGATTGTGGGTGGACCCTAGATAACTCATAGAGAATAGGTTATTTCAAGCTATACAGAACATGACTCATCATATTCAATCCTAACAAGTGTCCCTAAGTAAAGTTGTATTGGCCATGTTACTACTGCCTCTTAAATACTGCAGTTAATTGGTTACATAGAATTCCACCCCTTCAGGATACATTGTTGAGAGATGGGAAGGAGTGAGGTAGCGGTACTTAATCAAACGAGGCCCTGCTTAACTGGTGGCTTTATAATGTTGCCACCATGGCACCGTGCATGGTCCTGTAATGGGAGCGTTTAGCGTTAACCATGTTATCCCTCATGACCTCGGAGTGAGACGGATGCCCCGGTCACATACACGTTAGTGAACGTAGTTGAACGTAGGTGAACGTAGTGGAGGCTAACGTGGGTTCAAACATGGTGTAAGTGTGTTAAACTAGGTTGAAATACGTTTAGGTAGGGCAGGTTTTGGTACGGATAAATACGTTATGGTACGGATAAATACATTATGGTACGGATAAATACGTTATGGTACGGATGCCATTATGTCTAACTACGTTCAACTACATACAACTGCGTTCAACTACGTTCAACTATGTTAGCCTCCACTACGTTCACCTACGTCCATTAATGGCTATGTGACCAGGGCTTCGTCCAGGTACGCTATAATATGCTAGAGTATGCTAGAGTATGCTAGAGTATGCTAAAGTATGCTAGAGTATGTTAGTGTATGCTAGAGTACATTAGCATCACGGATGCAAATTCAGCCCTAACAGAGAGCTCTTTTGAACATGTCCAAAGATTAAATTGTAACTCACGGCCCACCCACGTTATTACCAAGGAGAAGTATGGATGCCGTACGTTCAACTACATCAGCCTCCACTACGTTCAACTGCGTTCACTGACGTGCATGTGACCGGGCCTGGGGGGAGAGGCCGTGTGCTACATCACGGTGGAGGTTTGCTTATTTAGGGAGCTGCCCAGGTGTCTGTGCGCAGTGTGTCTACATCCCGCGGCCACGCACCGAGACTGGCAGCACCGTGCCGATACAGGAAGCAGGAGGCGACAGCCACCGGATCATCATCACAATGACACCAGGGGCGCTCAGCAACAACTATTCGTCGGCCAAGTCCGCCAACAATAGAGCTGCCTGGTTAGAAAGGCAGGTCACCAGGGGGAGCTCCGGATAACCACCAGGGGCGCTCTATATGGATCGTTAATAAGACACCAGGGGGCGCACTATGTGGACCTCTATTAACACACCAGGGGGCGTTCTATACATACTTTTAATAAGAAACCAGGAGTCACTTCATATGGACTTTTAATAAAACGCCAGGGCGCGCTCTATGTGGACCTTTAATAAGCCACCAGGGGGCGCTCAATACGGACTTTTAATAAGACACCATGGGGCGCTCAATACGGACTTTTAATAAGGTACCAAGAGGCGCTCAATACAGACTTTTAATAAGGCACCAGGGGGCGCACTATGTGGACTCTTAATAAGGCAGCAGGGGGCGCTCAATATGTGCCGTTGAAAAGGCACCATGGATCACTCCATATGGACCTTTAAATGTTAATATGACACCAGAGGGCGCTCTATATGGACCCATATTAAAACTCCACTGAGCGTTCTATATGGACTCCTTAGCACACCGTGGAGCGTTCGACATATAATCTTAACCAGTACAAGGATAGCTAGCTCTATGTGGACCTTTTCTAAGTCTCTGTGAGGGGGTGGGGGTTGTTCTACATGCTCCTTTAATGCAAAACCAGGGGACGCACTACATAGACTCTCAAGAAATCACCATGGAATTTTAATAGACATAAGGGGCCCTCCATATGGACTCAAAATGTCCACCAGGGGGCAGTTTATGGAATCATATTGTTCTATATGCTCATCCGAGACTTTCTATCAGAATTCTGAAAGCTCACCAGGGGGCACTCTAAATACACTCATAATGACCGCCAGGGGCGTTCTGTAAGTTACCAGCGGGTTATTTACATGGACTCTAATCCGCCACTGATTATCGGTGAAAATAGCCACGCTCCTGGTGTGAATATGATCCTCCATAGTGTTATAACTGAAACTGATTCAACGCGTTGTAGTGATTTGGTGAATTTGAGGTGGTGCTTGCCTAGTTCAACAGCCAATCGGACAAGGTCTTACTCTCGCTATTTCCCCGTCATTGTGGCAGGAGAGCTAAAAATAGATGCAAATTAGAGGGCGCGACTTGGGAAGCCGGAAGCGCTGACAGTAAATATGTGTACTTCTAAATCATCCCCCCCACCCCCAACGACAGGAACTAAATAAGCTTTTATTGCCCGATATGGGGATCTAAGGCATGATAGACTGAGGAATTTAGTGAAGTCGAAGTCACAATACTTTGTAGAGAGCTGAAGGGTTCAAAGCAGACCTTTAGGCGATAACCTGCTGATCTACCTTTTTAAAATGTAATGTAAACGGCCGGAAGACCAGTGCCTCGGCGCTGAGAAAAATGTATGTTCTGATGAATAAACGGTTTTACCCCCCCCCCCCAATATAAATATATATACATATATATATACATGGTAATAGCTTTCAAACCATAGCGGCGATAATGTGTTTATTACATGGTAATAGCTTTCAAACCATAGCGGCGATAATGTGTTTATTACATGGTAATAGCTTTAAAACCATAGCGGCGATAATGTGTTTTTTACATGGTAATAGCATTCAAACCATAGCGGCGATAATGTGTTTATTACATGGTAATTAATAGCTTTCAAACCATAGCGTCGATAATGTGTTTATTACATTGTAATAGCTTTCAAACCATAGCGGTGATAATGTGTTTATTAAATGGTAATAGTTTTCAAACCATAGCGGGGATAATGTGTTTATTACATGGTAATAGCTTTCAAACCATAGCGGTGATAATGTGTTTTTTACATGGTAATAGCATTCAAACCATAGCGGCGATAATGTGTTTATTACATGGTAATTAATAGCTTTCAAACCATAGCGTCGATAATGTGTTTATTACATTGTAATAGCTTTCAAACCATAGCGGTGATAATGTGTTTATTAAATGGTAATAGTTTTCAAACCATAGCGGGGATAATGTGTTTATTACATGGTAATAGCTTTCAAACCATAGCGGCAATAATGTGTTTATTAAATGGTAATAGCTTTCAAACCATAGCGGGGATAATGTGTCTATTGCATGGTAATATCTTTCAAACCATAGTGGGGATAATGTGTTTATTACATGGTAATAGCTTTCAAACCATAGCGGCAATAATGTGTTTATTAAATGGTAATAGCTTTCAAACCATAGCGTCGATAATGTGTTTATTACATTGTAATAGCTTTCAAACCATAGCGGCGATAATGTGTTTATTAAATGGTAATAGCTTTCAAATCATAGCGGGGATAATGTGTTTATTACCAGGTAATAGCTTTCAAACCATAGCGGGGATAATGTGTTTATTACATGGTAATAGCTTTCAAACCATAGCGGCGATAATGTGTTTATTAAATGGTAATAGCTTTCAAACCATAGTGGGGATAATGTGTTTATTACATGGTAATATCTTTCAAACCATAGCAGCGATAATCTGTTTATTACATGGTAATAGCTTTCAAACCATAGCGGCGATAATGTGTTTATTAAATGGTAATAGCTTTCAAACCATAGCGGGGATAATGTGTCTATTGCATGGTAATATCTTTCAAACCATAGCGGCGATAATGTGTTTATTACATGGTAATAGCTTTCAAACCATAGCGGCGATAATGTGTTTATTAAATGGTAATAGCTTTCAAACCATAGCGGGGATAATGTGTTTATTACATGGTAATAGCTTTCAAACCATAGCGGCAATAATGAGAAGGGATCAGGCACAAACCCCCGTAAATGTCAATCCAAAAATTGAATTAAAATAAAGAAATTGTACTTGAAGCTAATTTTAATTCTCATTAATTCCACGGCTTGTGAAGAAATGATTATGGAGCAATGGGCAAAGAATAGGAAAGTAAACAAAAGAACCTTTTGAAGGTTTAATTCCAATATTTATTTGAACTTTTGGATTGGCGTTTACGAGGATTTGCGCCTGAAGTATATATGTGTTTATTACAAGGTTATAGCTTTGAAACCCTCGCGATGATAATGTGTTTTTCACATTATTACAGCTGTCAAACCATAGTGTCAATAATGTGCTCATTACATGGTTATATTTTTCAAACTATTGCGGCGATACTGTATTTATTACAAGGTTATAGCTTTCAAATCACAGCCATCCTGGTTGTCTGTGTATTTACATATTACCAGCCTTTGCAAAATGCGAAACCATTATTTGACCAAGACGAGATTGAGGGTCACATGTCCTTGAGGTAGCTATGTACAGACATAATTATATTGCCGGCACCATTTGAGGAATTAAAGAGTGGTTGTAATGGGCTTACATAAAGATCCGGTCAATTCATTTGAACATTTACTCCTGACATGGATAGACAGTCGTAAAACTTTAACCAAATATTCGTATCCGAGAAAAATCAGCTGCATTGCATTGAAACATGCTAAGAATAACTGTGGGAATAACCACCTGTAATGTCCATGTGCAGATCAGTCCCTGTCTATCGTTACGTGACGTCATGCAGGAATGGGATAGATGGGCAGGAATTCACAGGTTATATGGTATAGTTAATAGGCTCTAAAGTCACTGTTATTCAAAGTTAGCTTTGTCTTACTTTCGTTGAGGAAGTCTTTTGCAATGAACTGCTATTTCATAATGCTACTCTAAAAGAATAACTGTGGGAATAACCACCTATAATCAGATACAATGCCAAGAGGGCCCCAAAAAACTAACATAGACTACTAAACATACCAACACACTATCTATCTGCTACTGAAATGCAGACAATCAAATAACTTATCATCAGCTACTGCTTGGTAAGACAACACCAAAACTACAGCTGGCCAGCATTGAAAACAAGCCTGGGTACCCGGGCTTACATGCGATGGACAGTATAAATACAGCCTCAATAAAAAAATTATAAATTAAAAAAAGTCCCTACCAGATCAGTCCCTACCTACGGAGTTAGACCTTCAACAGTCCATTATATGACGTCATGCAGGAAAGGGATACAGCCTCAATAAAAAAAAAATGTTTAAAGTCCCTACCAGATCAGTCCCTACCTACGGAGTTGGACCTTCAACAGTCCATTATATGACGTCATGCAGGAAAGGGATAGGTGGACAGAAATACACTGGGTATATGGTCTATAGTTAAGGGGCGCTAAAGGCACTATTATTCAAAGTAAGTTTTCTCATACTTTCCATGGGGTACTCTTTTACAATGAACTGCTATTTTATAATGCTATTCTAAAATGAGTGATCTAGGAGTCTAAGCTTGTTTCCTCTCTGTTATATAGAGATGTTGGGTGGGGTGGGGTGGGGGTGAGGTGGGGTGAGGGGGGTGAGGTTAGGTGAGGTGGGGTGAGGTGGGGTGAGGTGGAGTGAGGTGAGGTGGGGTGGGTGAGGTGAAAGTAGGGTGGGGTGGGGTTAGGTTGGGTGAGGTGGGATGGGGTGAGGTGAGATGAGGTGAGATGAGGTGAGGATGAGGTGAGGTGGGGTGAGGTGGGCTTGGTGAGGTGAAGTAGGGTGAGGTGGGGTTAGGTTGGGTGAGGTGAGATGGGGTGAGGGTGAGGTGAGATGAGGTGAGGGTGAGGTGAGATGCGGTGATGTGGGGTGAGGTGAAGTGGGGTGGGATCTGGTGGTGTGGGGTGGGGTGAGGTGAGGTGGGGAGAGGTGAGATGGCATGGGGTGAGGTGGAATGGGATGATGTGAGGTGGGGTGAGGTGAGGGGAAAGTGCGGTGAGATATGGAGGAACTGAGATGAGGTGAGGTGGGGTGATGTCGGCTGAAGTGAGGTGATGTGGGTGAGGTGGGGTGAGGTGAGGGAGGCTGAGGGAGCTATCTGCATGGAGACCCACGTGCTGGCAGTGACTATGGAGCAACATGTCGGGGAACAAAGGGGCGAGATTGCGATACCGTGTGCTGAATAAATGAATACCCGCCGTGTGTGTTGACCAAAGTCGGGAACCAGCGCCTGGCAGGTCAGCACATGACAGCAGGGTGTAAAAAAGGGCATGTAGGGTTAGAAGGACTGGATGACGGCCACATGTGTGCATGTACACGGAGCCACCCAGCGGACAGGAGGGGAACTAGGACCCATCACGCAGAGACCGCTCAGTCCGGGAAAACAATGAGGTGTATGTGTTAAAACGGGTATTGGCCTAACAGAAAACAAATGATTATTAAGTAATTAATGTTCGATATCCCGAGTGCCCTGGGAATGTGTATTGAGCGAGATATATCCGAGGTCTATATCCATTCAATAAGAACATGTAGTAAACTCTATCCTAAATAATATTCGCATAATAAATTATAATCCACATGGCAAATGCACAGTTACTACTACATTGTAGTCACCTTCTATTCGGTGCAATATTACAGTAATACCCCAAATTGGAGCGTCATCACACTATATTAACCTTGCCATCACTCTTCACTACTGACCAGACGGGATGGCCGAATGAGGTGAGCGTCCGTCTCCCATTTTGGTAGATCGTAGGGTTCGAACCCTGGTCGAATCAAACCAATGACATAACAATTTATTCTTGTTGCCTGCTAGCCAGGCATTATTAGGATAGAGAAAGGACTGGTTGCCTCAGTGTCAGGATAATGTGATTGAGTGGGATATCAGGTCATGGTGCCAGCGGCCTGATCTCCCAGTGGGGCAGCACTATAAAGTCACCATGAGTGTGCACTGTCACAAGTCGGTACTTGTCCCATTATGATCTTAGATGTTGCCAGGACGTGAAACTCCAACTCCCAATGAACCAACTTTTTACTACCGGTGCCGAATCCTGTATTTTGTTCCCAGAAGGCGCCTCTGTACAACCCACTTCCGGTCCCAGCAGAGGTCACACACACTGAACTGTATCCCCTCCAGCCAATGCAGGCATTCATATACTATACAAACAAGTGGCTTCGTCTTCTATCTCCCCCTCACGGCCAGCCCCATTGGCTGCAGTACATTTGGATCTTTGAAAGAAGCCACTGCACAGAGGCTGAGAGCCAATCAAAAGGGAGTTTACAACCAACTTGCGTGTGTGCAGCTTTGTATCGATCAGTCAGTACTATACTAATATTAGACACAGAATTCCCTCTGCACAGTACCCGGCATGCCACGCTCAAAGAGACAGACCGGCAACCCGACTGTCAAGTTGCATAATGTGATTGTTTTGCGTTCCCACCATATATTTTTAGATAACTATATTAGATTGATAATCATAATCTGTTTTAGTTTAGTTTGAAGTTACTTTTATTTTAAAGGTTTAACTTTGGATATATTTTGAATGAAAATATTATAACTTAAAGTCCGATAAAAGCATCACCTATTCAAAACCAAAACATTTACCTAGATTTGATCGTACATGTCTAACTTAGAGACTGATGCCCATATTAAGCATTTGTTGTCACATAGAAGGGAATGCTGAATGCTGAGTCAATTCAATAGAATATGATATTGCCGAAGCCTACAATGTCAGAGTTTTGGCATATTTGCCTAAATTAATGTTGAATATTTTCACTTCAAATATCTCCAACGTTAGCCATTTAAAATGAAAGGGCATGCGGGTTCAAAGTCGGATGTAGGCAAGGTATCCCATTTTTTTCAAAATAATTATTTGTTCAAAGTGTTCCTAACATTAGGAAATTAGATAACACTATCCTCGCATACCATTATGGCCTCAGAACCGACATACTTAGTGAAAACATTTATATTAAAACAACACTACAAACACTATCCAGTGTGATGGATTTCGGCTTCCTCCAGTCCTTAATTAGTTGTTAACTGAAGTAAACTTCTTGCCATAGAACATGTCTTGGAGTTCTTAATTGGTTAATAAGACTAAGGAATACTGCCGTAAAGAGCAACGGTAATCCAACTCCTAATTGGCATGTAGTCACCAGCATTACTAAGGCGAGCCCCGTAGAGACTGTGCAATATAGCCCAGCTAAGCAGTACACATATTTGAATAGACTCCTGTGCTCTACTGTGCAATATAGCACAGCTAAGCAGTACACATATTTGAATAGATTCCTGTGCTCTACTGTGCAATATAGCCCAGCTAAGCAGTACACATATTTGAATGGACCATGTGCTCTACTGTGCAATATAGCCCAGCTAAGCAGTACACATATTTGAATAGACCCCTGTGCTCTACTGTGCAATATAGCCCAGCTAAGCAGTACACATATTTGAATATACCCCTGTGCTCTACTGTGCAATATAGCCCAGCTAAGCAGTACACATATTTGAATAGACCCCTGTGTTCTACTGTGCAATATAGCCCAGCTAAGCAGTAAAACATATTTGACCCTGTGCTCTACTGTGCAATATAGCCCGGCTAAGCAGCACACATAGGCGCAGACGCCTGTGATATATTATGTGTAATATAGCATGGCTGTGCAACACTCCTAATGCCTAGGCGAACGGTATGATGCAGATAAATATAGTGTCCCTATAGAATAATGCTAAAACACCTCAGGGAAGCATTGTAACTGAGAGGTTATGTTGCAAAGCGCGCATTAGGTGGGTGTAATCGCCACTAAAGGGTACAGTTTTCACCATGTCAGTGACAAGTAAAGGTAATGACATCATCTGGTGAAACTGGCCTGTGCTGACAGTGACAGTAGCTGGGGTACAGTATTGT
Source organism: Branchipolynoe longqiensis (assembly GCA_030323885.1). Lineage (NCBI taxonomy): Eukaryota > Metazoa > Annelida > Polychaeta > Phyllodocida > Polynoidae > Branchipolynoe > Branchipolynoe longqiensis. The sequence continues at coordinate 63,950,863 of CM059195.1, forward strand.
GGTAACTCTGCACTGAATTGATATATTGAGGTGTTATGCCTCAGCAACATGTCAATTATAATGCCACATTAGGACTGCTGCCATCTTATGACAGCGCGTATACGTGGCGACTTTATAGTGCTGCCCATTAGAATACCACACCAGCATCATCATGACCCGATATCGCACTCTGTCATATTATCCTGACACCGAGGCAAAACAAGTCTGTCGATATCCTGATAATTCCCAGCATCAGCCAAAGTAGCCACACGAATCAATATTGTAAGTATTTAGTTTGACTCGGCCGACGATTGATCCCACGAACTCCGGTACGGAAGCGGGTGCCCTACCGGTACTCCCCGCAATCAATAGGCCACTGCTTACCCCCACGGCAAACCAGGTGACAAAGGCCGGGCAGATATTGAATAGGCTGACAAAGATGAATGGGTTGGTTGGTGTTGCACGCCCTAGAGACATCTGAGGTTACCATAGCGACGGAGTACCTACCCCGTGACAGTGTACACTCTTAGTTTGCATCGCCACCCGATGTGGGTAACTCTGCTATCAGCACCATGGTACGATATCCCACTCAGTCAATCAATCACCCTGACACTGAGTCCGTTACTGGTAATCTAAAGTGCCCCGCGAGTTAAGGAATTAAGGGAAGGAGGAAGAGAATGAAGGAATGGAGGACATAAGTCTAAGAAGGGGTGGAATGGAAGGAAGAAAAGAGTGAAGGAATAGAGGACATACGTCTAAGAAGGGGTGGAATGGAAGGAGGAAGAGAGTGAAGGAATGGAGGACATAAGTCTAGGAAGGGGTGTAATGGAAGGAAGAAGAGTAGAGGAATGGAGGACATAAGTCTAAGAAGGGGTGGAATGGAAGGAGGAAGAGAGTGAAGGAATGGAGGACATAAGTGTAAGAAGGGGTGGAATGGAAGGAGGAAGAGAGTGAAGGAATGGAGGACATAAGTCTAAGAAGGGGTGGAATGGAAGGAGGAAGAGAGTGAAGGAATGGAGGACATAAGTCTAGGAAGGGGTGTAATGGAAGGAAGAAGAGTGAAGGAATGGAGGACATAAGTGTAAGAAGCGGTGGAATGGAAGGAGGAAGAGAGTGAAGGAATGGAGGACATAAGTCTAAGAAGGGGTGGAATGGAAGGAGGAAACGAGTGAAGGAATGGAGGACATAAGTCTAAGAAGGGGTGGAATGGAAGGAGGAAGGGAGTGAAGGAATGGAGGACATAAGTCTAAGAAGGGGTGGAATGGAAGGAAGAAAAGAGTGAAGGAATAGAGGACATACATCTAAGAAGGGGTGGAATGGAAGGAGGAAGAGAGTAAAGGAATGGAGGACATAAGTCTAAGAAGGGGTGGAATGGAAGGAGGAAGAGAGTGAAGGAATGGAGGACATACGTCTAAGAAGGGGTGGAATGGAAGGAGGAAGCGAGTGAAGGAATGGAGGACATAAGTCTAAGAAGGGGTGGAATGGAAGGAAGAAAAGAGTGAAGGAACAGAGGACATAAGTCTAAGACGGGGTGGATTGGAAGGAGGAAGGGAGTGAAGGAATGGAGGACATTAAGTCTAAGAAGCGGTGGAATGGAAGGAGGAAGAGAGTGAAGGAATGGAGGACATAAGTCTAGGAAGGGGTGGAATTGAAGGAAGAAGAGTGAAGGAATGGAGGACATAAGTCTAAGAAGAGGTGGAATGGAAGGAGGAAGAGAGTGAAGGAATGGAGGACAGAAGTCTAAGACGGGGTGTAATGGAAGGAGGAAGAGAGTGAAGGAATGGAGGACATAAGTCTAAGAAGGGGTGGAATGGAAGGAGGAAGAGAGTGAAGGAATGGAGGACATAAGTCTAAGAAGGGTAGAATGGAAGGACGATGAGAGTGAAGGAATGGGAGACATAAGTCTAAGAAGGGGTGGAAGGAGAATGTGGGCGATAATAGGGAAGATGAGATGAAGATGAGCGGGTGAATGCATGGGATGCTGGGTCAGAGTTCACAGAGCCTCGTTCTGTCACGACGGTCAGGGAATGAGTAGGTTGAATCACAGAGGCTGTGTGTTCTACGGAGGGCTTCCAATGGGCTGTTTCCATTCGCCCTCTGACGGCAGTGGCAAGAAGTAATGCTGCGAATAGCAGCTCACTGTGCAGCATGGGGGGGGGGGGGGGGGGTGGGGGGTAAACGTTGTGAGTAGCAGCTCACTGCGCATGCTCTGTGGGAAAAAATGTCTTCTAATCAAAGGAGACAAGGGGATTTGTTTTCCTTTGGGAACCTGAACATGTTCCAGTATTGTTTTATAGAAGTCTGATTTACTGTTCCGTGTCCTATGTCACTCTTGTAGCTGAGAAGAGTCATTAGGGTTAACGGGCCATAAAAGCCAGAGTTGAACACACACCCATGGTGGTCTCAGCATAAAGATCGCCGAGAGTAGTTCCAAGGAATACAAACTATGAATGTATTTATTCGATCATGATATGTGAGATTGTGTATATATATATGTCGTGACGGATGATAATGGGAAATATTTCCCCTAGAGCAGGATTCGAACAGACACTTCTTGCCATTCCGTGACTAGTGGAATGCCCCCCCCCCCCTGATGCAATCACCCTGTCCACGCCTACCTGTCGGCGTGGTTCGTTATCTGATAGGTAAGTCCAGACCACTACAATATGAACATATTTAATAAATATAATATATAAAAATTAAATAAGCATGCATTTTATGTATAATAGAAAGCATGCATATATTTAGTGAGTTGCCTATTGCACGATAAGGCTGTTAAACACTTGAGGGGTATGGTATTGTCCATTTCAAAACTCACAAATTCAATGAACTCCAATACATATATCTGTATGTAACCGAGGAAGGCAATGCGAGGCACAGAATGCGAGGGATCAGGGTAATAATAATGCCGCGTTATATACCGCCTAGCGGAAAGCCGAAACAACTCTCCCTACACCTGTATATATGTGTTCATATATGCCGCGTACACATTACGGCACCTAGTGTCCACAAACAACTGCGGCGATGAGAACTGGATGTGTTCAATTTGAAACACAATACCTGCATTCAAAATTTGTTCATTTTTGTAATTTGATAACAATATGAATGTAGTCGGCGCAGTGGGCAACATGAAAGATAACGGTGGAGAGATAAACTCTGACAAGTCTGGCTCCTCCAGTAGGTGGCGGGCCACGTGATGGGTTGGTGGGTGGGTGGTGTGGGGGGGGGGAGTGGTGGGGGGGTGGTGTGGGGGGGGGGGGGAGTGGTGAGATTATAGTGTCGGGATGGGTTTGCACAGCCGGTGTAATAAGTGACAATCAGGCTGAATATGAGCAGGCAAATTACAGCCACCAGGGCTAGGCGCACTAAACTGACTCACACACACACTCACACATACTCACGCACACTTACATACACTCACACACACTCACACACATTCACAGACATTCACACACAGACTCAAACAGACACGCACACACCCTTATACACACTCACACACCCTCATACTGTCACACACATTACACACCCTCATACACTCACACACTCACATGCAGACTCGGACAGACACTCACACACCCTCACACCCACTCATACACTCACACACACTTACACTCACACCCTTATACACACTCACACACCCTCATACTGTCACACACATTACACACCCTCATACACTCACACAAACTCACATACAGACTCAAACAGACACTCACACACCCTCACACTCATACAGCCTCATACACTCACACACAAACTCAAACAGACACACAGCCTCACACACACACTCACACAGCTTCATACACTCACACACCCTCACACACACACACACCCTCACACACACCCTCACACACAAACTCACGCACACGGACACATACTCATACACCCTCACACACTCAAGTCGGTACCCTGCACCTTGTGACATAGCAAATTTTAATGGGTGTCTATGACAATATTTACAAATCCACGACATTTCACACCAAAATATTGACATTTCTATCCTTGTCCATGACTCACGAAAGAACAAAATGACAAGAAAGTGCAGGTAAAAAAAAAAACCAGTTTATTTTAGTTTGATAGAAGCACTCAGCCCAGCCCTTAAGGCCCTTAAAGAAAAGTAACATTTAGTAGTACTAGTAGGCTGAGTGGACAGAAAAAGCATGTGTGTCGCCTACTCGCCAATAAGTGAGCAGCCAGTGGCGAGCTGGCAACGACGGGTGAAAAGGTGTGAAAAGGTCCACTGGCCAATTGGTTGGATGGATGTAAAGTCCAAGAGCACAGTGGGTGAGGGTGGTGGCATGTTGTGAATATATAGAACATGTTAGTGTTGAAGCCTATGGTGCGCCCCCAATAGCCGATATCTACTTTTCTGCTGGGGCGGGTGGGGGTGGGGGGGGGGGGGTCGTTAAACAAACAAGAAGTCTATAGTGCCAGAATTGTTCATATGCTTTCCAAAATTAACTTTGCATATTTGCACTGCAAACATCTACAAAGTTAGCCATTAAAAATAAAAGTTTCCTCAAATAAAGTAAGGCAGATTATCATAATAACTCTACTAATATTTATTGATCTGAAAGAATTACAGAAACTTAACCCCTTCAGACTATGCAACTTTAAGAGAAGCCAGCTTTCCACATGTTCCCCCCACACTACATGTCGCTTCTATTCTTGGTTTGTTTGTTTGTTAGTTAAGCAAGGGAAATCTCCATTGCGGACAGTCGGTCTTCCTCAGTCGGTGCCACTGCTCCTTGCTCTATCCCAGTAATGCGGATGCCATTGATAGGCCCTCGAATACTGTGTAGCAACGAATGGCAGAGAGGACGGAAGTGAACGCTGTCGCTGCGTTTACAGCTTAAAAGAATTAAAGTATAATCCGGCTATGTTTGCTATGATGAGGCATGTGACAGATGATAAGTCTGTCATGACTCTGTGAATCAAGTCAAACGTGAGGCCCTTCAGTGCCTGTCACACCTTACCGGACTGAGTACCGGACACCACCGGACAAAGAATGTCATAGTCCGGTGGTGTTCGGTATCAAAATGTACCGAAATGTGTCGAAATGTTGCGCTCTCAACCGGACGAAACGGATGCTAAACAGACAAGGAACATACATTAACGAATAGCCACCGGATGATAACTGGACGACAACCGAATGTCAAACAGACAGACTGAACATGAACCGAACACGTACCGGACTGGTCACAGACGCGGCGAAAAAATATACTGACCAGATTGTATCGTTCCTGAATGCACCAGATCGTATCGTTCCTAAATGCACCAGATTATATCATTCCTAAATGCACTGAATTCCCACAACGCTGTCAACGGACTCTGCAGGAGGCAAACCAGAGACATAACGGATGGGTACCGGACGTGAACTGGACAAAACGGACTAAACAGACTTAAAACGGACACCAACTGTACACGTCAGTCCGGCGGTGTCCGGTAGAAGTTTTGTGCATGTTCAAAAGTTGCCACTGTACACACCAGACACCACCAGACAGATAACGGACATGCCGGATGCCAACTGTATATAAACCGTACATTGCCGTATTTCACCGGACAGTGTCCGGTTTCTGTCCGGTTCCTCACTCCGGTGAGGTGTGACTGGGCCTTTAACAACAACGCCATATAACTCTACACTAATGAGGTGCAAAACAACACATTTTATGGAATGAGCTGGGATGCTCATTCGGGGTCATTGCTGGGCACCGAGACTGCGAGGGGAACCACCTCCCAACATTCTCTATAAATCCTATACCTGTTGCCCTGCTTAAATTTAGGTTATCATGTTATGGCAAATCTCTCTGTATCTTGCTATGTTAATACTATTGCATGTAAAATCACTATAATCACATGTCGCATCTACCATCCCATTCTCATCCATCACCATATCACCTGACCTTCTCTCGGTTGTCACTGCCCCGAATATTGCGAAAGCACATCCGCATACCCATTAGATGATCGATACTGTACATGCCACCAAGGGGGGGGGGGGGGGGGGGGGCCCAAATAAAGTGTCATGTTTTTCCCAACATCAGCCTCCTCATTTTGTTGTGCCCGTGAGCAATGGTCGCTGCATTTAATTATCGCAAATTATTAGACTCAGACCACTTGACTTGTCGCTGTGTTCTGTTGGATGTGCGAGCTTGCACTTTGATTGGGGTTTTACCTCCCAGCAACATCTGAGGCCTTAGTAGGACGGGTAGTGACTTTTGACAGCATGTACTCGTGGCGGCTTTATAATGCTCCTCCAGTGGGATATACACATTGAGCCGTTTATCAAGAAACGCGGGACTTCATGAGACTACTTAGGTCGTCTCAGAACAGGTTGGGCTGTCTGTGAACAAATAATGCCTTTAATAAGCAATGAAAGCCGTTTTAGAACAACGTGAGCTGTTTATGAACAGATTGGGCAGTCAAGGAGCAAGTTGTGCTGTATCTGAATACATTGGGCCGTCAATAAACAATATCAGCTGTCTCTGAATAACTGTGACCGTCTCAGCACATATTGTGCAATCTATGAACGACTTTTGTGAACAACGTGTGCCGTCATTGAACACATTAGGCCCTCTATTAACAATACATTATTTGAACCATCTCTCACCAACTATGACCGTGTCAGAACAAATTAGGCCGTCAGTAAACAACTTAAGCCGTCTCTAACCAACTATGACCGTCTCAGAAGAACCTGCGCCGTGTGTGACCAACTTGCGTCGTACATGAACAAATTGCCCCGTCTGTGAACAAATTGAGTCATCAATGACCACCTTGATGTGCGGGAGTTCGGCGGGTGATCCAGTGGGATATCGGGTCAAGGATGCCAGCAACCCGATTTCCCAGTTGGGAAGCACTATAAAGTCGCCATCAGTGTGCACTGTCTCAATTCGGTACCCGTCCTGATATGACCTTATATGTTGCTAGGACACCAAACAACAACCAACGACAACAACCCCTACTGTCCCACCTTACTACATACTGCCCCACCCTACTGCATTCTTCCCCACCTCACTGCATACAGCCCCACACTACTGCATACTGCCCCACTTTACTGCATACTGCCCCTCCCTACTGCACTCTGCCTCACCTCACCCTACTACAAATTAACATAAATATGCAGCAATTATAACATCTTGTTAGAGTAGTGTTTTGAACTTAGAGGTAGTGTTTTGAACTTAAGGATAGTGTTTTCAGTGTCGCCACAGTAGTGTTTTGAACCTACCTTCAACTAAGTTGAAAACACTACCGTAGTGTTTTGAACCTAGGTTGAAAACACTACCGTATTGTTTTTGCGGGGTAGTGTTTTGAACTTACTACACCGGTGGCCTGATTTCCAAGTGGAGCAGCACTATAAAGTCACCATGAGTGTGCACTGTCACAAGTCGGTACCCGTCCTAATATGTCCTTAGATATTGCCAGGACATAAAACTCTAACAACGGACCTGTGAATAACTGACATCGCGAAGATAACCCCGGCACCATGTGTGAGCAGCAGCAGGCCCGAATATAGGCCTAGCTGAGCGTCTGCGTGCAGCTCCGACTGTCTATATATAGTCAGATCAAACCCTCTATAAGTATCAGCAGGCCGTCTGTAGGCGACTTGGGAAGTGTGCTGATTAATCCCCAGTGATGAGCGAGCAGCTCCTACTGTCTACACAGTATAACCCAGTTAAATCAAACTTGAAGGGACCCTAGAAATTTGTTTGAATTAACCGATCATTGGTTTAACCGAGCTTTGGCTTTGACTTTGACTTTGAGTAAGCATGTATTGCACATGTAATATACAATGTATGTGGACACTTCGATTATTGTTTTTTATGTATGTACAATATAACCCCGTTAAACTAAGCTCAGTTAAACCAAACGATCGGTTAATCCAAACTTGTTTTCGGCGGCCCAGCAAAATACTACCATTTATCATATTAAAAAAGTCTGATGACCTTATAATCATATGAAAGTTTGGTTTAACCATACCAGAGTGGCCTGGGGTCCGACAATTTTGTTTGGATTAACCGATAATTTGGATTAACCGACTTTGGTTTAACCAAGTTTTTAATATGATAAATGGTAGTATTTTGCCGGGCCGCCGAAAAAACTTTGGATTAACCGATCGTTTGGTTTAACCGAGCTTGCTTTAACGGGGTTGTACTGTATATAGTCAGAACAAACCGGCCATAAGTATCAGCGAGCCATCTGTAGGCGACTTGGGAAGTGCGCTGATTAATCCCCAGTGGTCTATGAGCAGCTCAGGCTGTCCTCAAGGATCAGGACTGCCCATGCGCAGCTGGGGACAACACACGTGGGATGGGTAGGCAAATGAGTAATTCAAACAAGCCATATGAGCAGTTCAAGCCTCAGTGAGCAGAACAAGCAACAGTGAATAAGTTGGTTGGTTATTGGGGCTTTACGTCCTGGCAACATCTGAGGTCATATCAGGACGGGGAAACAGTGAGTAACTCGGCCTTCTTTGAAAACAGCAACTAGCTACTACAGCGTGCCTTCTGAGCCATAACTCAAGGTGCTATACCACCAGATAATATGCCACGGTGAGGCACTGCTTAGATTAGGCTGCGCAGTAGAGCTGGCATCGGTGGATGCATTCCAATAGATACTATAAAAGCAAAGCAAAACTGGAAGTAAAAATGATGTAGAGTGTAACATGTTACGCAAGTATTATTAAAAGCTGAGGCTAGTCTATTCCTTGGTGAAACGGTCCGGTGGGACGCTGAAGCCGCCGTGTTTGGGCAGCACTTAGCTGCTTTGATGTTTTGTGCAGCCTGGTGCTGCTTTGATGCTCCTGGGCAGCGCCTAACTGGCGCCGGCAGTGCAACGCGGGCCTTGTGCGTCTGCGCGACTTTGCATTTGCATTCATTCGGCAGGAAAATTTGCTTCGAGAAGACGTGCCAGGAACCCGCCCTGCCACGTGAAGTTTGGTAGGACACAATCATAGGGGATTGTGTCACGTCTTGGTACGATATGGCTATCGATCTGTGCCAAGGTTGTGGGGACGAACACGAGGCACCTCGGGGTTTGAAGTGTAAAGTTATCAAAGCAAAGTTAACGAGGCGAATGGCAAAGAGTGAACCGGTGAGCGATGACAATGCACAAGGGGCGACTGGAGGCATGGAAGAGGCGGTAGACAAGATGTTGTCAATGTCGATTGGCGGTGTGACGGAGGGAGATCCGGCGGGGAGCAAGCAGATAAGTGTAGTAGAAGTGGAACCTGATGAGGAAGAGTTGGAGTTGCGCAGAAGACTGGCGCAGAAAGTTCTTGCGAAACGCAAGGCGAGGCTGCGTGCAGAACTGGAAAAAGAAAGCAGCTCGGAGGAGGACGACAGGTCGCAGTGCAGATCGCGGAAGAAGAAAAAGGAAAAAAAGAAGAGGAAAAAGACGAGGAAAAACAGCAGAGGTGTGAGAGATGAGGCGCAAGGAGGGGATCGATACTCAAGTCCAAGCAGTGATGCATCTAGTTCTTCGTCGGAATCATCGGACACCGACAGCAGCAGTGAACGCAGTAGGGAGCGCAGGAGGCACCGACGAAAGAAACGCAGTAAGTTTGCTCTGGACAAATACACCAAAGGTGGAAATATTTTTAGAAAACTGAACTATAATGAACTTATGTATGCATCGTGCTTGTGGGGTTCAAAAAAGGCGAAGAAGGCGGGTATGGATGTGGAAGCACTAATGGGTTATATGGGACACTTGGCGTACATGTGCATGCACGCTACAACCAATAACTATTCTGACGAGGCATACAGAGGCTACGACAGAGCGATATGGGAGAAGGCGAAGGAGAAAGGGTTGCGGGCGTTCAATGGCTTGTCCCTTTTGCACTTTAACATGGACAACTCCAAATCATACAAGGAGGTGAGGAAGCCGAAAGGCACCTACAGTAAGGAAAATGAACCCAGGGGAACGACTCATAATAAGGTGAAAGGTGCGTGCTTCGCACACAACTATAACAAGGAAGGTTGTACGCGGGAGAAGTGCGCATGGGATCATCATTGTTTAACGTGTCGCAGTAAAGCTCATGTGGCCGAGGCATGCCCGCAGAAGAAATACTGACGGTCAAAATGCGGTCTCAGTAAGGGCGGCATGGGGGTGGAGGGCGCCGAGGCAGAACACAGATCTGGAAGCACGGTGCCGGCAGGGCAGGGGGAAGACGGTAAACCCCATGATTATTCCGCCACCGGGCGGTTAAACCACCGTACACACGAGGGAAGCGGGACCGACGCGACTAATTCCACCGTGGGGATTAGCATGGGAAGCAGCGTCGGCCAACAAAGGGAAGCGTTGGTGATAGAAGAACTGACAATGGGGGACGCGAGTGCTGTGCAAACAAACCCAAGCAGGGATCTCGTGCTTGAGACTGCCGCCGGGGTAGACAACAACAATAGGACGGGCATGGACCTAGACGGGGGGGGTGGTCGCACCCCAATTAACTTTGATGTGTCGCATTCGGAGTTGACGGCCCGTAACGATGACTGGTTCAGGGCAATCGGCCCGGAACCAGCCCGCATGGAGAGTGGCGATTTAGTGTGCACACTGTGGGTGGTGGACATGGAGTGTCACTATAGCTGGACTGAACACTACATTGACGTTTTTAATGCCTGCATAGGGGGTTACTGTGACTGTGTCTACTACATCGATGGGGCTTTGGCCCAATTAAAACCATGTCATGTGTTTTCTGAATGCTTTTGTAGGGGGGATGTCGATCCCGATTGGGAATATGTGTTGTGGGGCGCTTGTTTTGGTTTCAGGGTAATTGATGAATCTTGCAACAGCAAATACAATAAAGCCAACTATGGCTCTATAACTAAGGGCGAGGTCGGTGTAGCAATGTGTGGGACGTTGCAATCTGAAATCGATGATCAATTGTTGACTATTGTTGATGAACCATGTGTGTGTATTCATGGCCTGGGTGCTGTACCTAAAGGTCATGATGATTTCAGGGCTATTGTGGACTGTTCTAGCCCAGACGGTGTATGTGTCAACGACCACACCGACGGTTGCCAGGCTAACTTTAGCTATAATTCGGTGGAGTCAGTCACGGAGATACTACATGTAGGGGACTACTTAGCTACGGTCGATATAAGTAATGCCTATAGGGCGGTGAACATACACCCTACATCCAGGGAGAAGCAGGGCCTGGCCTGGGATTTCGGGGGAGGCACAGTCTACCTACGCAACAACCGCCTATGCATGGGGCTGAGTAGCAGCCCGTACGTATTTTCCATATATGATAGTAATATTAGACTCACTTGTAATATTTCCATATTTATCGCAATTTGTTAAGGGGCAGATCAGCAATGGGTAATTTCATAATCATTACCTTACATAAATTAGTAACTTTACACCAGGTTCCCATCAATTGAGATGATTTATTTTGAATTTAGGCCTAGAAGAATGTAGTGGTGGTTCTAGATGGGCCAAGAAATTCAGTCCTGCATGTGGAACTAGGCTACTTGGCTATTTAGCTACTTAACTAGTCAAGTAGCTAACATTGGTCTTCATTGTTAAAATAAATACATGTTCGCTTTATTTGATTCACATTGTGGTTATTCGTGCGAGTTCATAAAGAATAGAATGCGGACAGGGTTCTGTGGATAGTCTACATTTCGATTTGCAAGGCACGACACCCAGATACTAGGTAACCAAGGTACCAGCCCCCTGTAGACCTTCAGACAACACCAGCTCAACTCTGAGCATCATCTAAGCCAGCCAGGAGGGCCGAGTAGAGAGACCGGTTGGCACATGATAACCTGACTGAGTATTCTAGTTGGGCAGCACTATAATATCGCCATCAGTCAGCACTGGCACGAGTTGGATGGCCGTCCGGATGTGACCTTACATATGCTAGGATGTAAAACCCCAATAAACCGATGAATTACAATCTCTAAATATGGATTACGTACATACTGTCTCCAGTTGCATGCCTCGTTCTGATAAGCTTAGATGTCGCTAAGACGAAAACCCCAATATACCAAAACCAAGCCCGTTCTCAATCTTCTACCTATGGCTTGCGTGTTAGTCACAAGTTGGGTCCCCGTCCTGTCATGGCCTTCATCATCATCAACCCCTTAACCGCCAGGGTTGTTATGGTACCACCGATGGCTTTAAATGACTTCAGATGTTGCTAGCACGGAAAGCCCCCACAAAACCAAAACCAAACAATATCAATCATTTATCTATTGCTTTTTTTGTGCAAACGATCTCAAGTTGGGTGCCTCGTTCTGATATGACCTTAGATGTAGTTCGAGCGCAAAACCTCCCAAATTAGCAAACATGCATAAACTAGATTTAAACCCGACCCTGTTCACCGCACGGCAGGACACGGTGGCCGAATCGGTAGAGCTCAAGCCTCCCGTGGGGAAGGTCAGGGGCCGTATGCATGACGCGGTGTTAGCATCATTTGGTGTTAGCGCGTAACACCAGGTAGCTATCACCACCATCGCGAAGTATGTCACGCCGTATACAGAGGCACCTAACTCCTTCATGTTAGCTAAATGTGCAGTTATTTATAGATTTGGGAAATCCCTCTGAGCCTGTTCCCGGTGAGCACTGCTATTTGCCAATATTTCCGCCGATTCGGCAGCGGCGGCATTAATATTGTGTCAATTTTTTGGTTTAATTTGACCAAATTTCACATGACAGCATTGAATAGATTTGGGCCTAATCGATACCTAACACCGCCGGGCACCAGGAAGCCTTGTTATTGCTGAGCCTGTTCCCGGCGAGGACTGCTATTTGACAATATCGCCGCCGATTCGGCGACGGCGGGGTTACTATCGCTTCGATTTTTGGTTTAATTTGACCAAATTTCAGCGGCGGGGTTACTAACGGTTCGATTTATAGTTTAATTTGACCAAATCTCAATTATTTTGTATGTTATTCTGTTACATAAAATTGGTCAAAGTAAACCCCAAATCAAAGCGATATTAACACCGCTGCCGCATCGGCGGCCATTTGTTTTATTTAGTCATTTGACAATATGAATATGCCGCCGATGTAGCGGCGCATTAATATCGCTTCAATTTTGGGGTTAATTTGACCAACTTTCACTTTTTGATTATTTTATTCTGTTAAATATGATAGCATTGAATAGATTTGGGGCTAATCGATACCTAACACCACCCTTAAACCTGCTATGGAACGGGGTTAGCCTACCCTAGTTTATGGTCATGGTGTTAGCCCTATCACTGACTCTTGCATGCGACTTTTTGCCGCTAAACTGGAAACCCCAGCCAAAACCCGTATTGGCTTGCTAACACCGCATCATGCATACGGCCCCAGGAGTTTGAATCATATCCGAGTCAAACCAATGATTTATCAAATTGATACCTGTCGGTACCTAGCCTGGCGCTCAGCGTTAATAGGATAGGGCGAGGACTGGTTAGGTCAGTATCACGATAATGTGACTATATTGGCCTGATCTCCTAGTGGGGGCAGCACTATAAAGTCACCATGAGTGCACAATGTCACAAGTCGGTATCTGTCCTGATATGACCTTAGATGTTGTCAGGACGTAAAACTCCAACAAACAACCAACCACAATTCAGTACCCGATCTGATATGACCTTAGATGTTGCTAGGACATAACACAACAAACAAACAGTGTTGACGGCACGGTGCCGTACCGCCTCCGTGTGGTGCAGTTCGGCCGCGCCGGTCTGTGAGCAGCTCGAGCAGTGTGCGCCGACTCCGGGGGACCCCGACGGAAGCCGCACTAAGCTGCTAAGACAGCCTCGTTCGGGGCCCGCTCCGGTCGGCACACCGGGCGCTCAGCAGCGGGCCGGCGGGGAGGGGTGGGGGGTGTGGAGTAGCCGGGGCGAGGTGCTGTTGTCCTGATTAAATAGCCCCCCCCCCCGCACACACACCCCACACTCCCATCTTGCTCAGACAGACATGGCGCATGATCATCACAGGCCGGAGGGGGGCGTCCCTGTGCTATTAATAGCGCGGGTGTCCCCGGGAAGCTGGGAACAGTGTGGGGACAGTGTGATCAGTGGAAGCTGGTTGTTGGATTGTTGGTCCCATAGACGGTCAGATCAATGTCAGCTGAGTCGGTGCAGTTTTGGTAAAATGGTGATTCGTATGGTGGGAACTAACTGCCCCTATCTATGAACAGTAGCGATAAGGTTGCCCTCGTGGTGGTGGTGTGGGTTGTGGTGATAGGGGTGGAGGTGTGGTGGTGGTGACAGCGGTGAAGGTGGTGACGGTGGTGGTGGTGTTGGTGGTGATGGTGGTGATGATGATGGGGTGGTGGTGGTTGGTTGTTGGAGTTGTACATCCTGGCAACATTTAAGGTCATATCAGGACGGTTGGTGGTGGTGGTGATGGGGCTGGTGGTGGTGGTGGTGATGGGTCTAGTGGTGGTGGCGGTGATGGGGATGATGGTTGTGGCGTAGTGGTAGTGGGGTGGTCCTGCTGGTGGTTCTGGTGGTGGAGGTGGCTGATGGTGGTGGTGGTGATGGGGGATAGTGGTGGTGGTGATGGTGATGGGGATTATGGTTTTGGTGTAGTGGTAGTGAGGTGGTCCTGCCGGTGATTCTGGTGGTGGAGGTGGCTGATGGTGGTGGTGGTGGTGGTAACTCTCAATGATGACGATGGGGATTATGGTTGTGGTGTAGGGGTAGTGGGGTGGTCCTGCTGGTGGTTCTGGTGGTGGAGGTGGTTGATGGTGGTGGTGGTGATGGGGCTGGTGGTGGTGGTGGTGATGGGTCTAGTGGTGGTGGTGGTGGTGATGGGGATTATGGTTGTGGTGTAGGGGTAGTGGGGTGGTCCTGCTGGTGATTCTGGTGGTGGAGGTAGCTGATGGTGGTGGTGGTGGTGGTAACTCTCAATGGTGACGATGGATTTGCAGACCACAATGATCACCAGTTTAGCGTAGACCTTGGTGCTAGAGTTCCTAATTGGAGGTTCCGTCCTAGCAACACCTTATTTCACGTCAAGGTTAATCCCACGGAAAGCAGACACCAACCCCACTATATATAAGGTCATATCAGGACGGGTTCTTGTGGCAGTCAACAGCATCAATGTGGCACCATGATGCGATACCTTTCTCAGTCGCGGTATGCTGATACTGAACCGTCCATGATATCCCTACCCTGCCGATGCATAGCACCAGGCAAAATAGTCACAAATATCAATTTGATAAGTGTTCGGTTTCACTCGGCGACGGATTGAACCCGCGACCTCGCCGTACACCGGAAGCTACCTAGCTAGCGCTCTTACCCATTCGGCCAATCGTCACAATAACGCTGCGGTAACCAATACCAAACGCACTATTAACCAACGTGTAACCGAGAGAGCTTTACAACTCACATGAAGCGGTAAATAAAAAAGCGAGGACTGATAATAACAGCGAAATAGCGCCATGGCTTCCTCCAATCGGCTCCCTTCCTCTAAGAGCCGGCATACAATGTTGATGAGCAGGGACCAGGCCGGGCGAGGCTAGCACCCTAATGGTGCCCTGCTGGTTGCGGCCATAAGGAATGCGTGGAAAGCATTCCCGCAGAGACAATAACTCCTTTCGCAGAAATCGACACTCACTCCGCCCTGAGCATGGGTTCGAGGAGGGGCGTAGAAGGGGTTTTGCTTTGTTTAGGTTTTACGTGCTAGCAGCATTTATGGTCACATCAGGATGGGTACCGACTTGTCACAGTGCACTCTAAAGGTCACTTTATAGTGTAGTTTATACCAGCAACATGACTCGATATCCCAGTCACATCATCCTGACACTCCAGTCCTTGCCTCGAGGGCACATTGATTTTTGTATCATCAGCTATTGGAATTCAAACAAATGGTCATTCTGACAAATTTGGTTGGATGAAACCCACTGCCGCCACATAGGCTAGTCTTTCCGATAAGCAGCAAGGGGTCTTTTATATGCACTTTCCCACAGACAGGACACCACATACCACAGCCTTTGATGAACCAATTGTGGACCACTGGTTCATTTAACCTATGAGTTACCTCTTTACCAACACATCGCCGATAATAACAACGGTTAAGAATTAGGGCAAGAATGTGGGTGCGTGGGGATATAAATGAGACTCGTGTAGTCCTAGTCCATCCCCCACCACCCAGATTTATGTCCAAAAGCAGCAGCGGCTATGGATGACGAAGAGAAGAAAAAACTCAAGAAGCAATAGAAGAACAAGAAGAAGGAGGAGAAAGATGACTGCAGTGCCCCCAGCGGGCGATGTTGGTGAGTGCTTTGCCGTAAAACTGTCGCCGCTAACCAGCAGAGGCTGGGAGATGTGAGGACAAAGACAAGGGACGCGGCTAACACACGCCAGGCGGCGCCACGAACGCCAAACGAGGCGCGGAGAGACGCCTACCCGCCGCGACCGGAAGTAGTCTCTCGGGCAGACGACTGGCGGAAGTAGGGATGTGCTAATAAGGAGAGCAGTCCGTCACGCGCGTATTGGTTGGTTGTTACCTCTACACACGCTGATACTCGCGCCACACACACTGGAGGAATATGGACCTGGCCATGTACACCGATCCCCCCTTGACGAATATCGGAATATTTTACACATAGGTGCCGACATGGCGCAAAAACCTACAAGTCACTCACTGACTCACACACTCCTATATCCACACAGCCATGTACATCTATGAGTATTCATTACAATAAACCAGTACAAAGGAACCAGTAGCGTTGTCTGCGACACCTCACCACACCGCACCAAACGCCATCTGAATCACCCCACATTGGTCGTAATGCGTAGCATTACGTTTGATGCGAGGGAAGGGAGAGACCCTCCCCCGCCGCTGTGGCGCTGCCTCCTCACCTCGGCCGAGCCCCGGCTCGCCGCCCCCCTGCTCTCTGCCACTTCCTTTGTTCTGGCGCTCACGCCTCACCCGACGCCCGCTGCTCGCCACATCTCACCCTCCCCCGGGCCGTCAGCATTCGCACCTCACCGCCTGTCGCCCCTACCTTTCCCTTATAAGGCCGCCCGCCGCCCTCCTCTGGCATTCACCTTCCTGCCGTCTTCCGCTGTCTTCATTTTCCTCATTTGGCTTACACCTCGGACCGCTGCCCTACCCAGCATCGACAATGCCTCAAGGAAAGGGACGAGGACGAAAAGGATCCCGGGCCGCCCCACGGACCCCCGGGCCATCCACCACGCCCGGGAGGGACGAATCACCCGCCTCCGTCTCGGTCTCCCCCGCCGGCGCCCTCGGTCCGTTCCTCGGGCACCGAGATCTCCTCGGTCTTGGAGGCCATCCAGCGGATGCAGCTGGAGCACCGCCAGGCCAACGAGGAGCATCGGCAGGCCAACGCCGAGCACCGCCAGGCCACGGCCGACCTGCACGCCCGGATCGACAACATCAACGCCAACGGGGCCCGGCCCGAGGCGCCCCCGCCTGCCGCCCCAGCGCCTCGGGCACCCGCCACCCCCGCCGCGGCCCGTCCGCCGCCGCCGCCGCAGGCGGCCCTCCCCGGAGCAACGCACCCGGAGTACGGGAGGTACCGCCCACCTCCACCCCCAAGTACAGCCCGTCACGTCGCTGGCCTACCCCGAGGAGGAGACCCGGCACAACCCCGCGTCCACGGCCGACGCCGTCAGGGAGATCCTGGCATCCGCCGAGGCGCGACACTCAACAAAACGCCAAGGTATTCCCACAAATTACATCTTTCCTTCTGATCTGGTGAGGCGGGGTGCCGAGAAGAAGCCGGTCAAAAGGGGGGAGGCGACCAAGGACGAGTACGCCCTCGCCCCTCCTGACCCTCATCGACCACCCGGACTTCCCCGCCCACTCCGCCCCAGGACTCCACCACCACATCCTTGCCATATGTCGGGACAACCTAGTCTATCCCTGGACGACCGTCCCGCCACTACTCGGAGGCAGTCTTTACCGCGATCGCGGACGGTACCCTCCCCCACGGTTGGCACGACCCTGTGGCAATAAACCTACTGAGACTGGAGTCCCTCGCCATGCCCCCCCAGTCCACCTCAGCCCAGCCCCGCTCCGCCGACCCTGCAAGGCCCCGCCCACAGTCCCGAGCCCACACAGACACACGCGTGACGTACAGTAAAGAGACCCACGGCCCGCTCTGTTACGCATGGAACCGGGACCCCAACTCCTGTACCCACGCAGGCCCGGGGGAGGTTCACGGCCAGGGAGCCTCCAAACTACTCCACGCATGCGCATACTGCGCCAATGTGCGAAAAGTCCTCACTAGGCACAGCGAGGACGCCTGCTTAGCAAAACGCGCCCGGTCTGCGGCTCCCGCCTCGCCGGATTTTTAGGCAGCCGGCACCTCCAGCCCGGCGCGGAGGCCCCAGACCGGCCAACCCACCCCACAAAAACCGCCCACCACACTGCCACCAGCCCTCCGGACACAACCACCGCCCGCCCGACCGAGGCGCGGCCTGCCCGCCGCCCCGGCGCCGCCGTACCCTCCGGCAACCACTCCCGCCTCGGGCCCCAGCGCCCCGTCGGCAAGGCTACCACCGCCACCAGGCCCCAGTGCCCCCTCAGTAAGGCCCCTACCGCCGCCCGGCGCCAGCCGCCCACCATCATCGACCCAGACGATCACATCGACCCCGGCGACACCGCTTTCCTCTGCCCCCCCGACCCGCCCCCTGACCCGCCCCCCGACCCCCCCCCCCCCGACCGCCAGCGATTTCGCTGCCCCCCTCGCCCAACCCCGCCGCACCTCATCCCCCCAACCCACCCTCCCCCCCCTCCCTCGACGAACCCACCGTCGATGTCATCGACCCCGATCTCCAGGCCACCCTCCTCGGTGCCCTCATTGGCCCCTTCCACGTCCCCCCCTTCTCCCCCTGGACCCAGGTCTCCCCGATGATGACCCGCCCCAAGTCCGACTCCAGCAAGAGGCGGGTCATCGTCGACCTCTCCTACCCCCGAGGTGCCAGTGTGAACTCGGGCCATCCCCCGGCGCGAGTACCTCGGGGAGCCCCACGCCTACACCCTCCCCTCCGTCGCCGACGTCGGCCGCCGCCTCGTCTCCGAGGGCGCTGGGGCCTACGTCTGGTCGGCGGACATATCCCGGGCCTACCGTCAGCTTCGCGCCCGACCCCCTCTCCTGCCCTCTCTTCGGGATATGCCTTAACGGGGGGACCTACATTGACCTCGCCCTCCCATTCGGTTGCCGCTCCTCGGGCGCGGCCTGCGTCCGCGTCACCTCGGCAGTGGCCTGGATCCTCCGGCGCGAGGGTTTCCATACCCTCGTCTACGTCGACGACTTTATCGGCTGTGAGGGCTCCTACCTAAAGGCCCGCAAGGCTTTCGATGCCTTCCTCGCCCTCACCACAGCCCTCGGCCTCGACGTAGCGCCCGGAAAATGTCACCCGCCCGCTGTCCGCCCTCATCTGGTTAGGCTTCGCCCTCGACAGCGAGGCTATGACTATCCGGGTGGCCCCCGAGAAGATCCAGGCCCTCGTCGAGGACTGCGACGCCCGAGTCGCCCGCCCCACCCTCGGGAAGCAGGAATTGCAAAGTCTCCTCGGCCGCCTCAACCACGTGAGCAGCTGCGTGCTCCCCCGGCCGCAAATTCATGGCCCGGCTACTGGGGGCGCTCCGCGGCTGCTCCGGGGCCTCCGCCATCACCCTCAGCGACGACGCCCTCCGGGACTTGAGGTGGTTCGCCGCATACGGGCGCATCTCCAACGGCCTCCACCTCCTCCGCCCCCCCGAGGGTCGTCGCTGGCGTGATAGAGTGCGACTCCTGCCTCACCGGGGGCGGGGCCTTCTCCTCCACCCACTACTACGCCCGAGGGTATTCCGAGGCGTTCCGGGCGCGGTTCCCGACGATCCACGAGCTCGAGGCGGTCAACCTCGTCGTCGCCCTCCGCGCCCTCCTCCCGGACGACATCGCGGGGGCGACGGTGACGGTCAACACCGACAACATGGCGTCCGCCCTCGCGCTCGAGTCGGGACGCGCCCGAGACGCTACCCTCGGGACCTGTGCCCGGGAGCTCTGGCTCATGGCGGCCACGGGCTCCTTCAACCTACACATCGTCCACAAGCCCGGGGCGGACCTCCTCCTCGCGGACGCCCTCAGCCGCGCGCCCACCTCCCGGGACCCTGGGACGCTACGGCTCGCGCCGAGGTGGCCCGCCTCGGCCTCCTCCCTGCCGACACTATCCATGACGCTTTTCCCCTTTTTTTCCCGGTCTATAGGTTTTCCCGAGGAAGAAGTGACCGCCGTCGCCCGCTTCCCGCGCGGCCTCCCTCGCCCCGGCGACATGGAGGAACCGCCGTCGCCAGGCCGAGGAGTACGTTACCTACGCCGTGGCCCGAGGCGTGGATCCCCTCGCGCCCCTCCCCCTTTGAAGTAGCCGCCTTCACCGCCGCACTCTACCTCCGCGGACTGTCACCTGCCTCCATTAAGAACGCCGTCTCGGGAGCCCGCTCCTGGGTCGAGAGCGCCGGGGGCCTCACCTCGGGCTTCGACGCCCGCCTCCCCAAGGAGGTCTGCCGAGGCGGGGAACGATCCGCCGCCCACGTCCCCCGGCAGGCGCCGCCACTGACGCCGCGACATCTCGCCCTCGCCATCAGCCACCTCGCCCGAGCGGGCCCCCGCCTCCCTCGTTCCTCGGGCCGCCCTCCTCCTCGGGTACTTCGGGATGCTGCGGCAGTCCAACCTGCTCGCCCCGAGCCCCGAGGGGTGGGGCGGCCCCCACACCCTCACCCGGGACGACGTCCGCCCCCGCGCCCGGCGGGCTGCGCCTCAGGATCCGCAGCTCCAAGACCATCTCAAGCCCCTCGGGCGCGGTTGCCCTCTTCGTCCCGGCCATCCCGGGCTCCGCCCTCTGCCCCGTGGCGGCCTGGTTCGGAGCCGTCGCCCTCTGCCCCGCCGCCCGCACCGGACGCCCCAGCCTTCACTCCTGCCCTCCCGGCCGCCCCCTCGACCCGCGCTCCCCTGACCGCGCTGCTCCGAGGGGCCCTCGCCGCCCAGGGGGTGCCGGCGCCCGAGGCGTTCACCCTGCATAGCCTCCGCCGAGGCGCCGCCCAGGCCTGTCAGCGCGCCGGAGTCCCCATCACTGACATCATGGAGCAGGGCACCTGGACCTCTGCGGCCGTGCACGCTTACGTGCCCCGCCTTGCGCCCTCGGGCGCCCCTCGAGCCCTCTCCGCCGTTTTGGTGGAGGGCTCTTCCGCACCCCCTCACGCCACTGACAATTGACTAAACCGGACTCCTTGCTCCCTATGAGCCTATATTTCTCTCCTTACATTAACCTTGCATATCCACTGTTTGTACATTTTACCTTGCTACCATTGCATATCACTTATGTACCTAAACCTGTTTTGCTCTTTGTATGTACCTAACATTTTCCGCTGAGGCGTGTAAATAAACGCGCCTTTCTCCACCCCCGCCTTCCTTTTCTTCCTTCTCGCGCATCGGTCGTAATGCGTAGCATTACGTTTGATGCGAGGGAAGGGAGAGACCCTCCCCCCCGCCGCTGTGGCGCTGCCTCCTCACCTCGGCCGAGCCCCGGCTCGCCGCCCCCCCTGCTCTCTGCCACTTCCTTTGTTCTGGCGCTCACGCCTCACCCGACGCCCGCTGCTCGCCACATCTCACCCTCCCCCCGGGCCGTCAGCATTCGCACCTCACCGCCTGTCGCCCCTACCTTTCCCTTATAAGGCCGCCCGCCGCCCTCCTCTGGCATTCACCTTCCTGCCGTCTTCCGCTGTCTTCATTTTCCTCCGCCCACCCACCCAACTTTTCTCCCACCTACTCACTCCCGAGGGTGGAGGGCTCTTCCGCACCCCCTCACGCCACTGACAATTGACTAAAACCGGACTCCTTGCTCCCTATGAGCCTATATTTCTCTCCTTACATTGACCTTGCATATCCACTGTTTGTACATTTTACCTTGCTACCATTGCATATCACTTATGTACCTAAACCTGTTTTGCTCTTTGTATGTACCTAACATTTCCGCTGAGGCGTGTAAATAAACGCGCCTTTCTCCACCCCCGCTTCCTTTTCTTCCTTCTCGCGCATCAGACTTAGAGCCCCTCCTCCCAGCTGACGACTCTCAGCCCACCTCCCCCTCTCACTCACCCCCCTGAGACCTGGTTGTTATGCACAGAGGAGAGTTATTAAAATCAGATCTGATGCACCAGCTCCTTTCAAACAGGACGGTTGGAGGAGTTCTCGGAATGCATTATTCAACAGTCCCCGTCGGTATGTGTCTAATTCGTTTCCATGATATCCATGGGTTCTATAAGATCCATATCAGCTGGTATTTGATGAATAAATCATCAGGTGCAAATAATGCTTCCATATATGTGTGCCTATTTAATATACACAAGGCATTCTCGGTGCTTGAGAACCCTTAGTAGAGAAGTTAACAGGAGAGTCCTACATGGAGGTGGCGCCACAACTGTAGTCATGGCAGCCAGACCTGAATGTAGGAAATGTGTACATATAATATATATAATATATAATACATATAATATATATTATATATAATATATACATATAATGTATATAATAATATCAAATTTATATATAATAAATATATAATAGGGAGAATGCAGATAGGGAGTGCCAGCGGGAGGGAGAGATAGAAGGAAAGGGAGAGGGATAGGGGGAAAGTGAGGGAGACCATGGGGAGGAAGGAGAGGAACAGGGAGAAGGAGAAGAAGAGGGAGAGGGAGAGGGAGGGGGGAAGATGGGACTAGGAGAAAGATTTGTTTGTTTGTTGTTTTACCTCCTAGCAACATCTAAGGTCATATCAGGATGGGTACCGACTTGTGACAGTGTGCACTCATGGCGACTTTATAGTGCTGCCCCATTAGAAGACCAGGCCGCCGCCACCATGACCTGATATCCCACTCAGTCACATTATCCTGACACTGAGCCAACCAGTCCTTGTCCTATCCTAATAATGCCGAGCGCCAGGCTAGGAAGCGACAAGTGTCAATTGTTTAAGTCATAGGTTTGACTCGACCAGGGTTCGAACCCACGACCCCACGATCTACCAACACGGGTGACGGATGCTCTAACTCATTCGGCCATTCCGTCTGGTCCTGGGAGAAAGAAGAGTGGGGTAGGATGGGAAGGAGAGCGAAAGGGGATGGATAGCGGGGATGGGAGAGGTGGAGATGGGGGATGGGGCGGGGAAGTGAAGAGGTGGGTAAGAAGAGCTGAGTGGAGGAAGAGGAGGAGGCAGAGGAGGTGGAAGGCACCTACCTGCTGAGTGTTCGCGCTCAGGCCTCTGACTGCGCATGTCTTGGCGACTCTGATATCCAATCAGCGTAATGAGGTCTTGGGGGGGGGGGGGGGGGGGGGAGACCAGCGCATCACCAAAACCACACGGAGCAGCAGGGAGTGTGCCCCCTGTAGCCGCAGACCCAACCCTAACTACAATACAAGCACATTATCCACACCCCCACCCACCCACACTAACTGCACTGCGCACACCTAGGTACATGCAGACCATCGTTAATACGCATGCGTAAAATTTAATTATTTAATTATTTTGCACACCATCATTACACTCAAAAGATATTTCAAGAGAATTGACATAAATGTGGATGTATTGGATAATATTATTATTAATAGACTTTCATAGACACCAGTAATGGAGCCTACTTGAGCAGGTAGAAAAAGACAAAGGCGTCCGCTGTATTGCACCGCTAATTAAACTTGGATAGGATCATTATGTGAGATATAAAATAGAATTTAATATAAATATTATAATAATGGAACTAGAGCAGGGTGGTTCAGGGAATTGAGCATTGTTTGGTTTATTATCTCTGAGTAGCTTGAGCAGCTTGGGTGTGCATTAGTGTCTGCAGGCAGGTATGGTTAGTATCAAGTCCTGAAGGGCTTTATTATAAGCAGCCGTGTTGATGCTGTGAGGCACTTGCTACAGTTGCGCATGGGTCTGTGCGCGGATGAGTGTGGGTGTTTTATTTGTTTGTTTTTTAAATAAAATAAATTGTAGCCCACTTTGAATTCCCTCCCATCTCTGTGTGTCGCCGCCCGGTGGTTTTATTGTCCGAGCATGCGCCGTGATTGCAACCCGGGCGGTGTATGGGCAGGCTGGGAGGTAACCATTGACGACGTCACGGGTCGGCCTGAGCTGCTCACCCAACACCGAGCAGCTCGCTGGTGACTGCCTCACCCACCATAGGATGCTCAACCGGCACTGCCCACTTCCGGTCACAACGAGGCGCTTCCAGCCGGTTGAAGGGCAATTGCCGTTGGAGTGCAACTTTCGGGTGAGGCTCGATTGCCGGTTGAAGTTGGCGGTTGTGTTCGGATAAAGTAAAGGACCTTTCGCGAAAGACAGGACTGGGAGGGACTATCACCCTACTTTCCACGTATAAACACACCAGGTCGCAGCTTCCGTCTGTCGGACGACACCAACATGGTTCAACATGGTTCAGAAGCGACATTATTAGAACTGTGCATGGCAACTTAACGGTACATCTATTTGTACAAAACCAATGCTGCAAGTAGATTGATGAGTCTGTAAATACGCCTGTTTCCGCAACCTTCCCCCACAGTCCCTTTACCTGCCCCAGTGATCTCACCACTGCACTGAGTAATGGCCGCCCTGCTGCGTCTCTAGCAGGTCCCCCAACCAACTGAAGCACCCTCTTCACTCTTCTTCATCTCCTTCATCTTCATTTTCTTCTTTCCTCCCCTCCCCCGTCCTATACGCAGAGATGACAACATTGTGTGACCAAATATCGGAAGATTTTACCCTTTAATTAGGAAGATAAGTTTTTGTGTGGCAATACATGACATGACAATCGGACATATATCACGGTATAGTATAATCATACGATATTTAATATGTATATATATTTATATTATATACATTTTCATACAAGTCTCACCATGTATCGCACGATGTGTCTATGTGTCATTTTCGAGGTTCTGCTTGCCACCTTGCGGTGCAGGGGCCGTATGTAGGAGTCGGTGATATCGAGGCAAAACGGTATTTGGCCGGAATTCCCGTTTAGCGGCGAAAAATGGCATGCACGAGTCAGTGATAGGCCTAACACCAGAAGCTTAAACTAGGTTAAGGTAAACCAGAAAAATAGCTAGTTTACAGCAGTGATGGGTATCAAATCTATTCAATCGTGTCATATTTAACAAAGTTACATAGTCAAATAATGAAATTTTATTAAATTAACCCTAAAATCGAAGCGAGATTAACGCTGCCACTGCAATGGCGGCGATATTAATATTTATATTTTCGAATCGACGAACGTAAAGTAAACAAATTGCCACCACCGCCGCATCGATGTCGCTTTCATCCGCCAGTATGGAAAGCGACGTCGATGCGGTGGCGGCGGTGGCGGCAGGAGCAATTTATTAGGCCCAAATCTATTCAATGCTATTGTCGTGGGGGTGATGAAAATGGGAATTACTGTGCCTAGAGCGGGACTCGAACCCACATCTCTTTGCATTCCGGGCCAGTGTGCTAACCGTTACACCACCCTAGGCTCCCTGATAATCAACACACGTCACTCCCCACTAGCCTACCTGTCCCTATGTGGGTACTTGCCTGAGAGGTCAGTGCCAGACCACTACACTCGTCCCCCTGGAATTGTCTGAAGGGTCTTGTAGGAATGCTGCACAATTACATACATACAGGCATATGTACTAACAATTACAAACCAGGGTCGTTCAACAACCCTACAGCCGCAAAGCTTGTACAGGATCCTGATCAAACAAGGCAACCCGTGTCCGTGGGGGTGATGAAAATGGGAAACACTGCGCCTAGAGCGGGACTTGAACCCGCATCTCTTTGCATTCCGGGCCAGGGTGCCTAAACCATTACACACACCTAGGCTCCCTGATATCAATACACTCCCCACGCCTACCTGTCCTATGTGGTTACTTGCCTGAGAGGTCAGTGCAGACCACTACACTCGTCCCCCTGGAATTGTAAGTCTTGTAATGCTTACAATTACATACATACAGGCAATGCACTAACACATACATACACAGGGTGGTTCAACAACCCATACAGCACAAAGCTTGTATAGGATTTTGGTCATGACAAACAGTGTTGTGGGGTATATGAAAATGGGAAATATTGTGCCTAGAGCGGGACTCGAACCCACATCTCTTTGCATTCCGGGCCAGTGTGCTAACCGTTACACCACCTAGGCTCCCTGATATCAACACACTCCCCACGCCTACCTGTCTATGTGGTTACTTACCTGAGAGGTCAGTGCAGACCACTACACTATCATATTTGACAGAATTAAATACGCAATAAGTGAAATTTTATCAATTTAACCTTAAATTCGAACTGATATTAATGGCCCCGCCGCATTGGCGGCGTTATTCATATTGTCGACTCGAGGGAATTCACAAATCTATAAATAACTAAACGTTTAGCTATAATGTAAGTGTTACGCGCTCCTGCATACCACTTGACACAGTTCCCGACGTCGTCGGTGATTGCTAAACGGTAACAGGCTGTCACACCAAACGCCGCTAACACTGACTCCTGCATACGGGCCCTGATGTCTTTAAGCTGCCTTAAGTAGCTGATTTTGCCTTTCGAATTAGCTGAATTTTGTTATAGGTGGGTGAGAGTGAACAATTTTAGATTTGCACATGGAATAGTAATATCGGAAGAAAGTAGCCAAAATCGGAAATCTTCCTGCGAAATCAGAGCAGTTGGCATCTCTGTATACGCCTAAATGGATTAAGCGGCGATGTTTCTAATTAAGAGGGAATTCCCTTCCCACAACCCCCCCCCCCCACCACCACCACCACCACCCCCTCCGCACTCCGCCCCCATTTCCCATAATGCCCTGGAGCACTGGGTTTCTGATTAGACTAAGCACCAAACCCACCAAACCCCCACCTACACCCCACAACTCCCTCCGCAGTGAATGGCTAATTCTAGTTTGATATCATTCCACAATAGGTAAGTCGTGGAACTTTAAAGAGGAAGTCACATGACCAACAGAGCTTTACCTATTCACAATTATCATGCTCGAATATGATTATTCATGGTAGGTATATCTTGAAACAACTTATTCTCTACGAGTTATTTATCGACGAATAAAGGCTGTGGGCCTCTGTAGTCAAGCTATGACGATTCACGCCAATTGGTCATAATGACTCTTCTTAGCTGTTAAATTAGTAGTAGTTCTAAATGCAATGCCACCATAAATATTTAGGTAAAATAGAGCCAAAAAGATTTTTGTTGCTGATATGGTAACTTTGCTAACGTGATTGCATATTTTCAACTCTATAGCCAGAGATTGAGGAGTATCTGACTAGCTAAGATAAAAACTTGCCTAAATTGACATTAGAACCAATGAAACGGTACCAATACATTTAAACGTTACCAGTACCTTTAAACGGTACCATTTCCACTAAATGCAGGCTGCAGGCTGCAGGCTTTCACGGTAACGATCTTGACCAGTATGTGCCGTTACCGTGCTGGGGAAACTATGGAACCAAAATTGTGTTTCCCATGATATTAATAAAGTATTTACGACAAAAACACAAACATGTAAAAGATGCTTGTGATTGTGCTACCGACGGTTGTTTTCATTACATTGTAGATGATTAAAGGTATATGTACACTTTCTGCACAGGTGTGTTCAAAATATACTCCTACTAAATTGAATTAACTGTTTCAAGAATGGGTACCCATCACCAATTTTACGGAACCGAAAAACAGTTACCCATGGGTTCCCATGAGTACCAGGCACGGAACCCAAAAGGTGTTTCCCATGAAATCTGAAATCGTACAGCCTGTAAACGGTACATGTACCTTTGCACGGTGTCGGTACCTTTAAACGGTATTGGTACCTCTAAGTGGTACCGGTACCGTCAGCAGGGAATGACAGCTCACCTCGTACAACCCGGAGAATGGACCCACTCGGCATCAGCGAGGTAATAAAAGTCCACATCCCGCCCGCACTCCCCTCACTCCTCTCACTCCCCTCACTCCTCTCACTCCCCTCACTCGTCTGACGGGGATTCCTCGCTGTCCACTTCCCCCACCACGTGACGTACGTGGCCTGCTCATGCCGTGGTGGTGTGACGTGGTCACGTGATGGGCGTGGCGTAATTAGCTATCAGTGACGGGGTATAAAAGAACACTTGGGGTGGACTGACTGCAGCGTTTCGTATTAGGTACAGCTACTCGGGTTTTGAGGGTCCCCCAGATGGTTTGCTTGTTTGTTGGGGTTTTACATCCTAGCAACATATATTGCCATATCATGCCAGGTACCGTCTTGTGACAGAGCGCATTAGTGCTGCCCGATCACATTGGGAGGTCAGGCAACCGAAACCATGCCCAATATTCCACTCAAGTTTTAGTAGTACCCTGATACTGAGTTAACCAGTCCTTGCCATATCCTAGTAATGCCGATTAGCGCCATGTTTTGATGAATCGGTGTTGATTTAGTAGAGAATGTGTGCACGCATGTCTCCCGAGTGTAATTCAGTTGGTATGTTGCATGCTAGGCAAGGTTAGCCACCCTAAAAGGTTTTCATGTGTAAACAATGATGCATGGAGACGATATATATATATGTTTTTATATCCAGGTTGTCTTTTCCTACACCCCCCCCCCCCCTTCACACACACATACCCCTCCACCCCAACCATCACCAGCGTATGTGCCTTAGCTGGTGAACTGCTAAAGTAGATCTACACCGGCTTACAGTGAGTAAGTGATTGATGAGGGTTTTAGGTCATAACAACAGCTGAGGTCATATTAGGATAGGCGTCGTTTAATCACAGTGCACACTCATAGGGACGTAATCGTGCTGCCTCACTGGAATAGGAATATGCCTGCAATGAAACTGGCACCATGACGTGATATCACACTCAGTCACATTACCCTAATACAGAACCAACCAGTCCTTGACTTATTTGAGCAATGCCGGGCGACAGGCAATTGTCAATTGTATGAGATTTGGTTATATTAAGTCGATCCCCACGAAACCTTCCGCACAGGGATCGGACGATCAATCCACTCGGCCACCCCGTCCAGGCGCGGTGTCCGAATCGGTAGAATGTGGTCTTGTGTGCGGGAGATTGGAAGTTTGATTCCCGGTCGAGTCAAACCAGTGACCTATACAAATTTATACTTGTTGCTTCCTAGCCTGGCGCTCGGCATTAATAAGAAAGGGCAAGGACTACTTAGCACAGTACCAGGGTCATGTGACTGAGTGGGATGTCGGGTCATGGTACCAGCAGCCTGATTTCCCAGTGGGGCAGCACTACAAAGTTGCCATGAGTGCACACTGTTTTGTCACAAGGAGGTATCCGTCCTGATATGACCTTAGATGTTGCCAGGACGTAGAACTCCAACAGCTGACCAATCTACACTTGAAGTTTCTAATCAAGCCCGGCCGGTACGGGCGCACTGCCCTTTGCACATTCTGCGTGCAGTTTAATTAACAGCTACACGAACACTGCCGATAGACACACATCATCCCCTCCTGTAACCATCAGGAGAAGCCATTCCTGCAGTCCCCACTGACAGAACAAATCCCTCCTTCCTGTTTTCCAATATCCATACTGAGAGTAGGAAGTGTCCATTGTTAGCGGAATTCCATTCTCAGCTGCGCGAGGTTCCACGCTATTTGAACGGAGGATTGACAGACACTGGAGGGGTCAAAATATTGTTTATAATTTTGAAGCAGCTCTGAGATCACGTCACTCAGACATGTCTAAAATGGAATTTTCGCACCCATTAGACAACGATCTGGTGGGTTGGTTGGTTGTCTGAGTTTTATGTCCTGGCAACATCTAAGGTCATATCAGGACGGGTACCGACATGTGACAGTTTTCACTCATGGCAACTTTATAGTGCTGCTCCCCTTGGAAATCAGGCTGCTGGCACCATGACCTGGTATCCCACTCAGTTACATTATCCTGACTCTGAGCTAACCAGTCCTTGCCCTATCCTATTAATGCTGAGTGCCAGGCTAGGAAGCGACAAGTATAAATTTGCATACGTCATTGGTTTGACTCGACTGGAATCAAACTCCCAATCTTCCGCACGCGAGGCCTGCGTTCTGCCAATTGGCCACCGCGCCTGCTGACAACGATCTGGATATACAGGTCCAATTACCTTCATCCAGTAAAGACTTAAATTAAACCTAAGTAATAAACGCTACAATTGAATGAGATTAACCTGAAACTAATTCGTCCTTATTTTCCGACATGTGTGGTTCTTATAGATTGAGTCACTCATGAAATAAATACATGAGGGTCATTCGAACGAGCAATTACCGCATCCTATTGAAGTTTCCTTAAAAGCAGTCAACATTTGATGTGAAGCAGACGACAACGTGAAGAGCCAGTTCAGCTGATATAAGGAGGTAATGCCAGCCCCGGAGAAGGTCCCATTCTTCATAAGATGTGTGGGGAACACTGAGAAAGGGCCATTTCCTCTACTGGGTTCCTGTGTCCTCATAGGATGACTGCTATCGGTCGAGAACCATATAGTATAGACAAGCAACCTTGGGTTTGTTTTACTACAAAACTACCATCCGCATAATTAGCACATTCTTAGCGTGGTACACATAGAATATACCACCATTCTGACCGGTGTGAGTGTGTGTGGTAGGGGTAGAGATCATTCTGTAAAATTTCTTTCATCATCTGCCATGCATGGTTTTCCTCCCATGAAATTTGGTGGCATAGTTTTAATTACAATAGAGTGTGTGACATAAATGGTGGCATAGTTTTAATTACAATAGAGTGTGTGAAATATAAATGGTGCATATTGACCTCTATTGAAACAAAGGCCAGGGGACCAGGCTATGCTGCTCATAGCTTGATACCCCCGCCAGGAACAAGCAGTCATTAGGCTTGGCGTAAAGCCTGACGTCATCGCGACCAGTGTAGGTGTTCCTCCGCGTGTGTGCTACTCTGCGGTGGGGCAGTCAAGGGGTTAAGCCCATAGGCACAATTTGCGGTTATATTGTGCGATAACTATGTACCGGCATCTCACTTTGAGAGTTTTATTTGAATTATGTATATTTAGTGAATGTAAATATCAATCCAAAAATAGGTGCCGGTAACAATTTTACGTCCTGGCAACATCAAAGGTAATATCTGAACGGGTACCGAGATGTAACAGCGCGCACTCATGGTGATTTAACATTGATGCCATGCTGGGAGACCAGGCCGTCGGAACCATGACCCGATATCCCACTCAGTCACATTATTATGATACTGAGCTAACCAATCCTTTTTCTACCCTAATAATGCCGAGGACCAGGCTAGGTAGCGACAAGTATCAATTTGATAAGTCATTGGTTTGATTCGGCCGGGATTCGAACTCCCGATCTTCCGCACGAGAAGCCTGGGCTCTACCTATTCAGCCACCGTTTCCGGTGTGGAGGAATCTTGGGATGCTGATTAATTTAGCTGCCCGAGGCACGTGGTAGTGGCGTACAAACAACCGGAAGTCAGGTGCAGCATGGGAAGATTACAAGACTGGACAGGCTGTCTCCATTACCATTCCTTGTAATTTGTATATCTCAAATCCGCTCAGTCACTGCTCCCAGCACAGCTCTTGACACAAACCCAGTTCGAGAGACTTTAAGCATTGTTCACGGAACATAGTAGGCTTCCCAACCTGCTAAGGGGCAACCGATTGGAGTTTTACGTCCTAGCAACACGTGTAATCGCACCAGGATGGCCATCAACTTGTTACGGAATGCACGCATCGCAGCACTATAAAGCCACCAGCAGTCCGTGCTCTATTGAGGCGACACACGTTCTGATATGACCTCAGATGCTGCTAGGAGGTAAATATTTGGTTAAATACACACTACGTCATTAAAAAGAACAAAACAAAACCCCTGCAGTTACTCAGATGCAACCGCGACTGACGCAGATGCGTTGCTGGCTGGTTAGGCAAGCAGGGGTTGTTTATCTCTGAGAAAATGATGTGCACCAAATATAAATCGGCAGTGATAGTGGCCCAGTCAGTTGTTTACGTCGCGACCGAGGCGGCAGTGTCACACACAGAGAAGAGGTCTCGGTCTGAAACTGGGTTGGTTGTTGGAGTTTTACGTTCTGGCAACATCAGGCATGTGATTGGGTGCAGGAACAAAAACCTGACAATTTTTGTAGGTTAACGTGGGGACACACAGCATCCCACTGAGTCGCGAGAAGGATGCAAATGGTGTACTTCACAGGTGTTTTGGTGGCCAGAAAAAAATCGGAATTAAAAAAAAAACGGAATACCGGTTTTGGCGACCAGAAAAAAACGGAATACCGGTTAAAAGAGGAGAAATCACATGCTTGCAACATCTAAGATCATATCATGATGGGTACCAACTTGTAACAGTATGCGCTCATGGCAGCTTTATAGTGCTGCCCCACTGGGAGACCAGGCTGACAGGACCATGACCTGATATCCCAGTCAGTCACATTATCCTGATGCTGAACCAACCAGTCCTTGCCCTTTCCTAGTAATGCCGAGCGCCAGGATAGGAAGCGACAAGTATTAATTTTAAAGTCATATATTTGACTTGACCAGGGTCGAACCAGTGGCTTAAAATCCCACGATCTACCAAAGCGGGAGATGGACGCTCAACTAATTTAGCGATCCCGTCTGGTGCCGAAACTGGGTCAGAGGCACCAATCATTCACCGAGGAAATTCACCAAAAGCATTATTTTCCATAACAACAGCAATTATTAACAATTTGCTCTTGCTATTGCACACAGCAAATCTAAGTATGTATTTAATGTGTAAAATAAACTGCTATGTTGCATGGCCGGAAGACTAGGGCCTTGGGGTTGACACAAGAAATTTTCCGAATAAACATATTTGTTAATAAAAATAAATAAATAGAGGGGGGAAGGATTTTAATCAAATTAAATTCGGATTTAATGTCGGTATTTCCTCTTTTTGTTTGTAAATGGATTCATATGAATAGGTATTTTTTCAGAGACATTAATTGTTAATTCATTGTGCTCGGGTGAGAGAGAATGAGAGGATTGTCACGAAGGCATTGCTGGGATGGCTTCCCGGAAGAGAATGTGCGGTCAGCTGCTTAGCTTAGCTTATGGGGGGGGGGGACGGGTTCGTGACCTAGCGGTCACTGGCTGCAGGACTGCAGCATTGTTAAATAACAATGGTGCCGGTAAAATGGCCCGTTTTTGGTAGTTTTTGTTTTTTTTGTAGGTTTTTTCCCCTCCTTCTTTCTTTCACCTCTGCTACTTGTGGGGTGACAGGGGGGAGGCAGAGGGCTCTTCGTGGCGTCGGTGCGGTGGTGGCATGGTGTGGTGGTGGCATGGTGTGGTGGTGGCATGGTGTGGTGGTGGCATGGTGCGGTGGTGGCATGGTGCGGCGGTGGCCCGGCAGGTGGCAACACGTTCTTGGGGCACAAGGTCCTGTACCTCGATCGAAGAGCAAAGCGGGATCCGGTGTCGTTGGCAAGAGGGCCATGTGTCAGCTGTCCAGACAGTCCTTTAAAAAGGGGGGGGGGGGCTGGCCTGTTGCCGGTGTGTGACTAGCCATGTTCGCCGCCTGCAGTGAGAGTGGCTACTCAGTGGGCAGCTCACTTGCCAGTCAGTGGCCGCTACCAGTCAGATGGGAAAACCTCAGTGGCTCATGTGGAGGTTTGGCTGTCAGGTCCCCCACCCACCCACCGATCCCTCAGCGGGGGGTGTGGGGGGGGGGGGGGGGGGCGTGAGCTCTGCTGTACTCTCCCACTCCTCATTTCCCCTTCCCCTCTATGGCCCTTCACAGTAGACGTAACATATGTTAGAATTGGGCCTTATTACTACTGAACAATTAGCCAACAACTTCTATACATTGAAAGTAATATGATCAGAAAATACGCTTTTATTGTTAATAACCTTGTCCATTGTTTCTAATAATATTAATTGTCTGGACCATTTAGGATAAGCTTAATGTGTCTTTATTTAATGACTAAATGGTGTTGATAACATTCTCTATAGTGATACCCATGCAGTGCAATTGCCGGAGAGCTGCCAGATTTCATAAAATTGATATCAGACTGACTGGTCTGACATTATCTTGTGTCAGGTTGCTATGGCTGCTAAGCTTGTTGAGTGCACCTAAATTGCAGGTGTTATTAAACAAAATGGTTCATGTTGAACACTCAAGTCTGTTACTAAAGGTTTTATAGCCCCCCATGCCAGGTTTATGCCCGCTATTTCTCTGGAATGAGTATCCTATTTAGCCGTAATAGTTATTTCAAAGACCACTGGTTAACTGTTTCGTTTACAGTTGTCAATATACAACTAGTCAGTGACTTGTTTTGTTGTTTATTTTGCTACATTCATTCACTGATTAACTAAAGGAAATTTCAATTACAGACTATTGATTTACCTCATTCCACTTCTCCTAGCCACTCAAGATGCCAGGCTAAGTAGCGGCAAATATATATAATTTAAGTTATCTGTTTTTGGCTCCATGACCTGCTACATAGGAAGGAGGTGCCCAACTCATTCGGCCATCCTGTCTGTTAGTCTCGTGACTGTCGCGAGACCCGTGGCAGGCTGCTAATCAGTGCCGCTCCTGCCCTCACCAATTGCTCACCTTCAGACAGTTCAATTGTCTAGCCTGGCTGTCTGACTCCCGGACCTACTGCGCATGCGTTATCCATAAAGCGTGCCCCACACCGACTGGGTCAACATGGGGGAGGTTTCTGCATGCATGTCTGCATGTGTGTATATTCCTTAGAGTGCTGCCATCTGGAGGGATTATTAGATTTACATTATCCAACCATTTGAGGTGCTGGCATATTTCCGCATACAGAAATATATTTTGCTGATTTTTCAGATTTATTTTATTGTATATTGGAGTAACTTAGATTTGTGTTTTTAACAGACTAACTTTGGAGATATTTGAAGTGAATCATGCAAAATAATTTCTGTGTGCACATCGCAACTGAATGTTTTGCGGTCAATTGGAAACGGCTTATTCTCACCACTACAGTTTTATTTATTTATTTTGCAACAGAACGCTCTGAGTTATAGCAAATCTCGTCGTAGGGGGGCGGCCATTTGTAAGTAACCTCTATGTACGCATTCGCCAGATAAAGATAAACAGCTCCCCCTGACGCCGACTTGCGGTGCAGTGCAGCCACCACGTTGACACTGTGCCCATTCACGCTGGTACCGGGCTGGCACATCGGCCGCCAGGGGGATAAATGAACTCACTTCACATCGATTTCCGGTAGAAAGCACCCAGACTCGAGACTATAGCTCACACAACTCAGCCACCACACAACTCAGCCATCACACAACTCAGCCACACAACTCATCCATCGCATTGTCGTCTGACGCGGCGCGGTGGCCGAATCTGTAGAGCGCGGGCCTCACGTGTGGGAGAGATAGGGAGTTCGGTCCCCGGTCGAGTCAAATCAATGACTTATAAAATTGATACTTGTCGCTTCCTAGCCTGGTGCTCGGTATTATTAGTAGAGGGCAAGGACTGGTTAGCGCGGTGTCAGGATAATAGGGATAGTGGGTCATGGTGCCAGCGGCTTGATTTCCCAGTGGGGCAGCACTGCTTTCTAGGGTGAAATTATTAAGTCTTATATGTTAATAGCACTTATAGTAGTCGGCATGCCAATGTAAGCTGTCAATGAATAAACAAGGTGGACAAAGAAACACATAGCATGCCTATATATACAACATGATCACGCAGACTGACAATAAGCCTGCGAGTGGCAACAAACCATATTCAAATGCTGTGACCGTATATATATATATATATATATATATACATGTCGTAAACGGTATGGGAATTATATTATATATATTATATATTATATATAAATACAAGCTACAGTACAAAAGGGAGAAAGACAATGAATGTGGGTTGAGATAATATATTCTCTGGCATAGGGAATATTTTGCCCTAGCCTAAAAGGAGAAATTCCGGTCGCAAGTGACAGTAGTAGCGGCGGAAGTATGGTCAGGCGGCGGTGGAGCCAATGGTACCCGTATGAGTAGGGAGCAAATAGATGCAGAGAGCCCATTGGCCAATAATATAATATCGGAATAACATAATACAGTGTAATAAAGACATAGCAATTCCCTTACGTGGCTTTATACTCGCATAATGCTTATACATCACATATAATGAAAAAGGTAAAACATTTCACCATCTTCAATAGGTAGCAGGGAGGGTGGTGACAGCGAACTTCCCACCCTCCCACCTTCCTCCATTAGTGGCTCGCCTAACACCCTGCATTAAACTACGGCGACGTTTCAAGGCTTACACGGAATGACAAAGTGTTTGTGGAATCCGAGCCCATGGCAGTGCACGAGTTGAGAGGTTTACAGATGTTGCAGTGATACATTCCGTCGTGCCATCGCAACTCCTGCGCTTCCTCACTGACAATCCCGACCGAGTCAAACCAATAACTTACAACATTGATATTTGTCACTGCCTAGCCTGGTATTACTAGGATAGGGCAAGGGCTGGTTAGTTCAGTGCCAGGATAATGTGACAGAGTGGGAAATCAGGTCATGGGACCAATGCCCTGGTATACCAGTGGAGCGGCACTATGAAGTTACGATGATTGTGCACTGTCACAAGTTGGTAACCACCCTGACATGACTATAGATATTCCTAGGACGTAAAACCCCAACAAACATAAAAACACTGACAAACCGGGCGAGTAGTATAGAGAAAGAGGGATCAGAGCCCAGTCCGAAGCGTAGAAGTTAATGGAAAGTGGCATCATTTACAGGCAGAGATACGAGTACTCGGAGTAGTGTATGGAGAGTAGCTCCCGTTACTGGATACACCGCTGGTACCGGCGTGTGAGAAGCCTTTGTCTATTTTAGTATTTGTCAACTTAATTGTGGCTGTACATCCTAACACACATTGATGGGTCATACCGAGATGGGTACAGTCATACCGAGATTACCGGGCGAGTAGTATAGAGAAAGAGGGATCAGAGCCCAGTCCGAAGCGTAGGAGTTAATGGAAAGTGGCATCATTTACAGGCAGAGATACGAGTACTCGGAGTAGTGTATGGAGAGTAGCTCCCGTTACTGGATACACCGCTGGTCCCGGCGTGTGAGAAGCCTTTGTCTATTTTAGTATTTGTCAACTTAATTGTGGCTGTACATCCTAACACACATTGATGGGTCATACCGAGATGGGTACAGTCATACCGAGATTACTACATTCATGTGTATGTAGTGTGTGGAGAGTAGCCCCATTCGCTGGATACACTGCTGGTACCGGCGTGTGGGCAGCCTTTGTCTATTTGTTAGCTTAATTGTGGTTGTATGTACTAACACACATGGATGGGTTATACCGAGATGGCTACATTCATGTGTATGTAGTGTGTGGAGAGTAGTCCCAGTCACTGGATACACTGCTGGTACCGGCGTGTGGGCAGCCTTTGTCTATTTGTTAGCTTAATTGTGGTTGTATGTCCTAACACACATGGATGGGTTATACCGAGATGGCTACATTCATGTGTATGTAGTGTGTGGAGAGTAGTTCCAGTCACTGGATACGCTGGTGGTACCGGCGTGTGGGCAGCCTTTGTCTATTTGTTAGCTGCTGCCATCATAGCATTAAGCTAAGAACCCGGTGCATTTGTGATGGATCCCGTCCAAACGATAACACATAGGCACAACCAGATCGGCTGCTGCCATCATAGCATTAAAACCGGAAACCTGTGTATTTGAGGCGGATCCCATCAAACTATTAATGCTCAGGCCCAGCAATGTGGCCAGCATGGAATGGCTGCTGCATGAGCTAATACAAAAGATCTGAAAGTCAACAACTTTCAAATGCAGATATCTCACTCCATATGGTTCACTCCTTTTTACATTCAATAACAAAAAACCTTTTCCTTTTATATACAGTGTAACTGACAAATTTCAATCGGATACAAGCAAAACACATGCATGCACATCCTCCCATACATTAGAATATAAATTACCCAAATTGATGAATTATATTTATAGAATTGACCAAATAGCATTGCATATCCAACATGGAGGAGGGGCAACATCCACCTCATTTCCCCTTCCCTTCTATGGCCCTTCAGAGTAGACCTACTTGGTCGGGGGAGGCTAATGAGGTCACGAGATTGGCCTAATTGGTTAATGGCCTCCCTTCATAATGGGTGTTTCAAAGTGAGTGTCCAAAGGGGTGAGGTTATAAATTCACTGGTTATTCTGTATATGCTGTCCCAAATCATTAGCTAATACACCAGTATC
The DNA here is from genome assembly GCA_030323885.1 of Branchipolynoe longqiensis. Lineage (NCBI taxonomy): Eukaryota > Metazoa > Annelida > Polychaeta > Phyllodocida > Polynoidae > Branchipolynoe > Branchipolynoe longqiensis. The sequence continues at coordinate 63,989,017 of CM059195.1, forward strand.
TAAGTTGGATATATAGGATCAAATGTAAGTAGTTGTATTTCATCAGACCATGCAACTTTACTTCTGGCTGTACGTCCTAACACACATTGGTCGTAATGCGAAGCATTACGTTTGATGCGAGGGAAGGGAGAGACCCTCCCCCGCCGCTGTGGCGCTGCCTGCTCACCTCGGCCGAGCCCCGGCTCGCCCCCCCCCCCCCCTCTTTCACCCACCTTCTTTGTTCTGGCGCTCACGCCTCACCCGACGCCCGCTGCTCGCCACATCTCACCCTCCCCCGGGCCGTCAGCATTCGCACCTCACCGCCTGTCGCCCCTCCCTCCTCCCTTATAAGGCCGCCCGCCGGCTCTCCTCAGGCACTCACCTCCCTGCCGTCCTCCGCTACTCCTCACTTTTCAGCGTCAGACAAAGCAGCGACGAGTATGAATTGTGAAAGCTTTTGGTTTGACTCGGCTGGAAATTGATCCCACAAACTCTTACAGAGGAGGCTGGCGCTCTACCTACTCAGCATGCCCGTGTAGTTAGTTGTGTGTAAAGCAATGCTTGTGACTATTAGACCGGTAAGATATGTGCATAACAATAGCTGTGAATATTAGACGAGTAGTAGTGCATGCATAGTTTTGACTTTCTGATTGCTTTATTACTTGACTGAGCTTGGCTCCTGGTCAGAGCGATGTCTGCGCTTTGGGACAGTGAACACCTAATGGTGCTGCCACATTATGACGTTTCTCGCCAACGCGCGTCGACATGTGTCAGTTTTTGGCGAAACGTTGGGAGATGTCTGGAAGCATTAGGCGCGCATTAGGCATGCGTTAGGCGCGCGTTAGGCGCATGTTGGATTTTGTTGATGGACGGCGATGGTTGGCGATGCGGGTCAGGGTATCGGCAAAGTTTTGTGCTTGCACAAAATTGTTGATGACCGACAAGGTGCGACAACGCGTGGGTGTGAATATTATGGTGACGTTAGGGGCTCGTCGAGATAGGTTAGAAGCCCGTTGGAGGTGCGTATACTTTTTTTCCACTGGCGTGAGGCTCGTTACCACACGTTGCGCCAAACGGTTGCTTTTTGTTCTTTTATGTCCTACCAATATCTAAAGTCATATCAGAATGGCAGGCCAAACCTTTACCACAACGTCAGCCGCATGCTACCAATACATTGCGCTGTTGCCGAAAAGTTTGACGTGTCTCGACGATTAACAGTGATTTTGCACGTTGGCGGCACGCCAGCGAGATACATCGTAATGGGACAGGGCTATAATGGTGGTCTTATACCTGCCCCACTGGGATACTCTACATACAGAGTGACTGATTGGGGTTCTACATCCTAGCAACAACATAGGTCATGTTAGGATTGGCAGCAATTTGCGACAGTGTGCATTCACAACCGCTTCATAACGGCTTCGATACCGTCCTGATGCACCATGAACAGATATCCTACTCAGTCACATTAATTATCCTGACACCGAGCCAACCAGTCCTTATCCCTATCACAGCCAATGTCAAGAGCATCTCGGGCTAGTGCCAAGAACCAATTTGTGTAAGTCTCAAGGTTGAGTCGGCCCGGGATCATACCGTCAACCTACAGATCGGTAACCATTGCAACTGTCCCTGCACATTTAAAAAGAAAGCGTAGACAAGAAGAAAATAACCCACCTTCCGCCAAACCACATAGAATGACAAAGTCATTCAGGGCAATCATAGCCATGACACGTGGTCACAGAGGAAGACCATAAACATCACCACTGGAGCCAGCACCACGTGACCTACTCAAACAGGTCAGGTCTCCCAAATAAGGAGTGTTGGTGGGGCCACGGTCCATAATTTGGCGAACAACAGATTTGTCCTGCCACTGAGATTCCGGCTTGACACGCTGTGAAGTTAGTCTGAATTCAGCATTCTCATATGCCTGGAAGCTATTGGGAACTGTCTAGGCTGTTTGTGGGATATATATCTTATATGAGAGTTAAACAGGATGAGCTGACACAGGTTAAAATGACCCAAGTGCACGGGTACTGATACTATGAACCACGCGTAGTAAGTAGTGTCGTGGAGGTGATGCTCGTGGGAAATATTACACCTAGAGCGGGATTCGAACCCACACTTATTGCCATTCCATTCTCTAGGCTCCCTGATGCAATCACCCTATTGAAGCCTCTACCTCATAGTACCTGTCTATGTTGCTCCTCGCCTGAGAGGTCAGTGTAGACTGCTGCAGTAGAATAAGTCAACTGTATTTCGATACTGGCTGGATATGTAAGTGCTACATGCTAAGTACTACTAGCTACATTGACGGTACGAAAACATATATTCAATTGACATTGCTATTGTAAAGTCGCCGGCTGGTGGTGTGAGTGGTGTGGACAGGCTAATGAGAAATCAATACAGGTAATGAAGGAAAGTAGAGAAAGAGTGATAAGTAGGAGAGCTAGACTCCTGGTTTATTATCTTATATAGGTTTCTAGAATCCAAGATTGCAGTGGGTCACATGGGTTGATCTCCCAATCCCTAACAGGTATTTATCTATCCACCAATCAGAGTTCAATCTCTTGTATCCAAGGCGTTGTGGTGTGTAGTGATCCATAAATAACACCTGGGGGGAGGGGGTATGTGAGGCAACTCCTCCAAAGACTGTATCTAAGAAGTCACACTCCTCCTCTATACTATTTTACTATACAATTTATATACCTAATGAGTAATAGTTTACCAACTCCACATATCCCTCATATGCCTTTGGATTTTATATATCACCATTTACCATTATATAGATAAGTTGCAATTTATTATAGTAGAGTTTACATATCCTCATGCCATTATATCGGAAAATGTTACACTATGATAGGATAGGGACTGGTTGGCTCAGTGTCAGGAGAATTAATATGAGTGAGTGGGATCTGGGATTACCAGAATACAGTGTTGCAGAAGGGTATGTCAGGGAGCCTGTACTGTAAAGCTGTTATGAGTGCACACTGCCAGAAATTGTTACTGGCACTTCACATATCTCCAAAGTTAGTCATTTAAAATAAAAGTTACTTCAAATCAAGGTGAGGTAAATAATAACTGTCACAGTAATATATTTATCTCAGAAAAATGAGAGAGCCTCAAAACCATCGGACTATGCAACGTTAATCAACTAATGTATCCTCCCGCACCCCCTCCCCCCCCCCCACAACACAATTGTGGCCTGACAAACAATTTGTAGTTGCCCTCCCCCAGCTCAGTAACTCTACCGCAGCCATTGTTAAAGCCTCATTTTGGTGTTGCGCGTCTCACAGGTGTCTTCCTGCTCATGGGATGGGTGCTTAATGACCACCCTGGAGCAGACACCTCCTCATCCCCCTCCTTCCTACTGAGGAGCGATGGCCCCGAGGAGACAGCCATAAAACACACAATGCTTGTTTCAGGCAGCGGTCACTGTATTATCACACGGACGCCTTGTGCTCAGTCAGGTTGGCACAGGTATTAGGTGAATTCGAATGAGGATCACCAATTCTCTGCAATTGATATTTCCCCTGCTTAACCATCTAATATACTGGAGGAAACATCTTAAGTGGGGCCTGACACACAAAAGGCACAAATCTATAGTTACCCCTTCTCCCCCAGTTAACTAACACTCTGCGCTGCCACTGCTAAAGCCTCAGTCTGGTGTTGTGCGTCTCACGCGCATCTTCGTGCTCAAAGGCTGGGCGCTTAATGACCACCCTGGAGCAGACACTTCCTCATGCCCGTCTCCCTACTGAGGAGGTGATGGCACTGAGGAGACATCCATAACACACGCCATGCTTGTTTCCGTCCGCATGCTGTATTAGCACACAGACACATACTGCTTGGTTAGGTTGGCACAAATAGTAAATGAATTCATGACAGTAATTCGCTTCACTCACAACAGACAAGATTTGGTTCAAAATCTATTGAAAAATATAATCAGAGGCAGACCTCTCGATGAGCAATATATTCCATGAATACAGAACAGACATGCGAGCAGGAATAACGGCTTGTGCATGATATTAATAAGATAATGCGCGACCAAACAGGGAACAAGATAATAGTCAACGTGAGCAGGAACATGGTCAGGTTAACAAACATGATCAAGACACATGTGAACAAATAGGTTTTTTGTTTGTTTGTTTTGTTATTGTTTTATGTCCTAGCAACATCTAAGGTCATATCAGGATGGGTACCAACTTGTGACAGTGCGCACTCATGGCAACTTTATAGTACTGCCCCCCACCGGAAGACCAGGCCACAAGCACCATGACCTGATATCCCACTCAGTCACATTATCCTGACATGGAGCCAACCAGTCCTTGTCCTATCCTAATAATGCCGAGCGCCAGGCTAGGAAGCGACAAGTATCAATTTTTAAGTCATTGGTTTGACTCGACCAGTTTTCGAACCCACGACCCCACGATCTACTAACACGGGAGACGGACGCTCTAACTCATTCGGCCATCCCGTCTGGTTACAAATAGGAAATCAGCACTCAGCCCTTAGACTGGGTAAGCAAAGTTAGCCAGCCGAGGGCTCGGGGAGAAGTGACGAGAGGGAGCAAGGGTCACGAGGGTGGGGGCGGGGGCACTGGAAATAGACCACGGGGAGGGTCACAAAACCTAGTTCGTAAATTATTTATGCTAGCGCACCAACATACGTAACTCAGTCCTCTGTTATTTAGTAACTACACAGATCAAATTAAAGCTGCATTGTCCGATGAAAACATCAACATTTCAAAACCCAAACAGATTATCTAGATTTGATTCTGCATAATTATGTAACATAGATGCTAACGCACTAATTAAGCATGTGTCAATTTAATAGAACCTGTTATTGCAGAAACTGATGGAGTCAGAGTATTGGCGTGAAAAAAGTTCTACAATTTGCTGCGTAGTGTATTATGGCGCCACCTATACATTCACCCCCCCCCCCCTCCTAACATGTACCCCCTTCCGTGACGTACACTACAGATGCCCCGGCCTTAGCATATGTGTGAAAATCGACCTTTGCAGACCTATAGGAGAGTGCGCGCGCATCCTCCCCCATGACGACTGGTACCCGGGCCTCTCTCGGAAATTCAAAGGCCACACCAATAATACATGTGTGTATGATACCAGGGTCACCCTTGGGGCCAGTATTAGCGCGAGGCTTTTTAGATTACTGGCTGTGATCTCTCAATGTGATACGGTGTTCACAATTGGGTCACTATCGCAGTGGTGGCGGAACCACGGAACACACAGGACATAGCGGTGGGTGTATTTGTGGTGTAGGCCTACTGTGTTGATCTTTGTTGTCGTTGTTGCTGCTTACAAAGATACATGCAGAGAATCCATGAATACATTAATAGTGACGTCCCGATTTATCACACACTGGTGCATAGGCATCACTTTGAACTACAGGAGCTGGCCCAACAAGGACAATCCCTTTCATAGTGTGCATTATGTGCAGTCTGACTGCATTGGAAACTTAATAACTTATTCAGCGATATCAGCTGTCTGCCGAATTGTAATTATTATTAGGTGAATATAGTGTGCAGACGTTGATGAAAGTCAGTCACCACAAAGGTGAAGGTCATCACATTCGTGAAGGCCTTGATAATGGTGAATCTCATCACAGTAGTGAAGGTTACAACAAGGGTGAAGGTCACTGTAATGGTGAAGGTCACAACAATAGTGAAAGTCACGTCAATTCCGAATATCACTGCAGTGAAGGTCACTGCAATAATGTAGGTCACAGCAATGGTGAAGGTCATTGCAATCACTTAGGACACTGCAATGGTTCTCTGTGGTTAATTATTATTATATGTCCGCCATTAAACCAATGACTTGAAAATGAATAACTGTCAAGTGCTACGTAGCCTAGCACACGCCATTACCTGGTTAAGGCAGAGGGTTCAACGGAACAAGTAAGACCAATTGTCCGTGATTGAAATAAATTTCCCCTGCTTAATAAATTAATGTAACTGCCCGTTTTACAATGGCAATACAGACATATTTAAAACGTAATAAGCTTCTTTTCCCCTGTTCATGTGAACCATTGCTCACAAGGTTCAAACAACATCCACCAACCATGTAGCCGGCCAGCTCTGAGAAGGTGTTCGGCTATGAGATAACACGGCAAAGGTTGAAGCGATACAATCGGGGGGCGACCGTCTTAGATAACAGATAGCCGCACATATAGCCAGACGGGTCATCTCGCCCGTGCCACAACCCCCACCCCTCACCCAGAGAGGGCCGCTCAACCGCTCCTGATCAGCACTATGTATAAGCCCCTTTATGGCTGGGGTCGCCCCCTAGCAGCCAGTCGGGACCCCCGGCGCCGCCGCCGCCTACATAGTGGCGCCCCCTGGGGTCGCATGGTGCTCCCAGGTGAGCCGCCATTCGAGAAGGCGGGCAGGTGTGCCTTGTGGCGCCCCCTGGTGGCGATTTGTGGATTTTACTGTCAACCCCTTCCCTCCGCCCTATGACCCCTGGCGGCCATTCGCGCCCTCTACGCTCCTTCCGGTGGTTCGTGGATGTGACGGTCACGTGAGAAGTCGTCGGTGGGGGGGCGGGGGGGGGGAGGTAGCTGGTGGGCGATAATCAGAGAGAGTTGCCATCCCTCAGCTATAGGGATTGGCCGTGGGAGTGGCTCAGTGAGCAGTTCAATCTCCAACGATATATTATTATTAGTGTATAGCTCCAAGGCTCTAGCTTCACGAACACCCCTTCCTCATGTATGCATTGGCCCCCTCCTAGGGGTCACCAGGTCCCCCTGGTGGTGACGGAAGACATCAGAGAAAGTGATGTTCCTACGAATGACTGAGTTCTGACTGGGAGGCATCCGCTGGGGGTAGATGTGGAGGGGATGGGGTTGGGTGGGGTCAGGGTTGTGTGTTTGTGGCAACCTACACTGAACTTCTAAGGACTACTCTAAAAGCAACAACTCAGTATGCCCTACCCCTCCCTGCCATTCCCGCTCTTCCAATCACGCACTTGTTCTCTTTACTCCGCCCTCCCCGCCCCTCCCCTCCCGCCAACCCCTAGTAGCATTCCCGCCTCACACTGCTCCCCTTTCCCTCGCCCCATCTATCTTTTCTCTCCCAAAGCATCTCCACTCTCCGCCCCTGTAGGTCCCTCTCTTCCTGCTCACATCTATTCCCCACCACAGCCTGCTCCCCCTCCCTGCTCCCCCCCCCCCTTGTTCCTCCTACCTCCGCCCTCCACGCCCTGTTCCACCCCTCCTTACCCCCCCTCCCGCTCTCCTCCAACGGCCCCATATCTATCCCCTTTTCACCACACCCACACCCCCACCCTCCCCCAAATCCCGCCTCACCCCTCAGTCTATCGCCCGTCATCTACCCTCCTCTCGCCCCTTCCATTCACCGAGACCCTCCCACCCTCTCTCTTGCCCCTATCCCTCTTTCCTCGCACCCAATCTATCGTCCGAGACCCACACCTGCCACCCCCCTCATCTCACCCACACACCACCCTTCCACACCTAAACCCCTCCGCCGCCTCCACGCTCTCAAACCTCTCCCTTCCACTTCCCCACGACCGCCACCACCACCCACTGGCGCGCCCGATCTCCCACACCCTGCCCTTCCCTCCCCACCACCCACTGGCACACACCCCTCCCCCTTCCCAATCTCCCTCTCCCCCCCCCCCCCACCGCCGCCAGCACTCAGGTCTGCCCGTGTACGGCGCCATCAGAGGTCAGTTCAACCCTCGTGAACTTATTTCCTTCTGGAGGTGGAAGGTTTCCGCAATCTTCTCCGCCCGCCCGGCCCACAGAGGGTAGAACCCCGGCGTGACCGAGAGCAAAGGCGATTGAGCCGGTGCGCAATTGGCATCAGTCGCTTGCCATCAGTCCTGCTGGTAACCAGCTTACAGCTATAACTTTAATACGTAGCGGGGAGTGTGGCGAGAAGGCGAATGTGTACATGTGTGTGTATGGATATATTATAGTTTATTGCCGGATACTGGTTTTAGACACAAAGGGTATATATATATATATATATATATATATATATATATATATATATATATATATATATATATATACACACATATATTCGCTTGCGAGTTTTGATGCTGACAATACCAATCAATACCCACCCAGCTCCCTCCGAGTTTCTAAATCCCATACTGATTGGTTGGTTGTTGGAGTTTTACGTCCTGGCAACATATAAGGTCTTATCAGGATGGGTATACCGACTTGTGACAGTGTGCACTCATGACGACTTAATAGTGCGGCCCCACTGCCAGCACCATGACCTCATAATATCCCAGCTAGTCACATTATCCTGACACTGAGCCGACCAGTCCTTGCTCTATCCTAATAATGCCGAGCACCTGGCTCGGAAGCGACAAGAATCAATCTTTAAGTCATTGCTTTGACTCAACTAGGGTTAGAACCCGTGGGTTCAAATCCCACGATCTACCAAAACGGGAGACGGATGCTTAACCCATTCGGCCATCCCGACTGGTCTAAAAGCCACACGGTGCGATAAGTGAGTTACACAATGTTTACATAATTCTCATTATCCACACACTATGCCAGTGCTCTGTACATGCTCTATCATAGCCATGTCTTAAAGTTGCATAGTCCGATGAAAACATCAAATTTTCAAAACCAAAACAATTATCTAGATTTGATTCTACATATTCAACTTAGACACTGGTGCACTTATTAAGCATTTGTTGCTGCATAGAAGGGTATAATAAGTCAATTAATAAAAACTGTTACTACTGAAGTCTATGGTGTCAGGAGTTTTGGCGTGCTTGCCAACATTATTTTGGCATGTTTTGACGTCAAATATCTCCAAACTTGGCCTTTTAAAATTAAAGTTACTTAAAACTAAAGTAAAGTAGATAATAACAATTAGTACAATATATTTATCTCAGAAAATACCCAAAACTCAAAAGCATCGGACTATGCAACTTTAATTCACATGCGTTTATTTTGGGTTTGTATCTGCCCACTTATATTAACCATTCATTTCTAATGGAAATGCTATATTGAATGAAATAAGCCATTTGGTGAACATATTTATAAACCCACCACGCCATTAGGAGTCTCATATTACAGCGCTATACACACGACACTGAGTTCTTGTATCTTCTAGCAAATCCGTCACATTTGTTTACATTCTAATTGGTGCTTAAAGCTGCATGGTCCGATTATTTTGAGTTTCTGTCATTTTTCTGAGATAAATATATTGAACTGATTGTTATAATCTAGCTTACTTTAACTTCAAGTACTGTTTGTTTTAAACGACAAAGTTTTGAGATATTTGAAGTGCAAACATTAAATTAGTTTTGGCAAGCATGCCAACACTCTGACACTATAGGCTTTAGCTTTAACATATTCTAGTAAATTGCCTCACTATGCCCTTATATGTAGCAACAAATGCTTAATAAGTACATCAGTATCTAAGTTAGATATCTAGAATCAATTCTAGATAATTGTTTTGGTTTTTAAAATGTGATGCTTCATCGGACTACGCAGCTTTAAAAGGACAACAGATACATGGCCATATGGTACAGTCACCATCTGTGACAGTAAACATGACATTATGAACAACTTACTCTAATCGCTAAATGACAGGTCTTTCATGAAGAACCAGACGGGATGGCCGAATGAGTGAGAGTGTCCGTCTCCCGTGTTGATAGACCGTGGGGTCGTGGGTTCGAACCCTGGTCGAGTCACAACAATGACTTAAACATTGATACTTGTTGCTTCCTAGCCTGGCGCTCGCATTATTAGGATAAGGCAAGGACTGGTTGGCTCAGTGTCAGGATAATGTGACTGAGTGGGACATCAGGTCATGGTGCTGGCAGCCTGGTCTTCCAGTGGGGCAGCACTATAAAGTCGCCATGATTGCGCACTGTCACAAGTCGGTACCCGTCCTGATATGACATTAGATGTTGCTAGGACGTAAACAACAACAAACAAACAAATCCTTGTTCTACTACTCCTTGATCCTTTCCTAGTAATGCCAATCACCATACTAGGCGGTGAAAATTATGGAATTTTAAGTCATTCACTTGCATTGTCTCATGTACAAACCTGGGTTTCAAAGTACCTGACCCGCCAAACAGGAAGTGGGTGCTCAAACCTGGGTTTCAAAGTACCTGACCCGCCAAACAGGAAGTGGGTGCTCAAACCTGGGTTTCAAAGTACCTGACGCGCCAAACAGGAAGTGGGTGCTCAAACCTGGGTTTCAAAGTACCTGACCCGCCAAACAGGAAGTGGGTGCTCAAACCTGGGTTTCAAAGTACCTGACCCACCAAACAGGAAGTGGGTGCTCAAACCTGGTTTCAAAGTACCTGACGCGCCAAACAGGAAGTGGGTGCTCAAACCTGGGTTTCAAAGTACCTGACGCGCCAAACAGGAAGTGGGTGCTCAAACCTGGGTTTCAAGTACCTGACCCACCAAACAGGAAGTGGGTGCTCAAACCTGGGTTTCAAAGTACCTGACCCGCCAAACAGGAAGTGGGTGCTCAAACCTGGGTTTCAAAGTACCTGACCTGCCAAACAGGAAGTGGGTGCTCAAACCTGGGTTTCAAAGTACCTGACCTGCCAAACAGGAAGTGGGTGCTCAAACCTGGGTTTCAAAGTACCTGACGCGCCAAACAGGAAGTGGGTGCTCAAACCTGGGTTTCAAAGTACCTGACCTGCCAAACAGGAAGTGGGTGCTCAAACCTGGGTTTCAAAGTACCTGACCTGCCAAACAGGAAGTGGGTGCTCAAACCTGGGTTTCAAAGTACCTGACCCGCCAAACAGGAAGTGGGTGCTCAAACCTGGGTTTCAAAGTACCTGACCCGCCAAACAGGAAGTGGGTGCTCAAACCTGGGTTTCAAAGTACCTGGCCCACCAAACAGGAAGTGGGTGCTCAAACCTGGGTTTCAAAGTACCTGACCCGCCAAACAGGAAGTGGGTGCTCAAACCTGGGTTTCAAAGTACCTGACCTGCCAAACAGGAAGTGGGTGCTCAAACCTGGGTTTCAAAGTACCTGACCTGCCAAACAGGAAGTGGGTGCTCAAACCTGGGTTTCAAAGTACCTGACCTGCCAAACAGGAAGTGGGTGCTCAAACCTGGGTTTCAAAGTACCTGACGCGCCAAACAGGAAGTGGGTGCTCAAACCTGGGTTTCAAAGTACCTGACCTGCCAAACAGGAAGTGGGTGCTCAAACCTGGGTTTCAAAGTACCTGACCTGCCAAACAGGAAGTGGGTGCTCAAACCTGGGTTTCAAAGTACCTGACCTGCCAAACAGGAAGTGGGTGCTCAAACCTGGGTTTCAAAGTACCTGACCTGCCAAACAGGAAGTGGGTGCTCAAACCTGGGTTTCAAGTACCTGACGCGCCAAACAGGAAGTGGGTGCTCAAACCTGGGTTTCAAAGTACCTGACCTGCCAAACAGGAAGTGGGTGCTCAAACCTGGGTTTCAAAGTACCTGACCTGCCAAACAGGAAGTGGGTGCTCAAACCTGGGTTTCAAAGTACCTGACCTGCCAAACAGGAAGTGGGTGCTCAAACCTGGGTTTCAAAGTACCTGACCCGCCAAACAGGAAGTGGGTGCTCAAACCTGGGTTTCAAAGTACCTGACCTGCCAAACAGGAAGTGGGTGCTCAAACCTGGGTTTCAAAGTACCTGACGCGCCAAACAGGAAGTGGGTGCTCAAACCTGGGTTTCAAAGTACCTGACCTGCCAAACAGGAAGTGGGTGCTCAAACCTGGGTTTCAAAGTACCTGACGCGCCAAACAGGAAGTGGGTGCTCAAACCTGGGTTTCAAAGTACCTGACCCACCAAACAGGAAGTGGGTGCTCAAACCTGGTTTTCAAAGTACCTGACGCGCCAAACAGGAAGTGGGTGCTCAAACCTGGGTTTCAAAGTACCTGACGCGCCAAACAGGAAGTGGGTGCTCAAACCTGGGTTTCAAAGTACCTGACCCGCCAAACAGGAAGTGGGTGCTCAAACCTGGGTTTCAAAGTACCTGACCCGCCAAACAGGAAGTGGGTGCTCAAACCTGGGTTTCAAAGTACCTGACCTGCCAAACAGGAAGTGGGTGCTCAAACCTGGGTTTCAAAGTACCTGACCTGCCAAACAGGAAGTGGGTGCTCAAACCTGGGTTTCAAAGTACCTGACGCGCCAAACAGGAAGTGGGTGCTCAAACCTGGGTTTCAAAGTACCTGACCCACCAAACAGGAAGTGGGTGCTCAAACCTGGGTTTCAAAGTACCTGACGCGCCAAACAGGAAGTGGGTGCTCAAACCTGGGTTTCAAAGTACCTGACGCGCCAAACAGGAAGTGGGTGCTCAACCTGGGTTTCAAAGTACCTGACCCGCCAAACAGGAAGTGGGTGCTCAAACCTGGGTTTCAAAGTACCTGACCCGCCAAACAGGAAGTGGGTGCTCAAACCTGGGTTTCAAAGTACCTGACCTGCCAAACAGGAAGTGGGTGCTCAAACCTGGGTTTCAAAGTACCGGACGCGCCAAACAGGAAGTGGGTGCTCAAACCTGGGTTTCAAAGTACCTGACCTGCCAAACAGGAAGTGGGTGCTCAAACCTGGGTTTCAAAGTACCTGACCCGCCAAACAGGAAGTGGGTGCTCAAACCTGGGTTTCAAAGTACCTGACCTGCCAAACAGGAAGTGGGTGCTCAAACCTGGGTTTCAAAGTACCTGACCCGCCAAACAGGAAGTGGGTGCTCAAACCTGGGTTTCAAAGTACCTGACCCGCCAAACAGGAAGTGGGTGCTCAAACCTGGGTTTCAAAGTACCTGACGCGCCAAACAGGAAGTGGGTGCTCAAACCTGGGTTTCAAAGTACCTGACCCGCCAAACAGGAAGTGGGTGCTCAAACCTGGGTTTCAAAGTACCTGACCTGCCAAACAGGAAGTGGGTGCTCAAACCTGGGTTTCAAAGTACCTGACCTGCCAAACAGGAAGTGGGTGCTCAAACCTGGGTTTCAAAGTACCTGACCTGCCAAACAGGAAGTGGGTGCTCAAACCTGGGTTTCAAAGTACCTGACCTGCCAAACAGGAAGTGGGTGCTCAAACCTGGGTTTCAAAGTACCTGACCTGCCAAACAGGAAGTGGGTGCTCAAACCTGGGTTTCAAAGTACCTGACCTGCCAAACAGGAAGTGGGTGCTCAAACCTGGGTTTCAAAGTACCTGACGCGCCAAACAGGAAGTGGGTGCTCAAACCTGGGTTTCAAAGTACCTGACACACCAAACAGGAAGTGGGTGCTCAAACCTGGGTTTCAAAGTACCTGACCTGCCAAACAGGAAGTCGGTGCTGAACTCATTTGGCTAGCCCGTCCGGTAACCCCAGAGAATTAATTTAGCACATTAATAACAACAACAAATATATTAAAGTTAGAATTATTATGGCATTCCAACTTGCATTAATTCTCCTTATTGAGATTGGAGATAAAGTTGCTATAATAGAAAATAAATGTTAGAACACTATAATCCATGCTCGGAATTCAGCCTCCAAAGTTCTGATTGAGAGTGAGTCATGAGATTTGAATTCACTATCTTGACCCTTACTGCTGGTCTATTCTACTTTCAAATACGATTATTGATATGAGGACACTGGGCATTATTTCTTTGTTATCTTTTGTTTTGAGTAAATCTACTGGTTGATAGGGTGGCTGCTCTAGTTCAAGCTTAACATATCGATTCACTAGCGATGTGGGCATCATTCTATCCTACATAATCCGATGGTTTTGAATTTGTACCATAGCATTTTCGATAAATATAACAGGTTGGTCATTATAATATTAATATGTATTATATTAATCTGAATTATTTTATATTTTAAACAGTCAAATTTTGGAGGCATTTGAATTGAAAACAGCCAACGGTAACTTAGGCATGCGCATTGAAATGGCTTGCTGGACACCATAGTCTTCACAGTGACAGGTTCTATTGAACTGACAGAATACATTACCATATTCTCACGGGTTAATGCCCATGTGTGGGTTAATGCCCACCCCCACGTGGACAATATTTTGTGAACGGCAACCCCTTAAATGCCCATGTGTGGGTAAATGTACACACCCCCACTTCAGTGATTTGCCAATTTAAACGCCATGGGCATTAAAAACCACAGAGAATACAGTATATGCAGCGATAAAGGCATAATAAGTGCATTGGTATATAACTTATAAGATGAACATGTAGGATATAATTCAGATTAGTCCCTACACTTAGAAAACCTGAGACTTTCATTGGACAATGCAGCTTTTACTGAGATTGAATATATTCTATACCCCACTCCATCTTTCCCATGGTAACCGAGTGTAAAATAATGTGATATTTCGGCATAGGGGGAAATGCAAATGTTCTATTACTGATCGGTGTACGTGACCAGGTGCATGTATATATATATATATATATATATATATATATATATATATATATATATATATGTATGGGTTGGTGGTGCCTGAGTGGGATGTAAATAGACATAGTGGTGCTGGCAGGTCTGGGTGTGAGTGCACTCAGGGCCTACCCCCTCTGCTGGGATAGGGATCACCACACTCAAAGGTCAAGGTTGGTGGTGGCCATGGGGGCCATACAGCTTGTGTTGGTGGGCAGATCCCTATTGGTAGGGCCAAGAATGCTTGTTTCCCATTGGGGGAAAGGGGTGGGGTGATACTCTACAATGAACCCATGTAACCCTATAAATAATAAACCAGAAGGCTGGACTCTCTCTTCTTCTTTACACTTTATACTCTTCCTTTCTCTTTGTCTGTATTGATTTCACCCTAGCCTGCCTACACAGCCACACAGATTCGAGCATTGGACTTTACACTAGTTCAATGTTTATCATGCTCTACTCTTACCGATGAATCTCAACACGTCAATAGAGTTTGTGCACTTCCATAAATAGACAGTATTTTCATACGTCCTTTTACGGATGCATCATGGGTAGATACAATAGCATTATGGGTGGATACAACAGCATTATGGGTAATGATAATGGCCTAATGGGCGGCTCTGCCCAAATGGCTACACGCTTAGCTCCACCCTGCTTCGTCCACCTAAATCTCATTGCTGCTGATGGACGACCCGCCCTGTATACAACAAGCCCCGCCTCTCTCAGGGTGGCTTCCTTCCCTTCTACCCACAGTGCATCCTGTCTGGCACCGTCTGCATCTGCTCCTTATTAAGTCATAGTTCACTCTTCAGTCAGCTCTCTGCTACAACTAAATACTGGACAATTCTAGAATGTGCTACCTAAACTCAGCAGTTAAAGTCATAATTACAATGCCTTTTAGAAGTAAGCTTTCAAAAACATATACAGTACAACCCCGTTAAACCAAGCTCAGTTAAACCAAACGATCGGTTAATCCTAACCTTTTTCAGCGGCCGGTCAAAATACTGCCATTTATCATATAAAAAAAGTTGGTTAAATCAAAGTTGGTTAATCCAAAGTATCGGTTAATCCAAACAAAATTGTCGGGCCCCAGGCCACTTCCGCTAGTGTTAAACCAAACTTTCATGTGGTTATAAGGTCATCTGAGGCTTTTTTATATGATAAATGGTAGTATTTTGCCGGACTGCCGAAAAAAGTTTGGATTAACCGATCGTTTGGTTTAACCAAGCTTGGTTTAACGGGGGCATACTGTAGTATAACTCAGTTGCTAGGTGGAACGACTGGATGGGATAGTGCTAACAAGGGTCATTGCATGGCACACTGAAAATAAGCTGTTCTTGGATCCAGTAAAAACTGAATATATGATATATGGAACCAGAACAAGAAGACACAGGTCACTTCATACGGAATTGAAGATAAGACTTTTGAGAAGATAACAGACTTAAGAGACAGATTCATGCGGTGTTTCGGAATGATGCTAGATGTGACATTGAATGCTTGCAAGCAAATAACTAGACTCAACCAGTCACTTGCACTGATATTGAAACTTACAGCAAGATGAGGAGTGAACATATTGGAATCGTGCTATACAAGTCAGCTATCTTACTAATAGTAATAATACATTACAATGATATCATATATAGACTCACAGATAGCATATTTAATGTGCACTACAGAGCTGATGTAGATTACCTTGTAAAGACAAGTGCCTTAGCACCGAAGATAGGTTGTATTCAGATCAATAAAGATCTTATGAATATATGTTGTCAACTAAGTAATGAGAAAAGGATATAATTTTATATTTAAAGAATTGTTGTTAACCTTGAATAATTTCTGATATGGCTATTAACAAACATCGCATTCTTAATCATGATTTAGCACTTAGCACCTTAAAAATAAGAAAGTCATGAATTGACACCAATTAGCCATTAATTAGTACGATCCAGTTTAATTAGCACTGTATTCTTTCAAATATTCTTTCAAATTATTTTCAAAAGATGAGATGGGACTAACTGGTAGACTGGTACAGTGATAGTTGTGTCTACATATAAAACTAGGGAATAAATTGGATCATTAAATTTGAATATTATCCATTACACAACCAACACAATACCGATATGGTTCTCAAATCTCTGGCAGGATAATACCAACCCTTTATTTGAAACAAAATTCAGTGGCAACAGGCATCTCACTGCTGTGTAGAGCCGACTTATAAACCCATACACAAGACCCACTAGCCCTACTTGCATGCACACACAAGTGCTAACCATACAACTCAAGCTACTTGTTCTAGAACTTTCCACAGGCCTTCATACAGATAACCTACTCCAGTTCCATCACAATAATATTGATATAAAACTCCATTTTATATTTCACGTAAAATAGTAAACAATGTCAGTAGATCTGTATGATATTAATATCGGAGATGGGGGGTTACATATTAACAGAGGTCTGCTTCTTGAGAGAAAGCTAAGACTGACAGACATATTGCTGGTTCTATAGTCTGATGTATGAGCACGCTACCACCTGGTGGCTGTCTCATCTACACGGACATTTCTCATTTCAAAAGGAGCGGCAGGTGGCAGCACGCTAGACTGGGGACCTTAATAGTGGACTGATCCATCTCAGCTAGCGGCCACCCCTCACTACAGGCTATATAGTATCAGGTTACACAGTCCATTGACCCTCCTACAGGTGGTAATAAACAAAGGGACAGCCCCTGAACTGAAGTGCGGTTATGACGTATAGTTCCTTATTGCATTGGAAAATCAACCAGTATTGCTTAAATCTTGCTTGGCATTTGGAAATCCCAAATACAGCTAGGATTGGGTCATTCAGTATCAGTATAATGTGACCGAGTCTGATATCCTATAATCATGCCAGCTACGTGTTGTCAAAGATGCTCCATGGGGCAACACTAACAAGTTGTCAATAGTGTGAACTATACCACAAGTCAGATCCAATCCTGGTATAACCTCAGATGTGTGTAGGACGTCTAACCCCAATCAATAAAGTAATAACCTATCCACCTATCCGTTATGAACAGGGTAAATAAACTCATCCCCCCGAAAATTATATGACATTCATTAATAAATTAAAAAGCAACCATACTCCTTAATCATATTACCTTTCATTAACAGATTTCAAACAGGGGGAAAAGTCTGTTTCAGTCATTAATTATATTACTTACTATATTAGCTTTCATTTCATGACACATTGTCACCATGGATTTGTAAAGTAATCCCACATGTCAGGGTATGATTAAGGAGGGATGTGGAGTATAAATAGTAGCCACAAAGGTGGGAACCCCCCCCCCCCGCCCCCCCCCCTCCGCTGCCTCCCTACAGAGTCTGGTCTTCTAGTAAACACCATCAAGACTAATCTTACAGAACTAGATCCACTATGTCCGACGTGAACAGCTATGTACAGTAGTGTGTGTTTTTAAAGGACAGCTCTGCATCCAGAGCACTGTTGCCCTGACATAATGGCAGGTTCTATTAAATTGACTTAGCATTATCTTCTATGTGGCAACAAATGCTTCATAAGTGCATCACTACCTAAGTTAAATATGTAGAATCAATCCCAGATAATTGCTTTGCTTTTGAAAATTTGCTGTTTTTATCGGACTATGCAGCTTTACTGCATCCTATTGAATTCTTACACTTCGATATGACGCTGAATTGGTTATCGCACACAAGGGGAGAGGGGGGGCTACACCTGGTGTACATTAGTCTGCTGAATACCTGGTTATATGTTGTACCTCTTTAATTGCTTTCAATACAATTTTAGGAGAGTTTTAGTTGAAAGTACCAGCCTAAAACTGCATTGAGAACAACACAAGGCATTAAAGCTGAATAGTCCTTTTTGATCCAGAAATCTAAGGATGGAACCAAAGCGGCCATGGATCAGATTCCCCCTATTCCTACAGACTGATGTTGAGTTCAGAGACTCTGGCTGGTTCCTTCAACTAGTCTCTGGACTCAACATCATTCTGTGTCCCCCCTCGATAACCCAGACCACTTTGTTCCTGTAACCTAATGTTGGATTAGCCGAGATGATCGGATGAATGACGTAGAAGTTAGATTAAGAGGATTATTTGAATGGGAGGGAGGGATCTGATGCATTGTGGGTTTGGTTGGATCGTTAGATTTCTGGATCAAAAAGGTTTAGGATGTTTTGTTTAACCTAACTGTCCTGTGCATTTCGATTATGGGACAAGAACCTGAGTTCCAGATTTCAGTATATAGTAAGAAAACAATTCTGTCTGTTTGATAGGCATATCGAATAAGAATCTTGGAAGACAATTAATCGGTGAATATTGCTTCCAAATACAACAATAAAGGGGAACAGAAACCCAGTGACCCTAACCATTTAGAATTTTATATTATATGTCAATATTGTTTAGTTAATTAAAACAAATTAGGCCAGAATTACCATGCTCTGCATTCAAAGGAAAATGGTATGATAGAACATATTAACCATTACTGGGCTCTGCATTTAAAGGAAAATGGTATGATAGAACAGATTAACCATTCCCGCGCTCTGCATTCAAAGGAAAATAGTAAGATAGAACTTGTGTTTATTAAGATTTAATATTGATTAAGCTTCCATCAATTAATTTGGTAATTACTGAATTGGATTTCTTTATTATTATTATTGTTATAATAAGTATTGTCATTGTTATATTTTCACAGGTTTATTTCCTTGAAATGTATGTTTGATGGAGTTAGATACAAAACCCATAACAATGTCGTCACGTGACCAGTGACTAAGGTAATTACTCAAATGTATTTCTTTAAATAATAATTATTATCACCATTGCTACATTCTCACAGATTCATTTCCTTGAAATCCACGTTCGATGGAGTTAGACACAAAAAGCATAACAATGTCGGCACGTGACCAGTGACTGATGTGCTTTGAATGGATGTCTTTACTGCAGGTTAAATGAGTGTGCAGGACAATAATTAAGACCAGAAGTTGCCTGTAACAGTCATACGGAACCATAAGCACATTCTCTTTAACGTAACAAGCTATAAATAGAAACCCAGGACATCAAAGTGAGGCCGCCTCATTGCAACGACAATTAAGCGCCTACCGGTAATGAACAACAGTGGCTGGAATTTACAAGTCTTATCTTAATTACTCACCTACTGTATTATCTTAATTGCTCACCAAGCATTATGTAAATGAGGTACAGCAAATGATTTCGATTAAAATTGAATTGAGATCCATTCACGAACCAGTCATTGTTCTATCCAAGTAATGGCAAGCGCCAGGCTAGGTAGCGGAATGTGCACATTGTAGAAGTCTTTGGTTTGACTCGGCCGGGTATTGATTCCATGACCTGCCGAACTGGAAGTGGGTACTGTACCCGGCAGACCATCCCGGCTGGTTTAGCCACACCGAAGGAACGCCACTGTTGGTAATGGGGTCAGCGATGGTCAGCGGCCCATGCCCTTGCCCTTGCGCACATGACTGGTGCTAATCTTCCTGCCAATAGCCCGACCTCTCCGCAGGCGCACAGAAGAGGTGTTGGCACTGCCGAGGGATAGATACAAACACTGGGGAAGGGCCGAGCGGCGGTGCAGTGTGTAGCAGTGAGAAGGTGTCATAAACTAACCCATATTTTCCTTTGGCTGCGGTATACAAACACCGATTAAGTGTGCTAAGATAACAACGCTGGGTTATTCTATTGAGGGTTGATTACCTGATGGAACTTCACAGATGTAATTCCGTTTAAATTTGTAATTTAACTTTAGCCCTTGTTTATTTCCAACCATTTTTTCCTTTTGTTTTACGTCTTTAGTAGTAACAAAATATATTTATAATAAATCTGCCTTGATGTGTGGGTGTGTTTCGTTATTTTGCATAGCAGTGCTTCCTTCAGCTTACTTCTCTACCCTCGATACTAAACTGTCCCTCTTACCGGCCAACATGCATAATTCAAGGCCGTGGACGCCGGACCTACCCGACGCGCCACCTGGTGAGCTTCTCCCCACTTCCTGTGACATCCCCACCTGCTCCACCTTCCCCAACGCGCTTCCAAGCATCAGGGCGGGGAAGGCGAGGCACAGGATGGGTGCGACTTTACCACCCCGTCCCTGATATTGGGAGTGGAAGCTATCATTTGGAGGACTAGATGCCAGTAGATAAGCGCTTTAATATAAAGTTGCATAGTCCGATGATTTTGAGTTCCTACAATTTTCTGAGATAACTTACATTAGGTTGATCGTTATTATGTACCTTACTTTAGCTTGAAGTAACTTTTATTTTAAGTGGCTAACTTTTGAGATATTTTAAATGGAACCATGCAAAATTAATTTTGGCAAGCTTGCCAAAAGTCTGACCCCATAGGCTTCTGCAGTAACAGGTTCTATTCAATTGCCTCAGTATTCCTTTCTGTGTGGTCACAAATGTTTAATAAGTGCACCAGTATCTATGTTAGATATGTAGAATCAAATTTAGATAATTGTTTTGGTTTTGAAAATTTGATATTTTCATCGGACTATGCAGCTCTGTGGTGGCCGTCAGTGCGTCAACCCCATCAGGGCCTGCATCCGGGTACAGGTGTAATGGTGCGCCTGCAATTACTGTTGTCCTCCCGCAATCAAATTGACTATTGTTCAAGGGGGGTGTAATACTGATATAATGCTACCTACACAGTATAAGTTTAAAACCCTATATATATGCATATTCAGCTCAGCTCATTTACCTATGCATATGTTGTATATACATGACCCATCAGATAGATGGAATCTTACAATCATGTTAAATTCACCTGACTCGTGTCACATATATACGGCATCTTATAATCGTGTGTCACATTATGCATGATGCATATCACATATATATGGAAGTTTACAATAATGTGTCACATACACATGACATATACCACACACATACACATGATGCATATCACATATATATGGAATCTTACAATCGAGACCTATATCACATGATCTATATCAGATATATATGGAATCTTACAAGTGTGTGTCACATACATCATCATCATCATGCTGTCGGTCGCTGTGCGACAAAGACTGCTTTCATTACTTGACGGCCGCTCTCCATTTAGCATTTCATGAAAGCTGCCTGCAAAAGTGTTGAAGTGCTGCTGGCTTTTGCAAGTTACCAGCGGGACTCTCTCGGGGAGCAAATAGAGGTTTCACACCGGCAAGAACATGTCAAGACAGGCGCAAAACTATTTGTCCCTGCAGTGGCTGGTCGGGAGATGTTGGAAGTTCCAATGACATGGTTTTCTGTTTAGGGTTTGCTCCCTTAGCCTTCGGTTCTGTCAAGAACCTGTACCACAAGGCAGTGGTTTACAACTCTGCAAGGCAGGGGGGTCGAACTCCCTGAGGCATTGCTATACCTGCAACACCTGCAACACCTGCATACACATGGCACATATCAAACACATACACATTACGCATATCACATGTACATATGGAATCTTCCAATTGTGTGTCACATACACATGACATACATCACACACATACACATGATACACATACACATGACATATATTACATATGTATGGAATCTTCCAATCGTGGGTCACATCAACATGACGCGTATCCATACACCCTGTGTGGTTTACTTTAAAGTATTCACGGAGTTGCGTGCTTAATGCTGGCCATGAACACCCAGCGCTTTGAACTGTGCTCTACCGGTTCATATAGCACCGTCAACACCTAGATAAAAGATTCTCTCTGTACTTCTGTATTTGTGGTACATGGGTGAACGACAACATAGTGTAAATACGGGCAAAAATAGCTTTAGTATGGAACAGGAAGTAGAATGCCTGCCTCCAATATCAAATGGATAGTTATATCGGCACAGAGTTGGTGAAATGGGAGAGAATGCAAAAAGACAAGATGGCAGCCATAGAATGCCGTCGATTTCAACTTTAAATTCTATTAAACTATATGTTTTATTATATTTTTCAACTCAAAGGTAGCGGGGGAATATTAAGACATATAAAAAGAATAATTATTGCTTCTTAGATTGTGAAATTAGGATCTCATTTCATTTCCCCGCTTTTTTTACCGCTTTTATGTAGGGCTGGTATTCACCCGTGTACTGCGAGTACATGCTGAATCATTTATCTATGTCGACACCTTGCAGGAAACTAGCGATATGCCCGTCGGTAAGCTGGTTCCCGGCAGGGCTGACCTTGACATTGGGGGAGGCGGGGTGTCGAGGAGGGGGGCCCTGCTGAGGTGCAGATACTGCCGACAGCGCCGTGCCGGGGCATTCTGCCGGTGTGTGTGTATGTGTGTGTGTGTGTGTGTGGAGAGGGGTTATGAGGGGGTGGAGGCGATAATTACAATGCTGGGCGCTAACTGAGTCGACTGCATCCGACATGGCCTGATTCAGTCTTCTCTACTCAGTCTTACCAACAATGCGACTAAGTTGTGGTTTTTTTGTGTGTTTTTTGTTGTTGTTTTGTTGTTGGGATTTTGTTAAGGGGAGAGACTGATGTGCTCGTGGTCGGGGTATGAGGCGTAAAGGTGATAATTACAATGCTGGGCGCTAACTGGATCGACTGTATCCGACAGTGCCTGATTCAGTCCTCTCTACTCAGTCTTACCAACAACGCGACTAATTTGTGGGTTTTGGGGTGTGTTCTTGTTTCCTTTTTGTTTTGTTTTGGGGATTCTTTTAAGGAACACTTTACCCCGTAGGTGTGGGTGTAGGTGTGGGTGTAAGTTTGAATGGGAAGGTGTTAAGATATAGCGACTATTCAGGCAAAGAATACACCATTAAATTAGGTGACCAGATATTTAGGTATTTTGGGTGGGTGGACTTTAGGAATCGTCCATGGTCTCCCGCATTGGAAGCGAACACTGTACCCACTAGACTAAGGGCGCTAACTAGGTCGACTGCATGCGACATGGCCTGATTGTCTTCTCTACTCAGTCTTCCCAACAACGCCTCTTAGTTGTCGTTTCTTTTCCTTCTTTTTGTTTTGTTTTGGGGATTTTATTAAAGTTGCATAGTCCGATGGTTTTGAGTTTCTGTCATTTTCTGAGATAAACATATTAGCTTGTTCCTTATAATCTACCTTACTTTAGTTTGAACTAACTTTTATTTTAAATCGCTAACTTTTGAGATATTTTAAATGGAAACATGCTAGATTAATTTTGGCAAGCTTGTAAAAACTCCCACCATAGGTTTCTGCAGTAACAGGTTCTATTAAAGTTGCATAGTCCGATGCGTTGTGAGTTTTCCCAAACTTTTTGAGATAAATATAGTAAATTGATCGGTATGATCTCCTTATCATTACCCTGAAGTGGTTTTGATAATTGCCAAGTAATTTTGAAGATATTTGAAGTAAATGCACTCAAAATAATTTCGGCAAGCTTGCCGAAACCCTCGGGCTGGAAGCCAAGGCTGTGACACCATTCCCAATCTCGCCATGGTCACGTGGTCTACTGACCTTTTTATCAGCCAATCGACTACCACTGCTGGCACTTACATTCAGAATATAACAACTTTCACTATTATCTCTGCTTTTTATTCCTTTCAGAGAAAATTGCTTTTAGGTTAAATTAAATACTTCAGATCTTCCTCTTCAATCGCGCATTAAGAGCTTTTTAATCGACCCAATGACAGCTTTTTAATTTAATTTGCAAAAATAAATGCTCTCCATAGACATAGCATTGCTGCAGCACAAATTTCCCTTCGCGAGTCACGGTGACATCAGCCCGACATTGAGAATACTGGCATGGAGTAAACGCTCTGATTCCTACACTTTCAGTTTAATATCAGTGACACTTTATATGATTAACTGTCAAGTGAGTGAGATAACAACTTAGAATCTAGCTAATGAGAAGAAAAGCAGATAACAGAAGCTCTGCTGAACATAAACAAAGCAAACATACCTGACCTATTTCTGGAGAGTGCTCAGGCTGGTCACATGGTGTGAAACTAGGCCATGACCACCAAGAATCTCAGAGAGGTCACGAGATTGACCTGCATCTTAGAAAGTGAGTGCTGAGGAACATGTCTGGTGTGAATGTAGATTCTTGTCAAATCGGATTTATTCCATAAATACAGCACCAATTGATTAGTGTGGGCTCCAGTATCTAAGTTAGATATGTAGGATCAAATCTAGGTAAGTGTTTTAGTTTTGAAAATATATTTATACCATCGGACCATGCAACTTTAATTGACTCAGTATCCCCTTATATGTGATGACAAATGTCTAATAAGTACACCAGCATCTAAGTTAGATATGTAGAATCAAACCTAGATAATTGGTTTGGTTTTGAAAATTGCATGTGTTCATCAGACTATGCAGCTTTAAGGGGAGAGACTAATCTTGACCTATTGTGTCTGACCTCAGATAACAAAAAAACCTGCACTGAGAATGAGTTAAGATTTGTTGTTAAACATGTAAGGAATACATATTAAAATCCCATGACCAGATCTTTAAAATTTGAATATGCAAAATGTTCTTGAGTCCCGTTCACACACGGGCCTTAAGTCCCTTCAGCTAGTTTGCCGCATCTAATCCACCTCGTGAAGCGGTATACATGAGACAAACTAGTTGAGTCGAATCAGCCCGAATTCATCTCAGCAGGGCGTTCACACACGCGATCTGAGTCGGCTTAGATGAGGCAAACTAATTGAGGCGATTTAAGGCCGGTGTTTGCACGGGGCTTTAGTCATGTTAGTGTGCTTTTAAACCTGGCTAATTATGCCACTATTCTGTTGTCAGCCAACATTGCTTGTAGGTAATCAGTTCAGTTAAAACAGTGCATAGCTATGATTAGTGGGCAGGGCGTGGGTGAAGGTGTGGGTGTAATACCCCTGTCACACTACGACGTAACGAGCGAACGTGAGCCTAACGTGGTCATTTTTCGTCATTACGTTGACGTACGCTGGGTTACGTTATGATGACGTCAGAATGACGTGAGACTGACGTTGAGCTACGTCAGATTACGTCGTGTTACGTCGAGTTACGTCGAGGTTTTGGACATATTCAAAACTTTCGACGTACCTCAACTTGTGCTTATTGGAGCAATAACATGACCAAAACAACTTTATACCCCTGTCACACTACGACGTAACAAGCCAACGTGAGGCTAACGTGGTCATTTTTCGTCATGACGTTGGGTTACGTTATGATGACGTCAGAATGACGTCGAGCTACGTCACATTACGTCGTGTTACGTCGAGCTACGTCAAGGTTTTGGACATGTTCAAAACTTTCGACGTAGCTTGAACGTAAGGGTTTACGTTCGCCGTACGTTCTGTTCACGTTCAGTGAACGTCAATGACATTAAACGGACGTTATTAAAACGTTAGTCACTACGTTCAACTACGTTGCACTACG
This sequence comes from Branchipolynoe longqiensis, assembly GCA_030323885.1. Classification (NCBI taxonomy): domain Eukaryota; kingdom Metazoa; phylum Annelida; class Polychaeta; order Phyllodocida; family Polynoidae; genus Branchipolynoe; species Branchipolynoe longqiensis. Next base: position 64,014,714 of record CM059195.1, read on the forward strand.
TTGCACTACGTTGCACTACGTTGCACTATGTTGACCCACATTAAACCCGGTGGAAACGTCCACGCGGCATAATGGGAATGTCAGGATAACGTCAGGATAACGTCAGGATAACGTCAGGATAACGTCCTGAGAACGTCAGGAGAACGTCAGTTCAACATTTCGCCATCAGGTAACGCAGTTCTGGCGATGGAATAACGTTCATAACGTTCCGTGAACATAATGAAGTTGACCTCTCTCGTTGAATGACGGTATCACTACGCTTTACCGACGTTACGATCTCGTCCACTACGCTGCATCCACGTTCAACTTGTGCACAAATTTGCATTCTACGCCGAGAAGTTCAACGTTCTTCACGTTCTCCCTATGTTGACGTCATTACGTCGTAGTGTGACAGGGCCTTAACTTCTTTATAATTATCATGATAAAACATGACTATTCATGTGTTCTATATCTCCAAACAATTCTATTCTCTGGGAGTTGCGTAAGGCTGAATCCAATCAAGGAGCACTATAGTCAAGCTGTGACTATATTAGGGATATTGAGTCCGATTGACCCTTCTCAGCTGTTAGATTGATGTAGGCAAGCGAATGATTACACAGTTAATTAAGCTTGCGCTATGAAATAGAAGTGAAATATTGCTTAGACTCAATGGTTATTAATTATAAAGTAGGGCTATAAAGACACTTCACGGTAACAGAGTTCCACAAGGAAAGGATCACAAAGCCTACTTTAGAGCTGCATAGTTCGATGAAAATATCAAATTTGCTAAACCAAAATAAGTATCTGAATATGATTCTACATATCCAACTTAAATACTGGTGTGCTTATTAAACATGTGTCGCCACATAGAATGGAATACTGCGTCAATTCCATCGAACCTGTTACTGTAGAAGCCTATGGTGTCAGAGTTTTGATATGCTTGCCAAAATTAATTGTGCATGGTTGCACATCAAATATATCAAAAGCTAGCCATTTCAAATCAAAGTTACTTGAAACTAAAGTAAGGTCGGTTATAATGATGAATTTAATATATTTATCTCAGAAAATGACAGAAACTGAAAACCATCGGACTAGATGCACTTTAATTAATATTGAATATGAAGCCCATTGAATGGGCTATTTGATCCCTAACCCAATAGGTAGGGATCGGTCTGGCCTTAGTAATACAGTAACTGTTTCCAGAATTTGAATATCTTGCTAAGATCTAGCGACTAACAATACACGATAAAATCAGGTGACCATATATCTAGGTATTTTGGGTGGGTGGACTCGAGGAATACTCCATGGTCTGCCGTAATGGAAACGAACACTGTACCCACTAGACTATCCTGTATAATGCTAGGCGGATTATTGCATCTCCTACGGTGAATGCAAGCCAGCACAACGGACAGCTGCTCATCAGAAATTCCTGCCTTCCATTAGCTATGTCCATCATCACCTGATACCCACTAATGGGTTATTTCAGTCACACACATATATGACTGTATACAGAGCCGAATATATAGCAATATATATAGTTATATATAGAGATTAGTATGTATACATATATAGCTTTATTCATATAAGCAGGGTTCGTTTGCCAGGAGTAGCGGTAACTTCTTAAAGAGGCGGCCACGTGACCAGCACAACTTTATTGAGCTACAATTGTCATGATCGAATAGGACTGGTCACATTTGATATATTGTTAAACAATATACTTTCCTGTCCTGATATGAACATAGATGTTACTAGGACACTAAACCCTAAAAAACAAACAAAACCTATTCTCTAGGAGTTATTTAGTACACAATCAAGATTGAACATGTTACTGTTGTTTTACGTCCTAGCAACCTCTAAGGTCAGTACGAGTCCTGATTTGTGGCAGTGTGCACTCATGACGGACTTCATAGTGTTGTCCTACTGGGAAACCAGGTTATTGGCACCATGACCCAATATCCCACACAGTCACATTATCCTGACACTGTCCTAACCAGCTCTTATCCTATCCTATTAATGCCAAGTGCCATGCTAGGTAGTGACATGCATCAATTTTATCAATCATTGGATGGCCCAGCTGGGATTTGAACTCCCGACCTTCCGCACGGGAAGCCTGCACTCTACTGATCGGACCACCGCGTCCGGTCTCAAGATTGGGCATGTTTGTGATCTAGCTGGGCCTAATAGAGTCATTCGACCAGAATGACCCTCCTGAGCAGTTCAGGGTGATGTAGGCCATGCAATATGTACACAGTTGGGTAGGCTTTCCCTATGAGATAAAACTGGAGAACTGAAATATGTCTAGATTCATGGATAACTAATTACTATGAACGAATATTAAGAAGTAGTGCACTGCATACTATTTCACCAACCCCTACATTGATCAAAAGTAAATTTGAAGCCCCTTGAGTATGCCTTATATTTTTTTATTACCGATCCAATTCCGCTAATCCCTTCCTTACATGACGTCACATAATTAACTATTTGAGCTCCAACTAAATAGATCGGATTGAATATCCCACGGGTATTCTTAGCAGTTCTAATTACAATACAATTGATATTTCCAAAATACGAATATATGTGTCATATATGGCGAGTATTAAATGTACGGACTACATGTTTAAATGAGAACAGCAGATCTTTAAAAGACCGGTGATAGTTCCAGAATATGAATATCTGAGTAATATATGGCTAGCATTAAATTTAAGGACTACATGTTAAAATGAGGTGACCATATCTTTAAAAGACAGCTGATATTTCCATAATATGAATATCTGAGTAATATATGGCAAACATTAAATTTAAGGACTACATGTTGAAATGAGTTGACCAGATCTTTAAAAGACCGTCGATATTTCCAGAATATGAATATCTGAGTAATATATGGTGAGTATTAAATATAAGGACTACATGTTGAAATGAGACCACCGGATCCTTAAAAGACCGGTCACGTGGGTGTTTACTACATACACCGCCTGGGGGCGACAGGTAAAAGTACTTACCGTAAGATGTGTGGATCCCATTTTAAGCTTACACGTGTGAGGACAGGCGTTAGCTCTTAACACCCATCTTCTCTGGCCTGTGTGGCATGTGTCAGAACACACTCCTGAAAGCGTTGCTATGCAACCCGAGCTGTTAGTGCTTAAGCTATTTGTGTGTGGTGATTTAACTGTTTGCATTCATATGAGGAGCCTGGTAATTGTCACTGGTCTTTCCTCTAAAGCACCTTTCACCATTCAGAACACACATGTGGATATATCTACGTGTTCAGGTTAATGATATCATTGTTAATATATTTTATCAACACTAACAGTAACACTAATATATATTTGCGTCATTCTCAGAAACTGTGTACCAGAAATTGGTATCCATTCTACATGGCTACCGATTAAGCCTCTCTTTTTTGTTCCCCCCTTTTTTTCCCTTCCTTTTGAGGCGGGGGTAGGGGGGGTAGGGGGGGTAGAAAGGCAAATAGTTATTGCTGGCCCTGTATATTATGCATGTTAGTAAGAGAACTATTCTATCCCACAAAATGTATAAATAAGATATCCTTATATGATTTGGTGCTAAAGTGAAAATGTGAAAATTTGCATATCGACACCATGCATCTAACCAAACGTTTTGTTAACACTTTTTTCTTTTTAACACATGATTTTTTGGGGCTAACTGTATTCAATCAAATCTTGTTTGAATTTGTTGTGTGTGTTAAAATGATGCTATGGATGAATGTTACCTGGTTAATTTTAGCGATTTTCGAAATTGTCCATAAGATCTAAATCAAAAAGTGAAATTATTTAGTTTGAACTCTGACATATGCACAACATGTAACTATAACAGTATAAACATACATTTATTGTATGTACATTTTGTGTATATAAATATATGTATATGTTGTATATATAAATGTTTTAGTGTTACCTCTGTAGTCCTTCCATACAATTATGTATATTATCTATATTGAACATAGATGTTGACAGGTCACTAAACCCTAACAAACAAACAAAACCTATTCTCTGGGAGTTATTTGAATAACTCACACATACTCACCGCCATATGAGAATCATATCTGTACCTCGCCGTGAATATGGCCTATGCTGCTGACACGGCGTAAAGCAACCACCAATCAATCAATCAACATATATGTACCAGTTATAGTAGGTTTCTTAGTACGACGAGTCTGCATAGGCGAGTGCCTCTTGAGCGGAAGGTTGTGGGTTCTATTCCCAACCGAGTCAATATTGGTACTTTCATAAACTTGCCTGGTGCCTGGCATTACTGGGATATAACATGGTTTTCCAAGTGTTATTTGATAATACACCACATTGGATGCCATGCTATATCACGTGGTATTCCACGAGGCATGTATTTCATGACACACTACGGGGTATTTGCCGATGCATCACGCGATATTGCATGATGTCAGGACCACTACCTTTCAACCCCACCCCGTAACCTCACTCAGCTCCCAAGCATCTTTAGCTTACACCAGGTACAGACTAACATGCAGAAACAGGGGTTCTGTCAAAGACTGTTCAGTGAACCATGTTCACGAATATACTACACTGAATACAACATAGTTATGTGTGTATATATATGCTGTATAAGAAATTATACGAGTACAGTTATCCAGAAACCAATTATCTATGAACTGTGTCATCAGTGATATCAACATGACAGTACACCACTAACAGACACTCCTCTAGTCTTCTACTGGTCAGGCCTTCTGCCTCGCCTGGTGGCACCGCCTGCTGCTTACTCCTCGCCTGACTCTTCCTGACTCATGTACCACTCACTCCATATATATAAAAGAATATATATACTAGTACTATATAATATATTATGTGGATATAATAAATAACGGCAGCCCCTTACTGTTTCTCTCTAACCACATTAACTTCCATGTTATTCACTGCGGAGCGGGCATTCTCTGCTCCCCGCCTCCTATACGCCGTGAGCCAACTGTCACACACTCCCTGAAGGAAGCTTTCCACTAGAAACCATAGCATTCTGAAATAAATGCTATATTCAGCCAACATTGTCCCGCGAGTCTTATCCGTGTATAGAATGCCCGGATGTTATCCCATGCACCTTGAGGCGCGCCATGTCGGTGTTCGGACTGTAGTAATGCGTAACCATGGTAACCAGATATTGTATCCGCTGACTCACATACTGAACCCCGGTGTGTAGAAAGAAACCTGTCTGCACGGTGAGCGGGGAGATATTTTCGAGGACATGATTGCTTGCGATTAATATTCAGGAAATATGTTGCCGTTTTTAACCCTTTAAGTTTTAACTAGGATTTTGTTGGGGGTACATTAGTTGTTTAAGCAGGTGGAATTTCAATCATGGACGATTGGTCTTCCTCATTCCACTGCTCCTTGCCCTATCCTAAGAATGTCATGTATAAAATCAAACATGCAACCATAGGCGTGTACAGTGTCTAAACCCGGCATAGAATTGTAACTGCATGATATATTTCGACGAGCCTTTGTGAAGCTAAAGCAGTTCTCCCTCAGAAGAGGTTCATACACAGGCTGCCTCTTGCTTTACTGAAATACTAACATGTATGACTAGCAAATCAAGGAAGCACCATTCAAAAGACAAGTCTAAAGATCGGTCTAGAGACAAATCACTTCCCTCCATTCCACAGCGACATCCGGAATCTTTCCAAGGCTGTCCAGCTGCCTTCTAAGTTCTAGCACAAGTATGGTCCATATATTCTCATCAGCTGATGTCTACGGGAAGGTCCATACATGTTAATGGTCTTCACAATCCTAACAATGTTAGGAATAGGTTTAACCCCCTTCTCCCTCATCTAACTCTCATAAGCCTAATAAAAATATCTTGATAAAATGTGACTGATGCTTCTAGTCTGAAAAGAATTGGCTTCAAGATATGGCTGTGATTGTGAAGGATGGCGAGATTTATGGACCGGTCTTAACTAGGTGAGATTCATCACTCTCAAGACTGAGAGATCAGTTCTATGGTGCTTAAAAAGAGACATTATTCGCCTACTAGCATGGGCATTTTAAAGCTGCATAGTCCAATGAAAACATAAAATTTTTAAAACCGAAATAATTGTGCATGTTATTAGTAACATGGGTAATTCACAGGCGGAGATGGGACACCGCCAGCCACCGACACAGATGCCGCGTATATTCATACCTGCGAACTAACTAACCACCCCCAGCGCCATAGCACTACGGTGGCGCCACCTTGTGTGAAACCCACAAACTCCCCATGTTACAACAAAGCCAAATTAAACCACCTCCACGGCCCGCACTTCGCCTCCAGACATCAACTGGACAACTCCTCAAGCCTATCTTCACCCACCCACCCACACCTCTAATAAGAAAATAACGGGTAGGCTTGAGGGTTCAGTTTCAGCCTAACATCTACTGGGAGGGAGAGGCGAATCCCCGAGGGAATAATTACCATGACAACCACACCTGTATATGATTACCTGTCCTCGACCTGAATAAAGAGCCATTATAGAACACTGTCTCCGCCTGTCTGAATTATCTAGATTTGACTCTGCATATCTAATTTAGATAGATAGCAGTGCACTTATCAAACATTTGTAGCCACATAGAAGTGAATACTGAGGCAATTTAATAGAACTTATTAATGAAGGAGCCTATGGTGTCAGTGTTTTGGCATGCTTACTAAAATCAATTTAGCATATTTGCACTTCAAATATCTCAAAAGTTCGCAATTTAAAATAACAGTTTCTTCAAACTAAAGTAAGGATGATTATAACGATCAACCTCATATGTTTGTCTCAGAGAATGCCGGAACTTCAAAACCATCGGACTATGCAACTTTAAAACAAAGAAAGATAAGATGTCTCTGTATGCAGCGCTATCTTTGTTGGTGGATTCGTCCTATACTTCCCGTCTAGTCTAAGAACGGAACATAAATAACGCGAGTGGTCTTTGCGGAAGGTATTATCATAAGGCACACACGTGAACAAGCTACATTAAACAGCCTTGACATTCCCGTATATAGGTCAAACTGTCACCTGAACCCGATGACATATCACACCACCCGCTAGACACGACAACAGCACGCAGCCCTCGTCAACTTCCGGTAGTGCGCCGGAAGTGGGCTGCGGGTGTGCACACAAAGTGGGACATAAAGTGGTGATGGGAAGAGTACAAAGTGGGACATTAAGTGGTGTATGGACACAGGAGAAAGTTGGACATGAAGTGGTGTAGGGAAGAGTACAAAATGGGACATTAAGTGGTGTATGGAAACAGGACAAAGTGGGACATGAAGTGGTGTAGGGGACGAGCACAACGTGGGGCATGAAGTTGTGTATTGAAACAGTACAAAGTGGGACATGAAGTAGTGTACGGAAACAGCACAAAGTAGGGCATGAAGTAGTGTACAAAGTGGGACATGAAGTAGTGTAGGGGAAGAGTACAAAGTGGGACATGAAGTGGTGCATGAAAACAGCACAAAGTGGGACATGAACTAGTGTCTGGAAACAGCACAAAGTGGGACATGAAGTGGTGCATGAAAACAGCACAAAGTGGGACATGAACTAGCGTATGGAAACAGCACAAAGTGGGACATGAAGTGGTGCATGAAAACAGCACAAAGTGGGACATGAACTAGCGTATGGAAACAGCACAAAGTGGGACATAAAGTCGTGTATGAAAATAGCACAGAGTGGGACATGAAATAATGTATGAAAACAGCACAAAGTGGGACATAAAGTATGTGTGAAGGCAGCACAAAGTGGGATGTGATGTGGTGTAGGGGAAGAGTACAAAGTGGGACAGGAAGTGGTGCATGAAAACAGCACAAAGTGGGACAAGAAGTGGTGCATGAAAACCGCACAAAGTGGGACATGAAGTGGTGCATGGAAACAACCCAAAGTGGGAGATGAAGTATGACCTACTTTCCTACTCGGTCCCATAATCCTGATTGTGAGCTAACCAGAACTTGCTCTAAAGCCAAGTGTGAGGCTAGGTAGCAAAAGTGTCAATGTTGTACGTCAAATGCTTTCTTTTGACATGGATTCGAACTCCCGACCTTCTGCACCGGATCCCTCTGCTCTTACCGATTCGGCAATCGTGTCTGGTAGTAGTGACTTCACAGTAATGTACTGGTCCTCTATATATGTAATATATAGTGGACTAAAGCTTTATTGCACACGATACACTACCAGAGTAACCAATTAGCATTGTTCTTCTGATGGGTATTTAGTCATTACTGAATGCACTTGTTTGCTGTAGTAATGCCCGTTAAAACCCTATAAAGTGTGCACATATTAGTACTGTAGTAGTCTGCACTGACCTCTCAGGCAAGTAACCATATAGACAGGTAGGCATGGGTAGTATGTTGATATCAGGGAGCCTAGGTGGTGTAATAGTTAGCAAACTGGCCCAGAATGCAAAGAGATGTGGGTTCGAGTCCTGCTCTAGGCGCCATATTTCTCATTTTCATCACCCCCATGAGACTGCTTGCCGTGACCATGATCCTGTACAAGCTACGCGCTGTATGGTTGTTGAACCTACCATGTGTATGTATGTGTTAGTGCATTGCTGTATGTATGTAATTGTAAGTATTAAATGATCATTTAAAAGACTTACAATTCCAGGGGGACGAGTGTAGTAAGTAGTCTGCACTGACCTCTCAGGCAAGTAACCATATAGACAGGTAGGCATGGGCAGTGTGTTGATATCAGGGAGCCTAGGTGGTGTAATAGTTAGCACACTGGCCCGGAATGCAAAGAGATGTGGGTTCGAGTCCCGCTCTAGGCGCAATATTTCCCATTTTCATCACCCCCATGACAGTACTCTTTCCTCCTTCCACCCATTAAAAACCCGGAGGTGGGGCAGGGTGGGGAAGAACTTGGAATGCTAGCCTCCTCCTTCCACCCATTAAAAACCCGGAGGTGGGGCAGGGTGGGGAGGAACTTGGAATGCTAGCCTCTTGTTCCCGCTTTTATTTGTGCTTCATCGGCAATTGCACTTTTTCTATTCATCCACACAATAAATGGATCATGCATCCATCTATTTACTGTTTAACGCCCACACATTCTCCCATTCATTGCCAAGCTCAACCAAAGAATATTTCCGTCAAGGGAGACATACGTATTTCCCAGCCCTATGAGAGCAACATTGAGCCTTGTGAGGACGTTGATGGGTGACCACCTGCGAATACCCGGTGCCGTAGACATTCTGATACCGGCTTGTGGCCTATGAAATAGGTGTCGGATAAGCACGCTGTGACATGCACTTGGGGGCGGGTAAGTGGCAATGAGATACATAGTGTGGGGTGTCTGAGGCGTGCAGTTCTATATGATTATAATGTAAGATCACTGAAAGAAAAGACACAATTTCACATATGAGACAGTCTCAAAAGGTGTTAAGCAATATGGGACAAAACTGTGTCCATTGTAACAATCAACATACTATCTGCATATGCATTTGCCCAGGATAAACTGATTTGTTTTGAACATGGTGTTTCATAATACCAATAGAATACATATTGATTTGAAGCAAATGTCCTTGTGTTTTCAGTGAAACCGTTTCTGTGCTGTTTTGTGTCAATTGTTACAATGGACAAACAAAAAAGAAGAGTTATCACCTTTTGAGACAGGTTCATATGAGTAGTAGGCTGTACTGACCTCTCAGGCCATGTGGAGTGAATCGGCCATCTTATGTAAATTGCACATACTCACAGTTAAAGTAGATGAACAGCACAATTGTCGCGACTTACCTAGAAAAAAAAGAAGAAAAAGACACAATAATGACAAATTCTAAAAACGTATATTACGATTAAAATGTAAGCAGTCCTTATTTGTTTTAGCCGAATTCTTAGTGAAGACCCACGATGCAATGCAAACGCGACATCTTTCGGCCGATAATAACGATACCAGTCCCGCCATCGTCAAACATGACTCTCTTGTTTTGATTAGCTAGCTATTCACGTAAACAGTTATCCATGCAGACTTCTGCTAGGACACACTCATTTTGACTGTGCACATGGTATAGCTTCAAACTTTTATAAATGAAGACCACATTACCCGAATATTTGGTTTTTAGGATCCACTTTCCTTGTTAAGTGTACCTTGCCATAGCAACAGAGGTTTTCCGGCACCAACCCGCCCTCTGGCGGCAGTGGAATAACTAATGTTGAAGGTAGGTTCGAACCCCAGCTGAGATAAAGCAGTGAAATTAAAATCTGCAATGTGTCATCACCTAACCTATCGCTCGGTATTACTAAGCTAGGACAATGAACAGTGGTACGGGGAAGACCAGCATTTGAAAACTCGCCTGCTTAATCGATAAATGAAACCCATGAAAACAAGATATATTCATAAATAGTGAGTTCTGGGGTGAGGGTGGGGGGGAGTGTGCAACAGTGACTTCCGGTACAGAATGTGGGAGTCCCGGGGGAGGGGCGTAACTGACACCTACTTAAGGGCCGGATCGACCCTGGCATGTGTTACTGTTAGTGTCGTCACGAGGCAAGCTGTCACCTGGCCACACAGCTCCAACACACACACTACACCATACATATATATATATATATATATATATATATATATATATATATATATATGGATAGTAATAAGACCGTTATCGCGTGTAATAAGATCTGGAGTGCCCCCCCACCATGCGCCGCTCACCCCCCTGCGGGGGGGGGGGGGGGGGGGCGTGACACTCCACTAGATCGGACCACACCTCACACCACCACATCACACATCTAGTACACCACACCTCATACCATACAGACACAGATATAAATATATATATACATATATGTATATGGGTGCTAGTATCACAACATCATTATCCGGGATGTCTATCTGATAAACACTGTAGGGGACGGTCCTTGGATGGAGTATCGGTGTAGAGGGTAGCAGGATGGGGGACGGTGAGCGGGGAGCGGGGGGGGGGGGGACAGTTGATTAGATATTACTACACAGAGTAAGATGTATATCAGTTCGGTTAACCCTCAGCAAAGATCGGCAAACTTCTCGTATATTGTAAATAATGTTATATTTATGGTAATATGACCATTCCTATCATCCACCAGTGATCAAGTGATCGAGATATTAAATTCTTTATTATCTATATAAACTATTATATTCAATAACATAGCTGTATGTCCTGTTAATTTGTCCAACTAGCTATCTATTTTTATGTGATTTGTTTCGAAAGTCCCATGAGTTAAGTAGATATGAGGAAAACCAATTGTTGTTGTTTTCTTTGGTTTTTATTTACATTAGTTGATTAAGCAGGAGAAATCTCAAATGGGAACAATTGGTCTTCTTCATTCCACTGCTCCTTGGTCTATCCTAGTAATGCCACACGCCAGGCTAGGTAGGTACACGTATCAATCTTTATGTCATTGGTTTGACTCAACTAGGTTTTGTACTCGGGGTACATGCACGATCTACCAAATTGGGAGGCGGACATTCAACTCACTTGGATATCCCATCTGCCATCCCGTTTGTAGTAGAAAATCAGTTGACCAGATTCTTAATCCACTTGGCCTAATTCCAGTTGAAACAGATGCTAAAGAAATGGAAATGACTAACCATCTATCCACTATTCGTTATAACTGGTAATTATTTCATCTATGCATGCCTCACACTACATAACACAATCAGTATTCTATGAATATTAATGTATGTAAATGCCCACTGTACTTATTCAAAGTCATTTTACTATTAGTATTACTATATCATCATAGGGCTTAGCCTTATCACAATACCCTTATGTAAGTACTTCTAGGGTTGGAACACTAATGTTACTAAAACAAAACATTGTTGATTGATTGGTGATTTCTTTACGCCGTGTCGGCAGCATAGGCCATATTCACAGCGGTCTTAAATTCAAACTAATCGGGGATCCTAATGTTAAAGTCCCATCCACTTACACATTGACTGCCATAGTGTGTGACTCTCACACACATATGACGCCGATGACCGATTCATGATTTCGATCGCATTCACAGGAGATTTCGCGATCCCCGATCAACAGGGGTTCCCAGTGTAAATATTGCTTAGTATGAGGCGGCCTTGGTAGAGCAGGTATCGATTTTCTGGCAGAGTCTTCTCCGTCCACTCTGTCATACTCCATGCAGTGGAAAGGGCCTTTGTAGCACTTAGATCATCTACACGCAGGTAATATGTGATGTTCTGGCAATACCTGCTCCAAGGCGAGCAGTCGCAATGTAGACTAATGCATGGTCATATATATATATTATATATACATTCTTACGTATATGACCATGCATTTGGCTACAGTAGCCGAATCGCCAGAGCGCAGGCTTCCCGTGTGCAGGGTAGAGGAGTTTGAATCCAGGCCGAGTCAAGCCAATGACTTACAAAATTGATACTTGTTGCTTATGCGTTGACTGCATGGCCTAGTGGCAACACTTTTACAATGCAACCAGCATGAATGACCATCTTTATTTTTATTTTGTTGTTGGTACATTAAATAGTCGATTAAGCATGGACAATTTCAATCGTGGATAATTGGTCTTCCTCATTCCACTGCTCCTTGCCCTATCCTAATAATGCCGAGCACCTGGCTAGGAAGCGACAAGTATAAATTTTTAAGTCAATGCTTTGACTTGACCAGGTTCGAACTCACGATCCCACGATCTACCAACACGGGAGACGGGCACTATAACTCATTTGGCCATCCCGTGTAGTTCTTAGCGATGGAAAATAAGGTGAAATATTAGCCTCCTTGAGGACAGCAGCACCTACAATCTCATATAACCCATACAAAATAACTGGGGGGGGGGGGAATGATACCATTGAATTTTACTTAAGATTTCTGTCCTTTGGCATAATGTTTTGTGACTGTGAGCTTTTACCTTCTTTATCACATTTATAATAAATTGTAAGCTTTTACATTACGTGTAAATGCAATGGTTGAATAATATTGACACCACTCAGAGAACAACACAATACATATATATATATATAGTTGTATGGAGGAGAGTCTCAGCCCTGGCTGGCTCCTAAACCCCGTAATCTTTTATTGAACAAAAATCGAGGGGCAAGTAGCCAACAGGTGGTGATCAGGTGAGATCCTGTGACCTCACAGCCCCAGCGCCTACCTCAAAGCAAGGCACCCACCCATCAGGCTGCTCAAGCAGCAGTCACAGAACACTGAAGCCCATGCACCCAACATTTGATCCGTTCCATAATACCCCGATAATCCTAGGATTATACGTAGACATTATTGACACTACTCAGAGAACAAAGCAATACATATATATATAGTTGTATGGAGGAGAGTCTCAGCTCTGGCTGGCTCCTAATCTCCAAGAAAACACCAAAGCCGCTAGAGCGATGCCCCCGGATCTTCCAAATACATCGCCACCCTCCTGTCCACTGACAGCCTCTCATCCACCGACAGCTTCAGATACGGATAAACCGCGTCAGACTTCTAGTCGCCTCTCTCATGCACTTCCTGCACAGATGCACCACACATCCGCAAAAATGTGCCCCCCCCCCCGTCTTAAACTATGAGTGGAGAAATCCCCGGGGTTCAACCCGCTCACCCCGCACATGCACTTTATCAAGTCTCTGTAGTAATCATAGCTTAATGGGATGCTATGGTCCCCTCTAGGGACCCTAAAGGCCTTCGCCTCCGGTGGAGCTGGACAGTGAGCAATATGTTCGGAGTACCAGTACACCACACACAAGTTTACATTCTTTAATTTAGCCACAGGGATCTTATGCACCCTATATTGGTTCGTGGTAGACTTTCTAACATGCAGCATTAATCCCCATGAATGCAGCACCACATCCTTACACAATAGCGACGAGTCTGAGTTGGTGACGTGACATTTCCTCAACAAGGCCCTGAATGACATTAACATTGCCGCCTTCACTGCAACATGGGCCCAGGTCACATGTTGTCACACCACCAGGCCGGTCGCCTTTCACTACTGGCGGACTATCGAGTGTATCCTGTTCACAGTAATCACTCTTCATAGTATCACAGCTAGAGATCCCAGGCGCCTCACTAGACACACACATATTCCTTATTGCCTGCTCAATAGCCACTTCGGCCACACTTGATGTTGCCACTGCAGCGCCCATCTGGCCATCCAGCAAGTCCTCTAATTGCATGTCGATTGCCGCCTCGTCGGCATGTCTTCCAATTGGGTCAATTCCTCCGGTAGCAATCGGTTCGGTGTGTCTTGTCAACGTTGTGCTGGGCATGCGCTCACACCATGCACCTTGCTGCGACATGCCATGCAGTAATGATCCCACTCACAGCCCTTTACTACACAAGTGTGCTTACTGTAATTGAACGAGTAGCATGCCCTCCTAGATGGGCGGCTGGCCTCTGTACTTTTCGGGCCACTGCCTGATTTGAATGACTGTTTCTTGCGCTCTATGGGCATTATCCAGATTAAAATGGAGGAGAGAGAGCTCCTGATCACACATTTTAAAATTCGTCATTCCTTTTTCCTTTACTTTCTCTCTCACAGCTCTATCATGTCCGCGATACGCCTCGTCCGTATAATTGCCTGTAATCGTGTGCATCGCCATATAGCCGAAGTGACGCATATAGCCTCGTAATTCTCTTTTCGTCATTCCTACTACTTTTGATGAATGCTTGATGCCCCCCACATTAATGCCGCATACATAAATTCCACAAAAGTTACTCTTTTCAAGTTCTTATCATTTGTTGTGCACTTTTTTAAAGAGAACTTACTGTTCTTTTTCTTCTTCTTGTTCTGTTTTCGTTTGCTGCTGCTGAGGCCACTGCTTGCACTGCTGCTGGACTCTTGTGCCGAGGTAGTCGTACTTGGCTCGTCCTCCGAGTCTCGTGACGAGTCGGGGCTTGTACCGGTGTCCTTCGCCCACGCCTTCCTCCGTGAGCGCCTTACCCGGACCAGCCGGGAATGCCCCTTTTCTTCCTCCTCTCTCATGCTCTTCTCTCCACTTCCGCGCATAAACCCCTCTCCTCCTGGTATTCTACCACTGCTACCACCTCCCTCCTTGACTGTCGAGTCACTGATTTCGCACAAGCCTGACTCAACATGGCCGCTCCCTCCTCGCCTGAAGTTTCGGTGTCTGCACATATCTCCGCCTTATTCTCAACTTTTGAAGTTCTCTTGCTTAATTTTGTACATTTGCATGTGTTCCCTGCGGTAGTTTGTGTTCGTCTCCACACGTCGTGCAAAGGTCCACACTCATTACGCAGTCCGTGCAAGCGTTCGTGGTAGTTCTCAGTAGCAGCTTGTACGTCCTCACAGAACAAAAATATCCAGCAAAATAATTTTACAAAAGAAAAATAATAATAATAATAAGACAGAAAAAAGTTTGAACACTTCTCGCCAAGAATATAGCCTTTTCCGCTGACACCACATAAAACAAACACCAATCAATCAAATCAGTCAATCCCCATGTGAGTTGTCAGCACGGAGAACTCCCGATACCGTTCCCTCAGATACTGCAGCCTATTGTTGTACTTGACTTAAGCGGCCTCGGGTTATGGGAAGCCGCTAAGTTGGGGCCGCCTATGCCCCAGAGGCAGATTCCTTTCATCGTTTGTTGGTGTTGTTTTACGTCCTAGCAACATCTAAGGTCATATCAGGATGGGTACCGACTTGTGACAGTGCGCACTTATGGCAACTTTATAGTGCTGTCCCACTGGGAAACCAGGCTGCTGGCACCATGACCTGATATCCCACTCAGTCACATTATCCTGACACTGAGCACACCAGTCCTTGTCCTATCCTAATAATGCCGAGCGCCTGGCTAGGAAGCGACAAGTATCAATTTTAAAGTCATTGGTTTGACTCAACCAGGGTTCGAACCCACGACCCCACGATCTACCAGCATGGGAGACGGACGCTCTAACTCATTCGGCCATCCCGTCTGGTCTCCTTTCATCGTCCCAGATCTGCACTGCTGGGGCCACCTAAAGCAATGACCATCAATGACTGCAGTCATATATGGACGAGGGATTGCTCGCACCAGCGTACTCACAGTCTGTGGCGTCACCACGCGGCCACCAACCGAGGTAGGCGGCAACACAAGGATCTACGCTGACACAGGTGTGTATGTCACGATAACACAACTCACGTCGATATTACACAACGGAGCGGATTGAAATGAGAGACTGACAAAAAAATGGAAGAATAGGAGACACATGGATATACCTCTAAGCCAAATGGATATATTACACTGATATCACATAGCAAATTAGCAACAGAACCCAAATTAATAAGTGACGCAATCAATCAGCAGTGCAAGCCTAGATAAAAGATTCACCCCGTACTTGCAGTACAGGGGTGAACACAAACCCTATATAAAAGCTGGCGAAAGCTGCTTTAGTATGGAACAGGAAGTAAAAACTCTGGCTCCAGTATCAAATGGATACCCATATCGTCACAGAGTTGGTGAAATGGGAGAGAATGCAAAAAGACAAGATGGTGGCAATAAAATGCCGTTAGTTTTATTTTTAAAGTTCCTTAAACTACATGTTTTATTAAATTTTTCAAATCAGAAGTAGCGGGTAAATATAAAGATTTATGTGAAGAATATATTTTGATTCTTAAATTAAGAATTTGCCAGCTCAGTTAATTTCCCCAGCATGTCAAAATTCTTCACCAGTTTTTCTAATGGGTTGGTTTTCACCCCTGTACTGGAAGTATGGGGTGAATCTGTTATCTATGTAACCCATATCAACAGTGTGACCAAGGACAACACAACTTATATCAATAGTCCTCTCTGATGACATCCTCATGAGGTGTCCAGTCCACCGGAGATTCTTTTTTATCAGAAGATCTTCCATAGAGGGCAACCCCGTGAAAAACAAATTCATGGTCGAGAAGAGTCCTGACATTCCATTGGGCAATTGTCAGTAGTTCTCTTGTTTTGCATTGTGTTCCTCCTAGCTGATTTTCCACTGTCGACAGAAGATGAGCTCGAGCAGCGTGGTCCTTTGTAACCCGGGCGACGACCGAGCCGGTATGGTGTTTTGTGCATTTGCAATTGCAAACAAACCACAATCAGAAACACCCGACTGTCTGCACAGCTGGCCACTCAATCTTTATTTCCGATGCCATGAAAGCTGCCTGCAAAAGTGTTGAAGTGCTGCTGGCTTTTGCAAGTTACCAGCAGCACTCTTTCGGGGAGCAAATAGAGGTTTCACACCGGCAAGAACATGTCAAGACAGGCGCAAAACTATTTGTCCCTGTAGTGGCTGGTCGGGAGATGTTGGGAGTTCCATACATCAACCACCCTTAATGCTGCCACAGTGACATGGTTTTCTGTTTAGGGTTTGCTCCCTTAGCCTTCGGTTCTGTCAAGAAAATAACCATATACAACCTAAATACAACCTAAATCAACAATACAATCCACAGTAAAGCTACCTAAACAAAACAAAAATACCTATAACAACACAAAAAATGCCTATAGCAAAACAATCTAAATCAAAAGCACAATGCAAATCGGATACGCATATCAATAGAAGAATCCACAGAAATAATATTTAAACAGCCTAAGTCAATAGTAACATGCAGATCAACAACAAAATCCATATGAACACAGTCCCTACCAATGAAGCAATCGGCACTGATAACAGAAACAACAAGAACCCAACACCAACCTACATAACCAGCAAGATGACCTACATCAGCAACACAACCCAGAAAAAAGCCCACCAACCAACGAGAACCCAACACCAACCTACATAACCAGCAAGATGACCTACATCAGCAACACAACCCAGAAAAAACCCAACCAACCAACGAGAACCCAACACCAACCTACATAACCAGCATGATGACCTACATCAGCAACACAACCCAGAAAAAAAAAACACCAACCAACGAGAACCCAACACCAACCTACATAACCAGCAAGATCACCTACATCAGCAACACAACCCAGAAAAACAAAACAACAACAAAAGAAAACCCACCATCTATCAGTAACTAGCAACACAGCACACACTAACAACCCTCTCAGCTACAAGGTCATTTATGCCGAGTGACACTACCCACAGCCACACCCACACACTCACCCACACACTCACGCACGTACCTGGTGCTTGCTGTGCAGGCAGTAAACGGTGCTTAGGTTGGTGACCGTGAGCTCGGCATTACGACCAGCATGTATCATTGTGACAGCACATATAACAATAATGTCCACTGCACCAGCACTTAACGCAGTCTATCTCTGCTAACCACTACTCACCCACCCCACGCACACGCACACGCACACGCACCCAACCCAGTCCCCACCCACACACATCTACACCCTTACTCAACCCCACTCAACCCACACTCACCAATCGAGCCCCCACCCAAACTCACCAACCCAGTCCCCACCCACACTCACCTACACCACGGCGCAACCCTACCTCACCCCACTCACCCACCCCACCTACACACACACCCAACTCCACCACACCCACACTCACAGCAACCCAGTCCCCACCCACACTCACCTACACCCCTACGCAACCCTACCTCACCCCACTCACCTACCCCACCTACACACACACTGAACTCCACCACACCCACACTCACAGCAACCCAGTCTCCACCCACACCCACCCACACCCACACTCCCAATACAAACCCCATCCCCACTCACACTCATACCACACACACCTTATCTACAACCTACTCAACCCCACCAGACCCACACTCACAGCCACCCAGTCCCCATCCCCACTCACACTCACACCACTCACCCTACCTACACCCCAATTCAACACCACCAGAGGCACACTCACACACACCAAACCCAATCCCCACCCACACCCACCTACACCCCATCTCAACCCCGCTACACCCTCACTCACACTCACCCCACCAAGACTCACACACTCACCCACACTCACACACATCCACTCACATGCACCCAACCCCCACACTCACCCAGCCCCACCTACACCCCTACTCAACCCCACACAACCAACACTCACACGCACCTAACCCAGTCCCCACTCACACTTATAGTTATACAACTCTCACACCACCCACCCACACAACCCCCATTCACATGCACCAAACCCAGTCCCCACTCACACTTATACCACACTCACTCACCTCCAGTGAGGAAAAGATAACTCCAGTGAGGAAAAGATAACTTGTGGAGTACCCCAAGGGTCAGTCCTGGGGCCACTTCTCTTCCTCATATATATTAACGATCTAAACAACTGGCTAGAAATTGAAAACATCTAACTATATGCAGATGATACGGTGGTATATGCTGCAGGCAAAACAACCGAAGAAATAGAAACGAAACTGAATCTAACACTAAAAAAACTAATCGAGTGGTGCCAACTAAATAGGATAACCATAAACAACAGCAAGTCAAAAACAGTACTATTTGGTACCAGGCTAACAAGTAACGATAAAATAAAATGTCTTCTGGGAAACACCGTACTGGAACAAGTAGACAACTACCGATATCTGGGAGTGGATCTAGACAGACACCTAAATTATTACCTCTGCATAACAAATACTATCAAAAAAGTAAACCATAAAATATGGCTACTGGCTAAACTGAGATACTACATGACTGAAAACATGGCAATTAAAATATATAAAGGCATGATCCTCCCCGACTTTGACTATGGCGATATAGTATACATGGGAGGAAATACAAAACTATTAAACAAACTACAGGTGCTACAAAGTAGAGCCCTCAAAGTATGCCTTCAGGTGCACAAAAGATATCCCACAATTGAATTACACAAAAAATGCAATGCAACACTACTAATGAGTAGAAGGGAAACGCACCTCAAAATAGTAGCACACCATTACACCACAAAACCAGGCTACACAGCAACCCCCAGTAGGGACACCAGGCAAATGGTGGCCCCAGTGCTACTGAGAGCAATAAGTAACACAAAGATTTATGAGAGAAGTGTACTGGCCATGGTGGCGCATGCCTGGAATAATCAACCCACACAACAACGGGCAATCAAAAACCTGGACCACTATAAAAGGTTCTTAAAGAAAACATAATACACAACCACCTACTGAAGGAACAATATCTCGCCTGACTGTGGGCGCAGTCACTGCTTGCTGTGTTCTGGCACAAAAAGCAAAAGACAGGCCAGAAAAGATGGTAGATATTACAAATACGGAAACTAGCCCTACTAAGTACTAAGGAATTCTAAATGACTATCACCATAGGGCGCAGTCCGTCTGGGTATGTGTACTGGCACAAACCAAAGCAGAACTGGACAGGCCACGGTCATGCATCCGATTCACCCTGAAATACAAAATGGCTAACCATACAACACAACCATCCCACCTAGTCGCAGTCCTGAAGGGACCAGGGGTGTTCTGGCACACTGGTGTACTATCTAAGGACAGGGCGTGGATGAAAGGATGCTGTAACAAACCACAATGGGATGGGATCCTCTCCCGCAGGCCTGTATGTCATCTGCGTAGATGTACATAGTAGGCTAAGTTATCATATACAGGTTAGGAAAAAACTTTGAAAATTCAAAAAACCTAATATAGAAACTACTAACACCCAAAACCGCAAAGGTTGGCCCGAGAAAGATCAGGTAAACACTCCTGAGTGCGGAACCAGACTAATCCAGTATAACAGATGTCCAGCATTGAAAACAAGAACCCTCACACGAGCTTATACATTATGGGCAGAATAAAAAACTTGTCACAAAAAAAAACTAAAAAAACTCACACCACCCACATTCACACCATGCACACTCATACCACCTATGCTCACCTCACCGCACTGAAATTCACTCCACTCACCCCCACCCACACTCACACACCACCCACACTCACCCCACTCACACTAACGCCACCCAGACTCACCCCGCCCACATCCACACACCACCACCCACAGACCACCCACACTCTCCCCACGCACACTCACCCCACGCACACTCACCCCACCCACACCCACACACCACCACCCACACACCACCCACACTCACCCCACGCACACTCACCCCACCCAGTCACAAACCACCCACGCTTACACCCACCCTAACTCACACCACCCACACTCACACTTACAGCACCCTCACTCACACCACCCTTACTCACACCACCCAGACACACACTCACACCACCCCACTGGCACCACTCACTCTTAGCCATCACTAATCCACGCTCAAACAATTCAGGTGACTTTAACTGTTGCTAGGGCGTAAACCTACAGAATAACGGTAAGTAGAAAGGTAATGTATTGACATTTTGCTCCGTAACCTGTTGGACAAAAAACATTCAAGAAAATCTGATTATAAAGACTTGTGCGAGTATATATAACCACCCATTCACCAAACACGACTGGTGGCGCCACTACAGGGCGACTACCTAGTGAGGCCAAGTTCAAGTTGGGTGACCTTAGTCAATAGAGGTCAGCATTCATCATTCTCTATGGTCGCCCTCATAGGAAAGCTGTCATTGGCTGCTTATTGTCCATTTGTCAAAAGTTCAACTGGCGATCACAATGTCTTCTGTATGCACCCCCCCCCCCCACACCTCTGGCGGAGGAGTAGGAACGACGTGGCCAACCACCCCTGTGTGACTGACGGTCACTGCCTGTTTGTGTCCGTTACAACCAGTGGTCACGTGGTTCCGTCACTCTGGGCCCAGGTAAAGCCCCACTCAATCATCCCATTCTACATAAACGCCCCAGCAATGTCAGCCTGACGGATCACCGGTCTGTGCACGGCGCATGCGTCCACTTTGGGGGCGTTTATATCTTATATGTGCATATATATGTATATATATATTATATATATATATATACATATGTGCTCTAATCTAGTATGGGAATATAAACAATGACACTACCACCATATGTTCTTCCTCCCCTTATAACTGTATTGTGATATACTTACTATATATCACATCAGGGTCTAGTTCTCTTTTAGGCCGTGGTGGCGCCACCTGCGAGTGATCACTATTTTACCTCGGTACTACCCTCTGGCTACTTGTAGTCCAGGGAGAATTTTACACCATCTCATTTTTTATCCTTTTATTCTTAATATTGTAATCATACCATAATGTTTTAGTGCAAACATAGTCATTTTTTGTTTCTCACCCTTTTTTAGTTAGTGAGTAGTCGAGTTGCCAGGCCGCCTTGCTTCTCTAGTCGTTTGTTGTAATGTTTTGCAAACGATCTAGCCGTCTTCCACCCCACGTTTGCAAGGATTCTCTTAACTGAGATTCCTAACTGTCTTGCCTTGGAGACTATGGCTTGATGCATAGCGTCCAGTATTGATGCCCACCTCTTTAAGCACCTTGATGGTCCATCGAGATAGCTTCATGTGATTTAATAAAGCTGACCAGGATCTGTCTGGAATTCTTATTCTGCATGACTTGGATATATAAGCCCAAATGGCTGAAACTACACCAATCCGTTTATCTTCCGGAAAACTATTTACATGTACCATGAACAATGGGTCCCCTGTGCGGTTCGACTTCAGTAATGTCTCTACAAATGTTGCCTCATCCTTCTCTATGTCTAGTCCATCCAGAGAGAGCGCTACAATCGTTTGGCCTCTGTGTCCCGTCACTAGCAGTAATAGCACCACTAACTTGAAACCTAGTTCCTTCATTGATAAATGTATATTACTAGGCCATGACTTGAATAACTTAAATACTACCAACACATCCCAAAACCTATTATATTTGGGTTTGGGCGGGTTTCTTTCATACACCGATCTAATGAACCAGTGTACTAACTGAGGCTTTCCAATTGTTTGTTCATCTATTCTTGGTAGAATAATTGAAAGTGTACATCTTGCTGCATAATTGCACCAAATCCTAAGCCTTCATCCTCTAGCATCCTTAGGAATCTTACAATTTGGGCTATTGTTGGTTTTAATGGTTTGACTCCTTTAATAAGACAATGGAAGTCCCCATTTCTTTAAATAATTTGTGTATAATTTCACCATTCCTTTCCTCCAGGTATGTGAAAAAAGTCTCTCTTGTGTAATCTTGTCTAAATCATATTGTTCCAAATGTTTTCTTAAAAAAGGAATGCCAAAAGGGGTGTCGCTGAAACGTCTCTGTGAACTGTTAGTGGTCCTTGATGTTGTAGGTTGTTCCTTTCTCGTGGAAACCTGAGCATGTTTTTTCCTTCTCAGGTTACTGCTGGTGGCCATGGTTGGGTGTCCCATGCTGGTCCTACCACAGTATCAGTACTGCATGTGTGCGATCCATCTTGATCTTCCTGGCCAATCTGCTGCTAATGTTGAATGGTGGAAATATGTAATCAAATTTATTATTCCAAATTAAAGAAAACGCATCGACTCTCCAGGCTTCTGGCTCTGGATGCCAAGACACATATTTGGGTAACTTTTTGTTGTTGTGTGATGCAAATAAGTCAATTTCTGGTTTACCCCATTTATCACAAATGTGGTTGAAAATATTCTGATTTAATGACTATTCTAGATGGTCGTGGAAATGTTGACTTTTCCTGTCAGCCAAAGTGTTTTGATTGCCTGGAATATGTATATACACCAGACGGATTGGATGGATGAGTTGAGCGTCCGTCTCCCATTTTGGTAGATTGTGGGATTCAGATCCATGGGGTCAACTCCTGGTCGAATCAAACCAATGACTTACAAATTTATACCTGTTGCTACCTAGCCAGGTATCCCATTAAAGTCGTTGAGAAAACCAAATTTCTGGGCCTCATTCTCGACGCAAAACTGTCTTTTGTGCCACATATAAAGTACCTGAAAACAAGATGCCTGAAAGCGCTGGATATTCTGAGGATGCTGTCCAGCTCAGAGTGGGGAGTGGACAGAGATGTTCTCCTCTCCGTGTACAGAACCTTGGTTCGGTCATGAGTAGATTACAGCAGCATAGTATACGGTTCCGCAAGGAAATCATATATTGGGCTGCTAGACACGATCCACCACCAGGGACTGCGCCTGGCCCTAGAGGCCTTCCGCACCTCACCGGTTCAAAGCCTTTACGTCGAAGCCAATGAACCATCACTTACCAACAGGAGAATCAAACTGGCCATGCAATATGTAGTCAAGATAAAAACTAATGCATTGAATCCTGCACACAATTGTCTATTCGAGCAACATGACGAATCCAGGTATGAAGCCAGGCCGAATTACATCAAGCCACTGAGGCTCCGAATGAAACCTCATGTGGAGGCCTTGGGCGTGGATTTGGACGTGGTGGAGGATGCCAAAGTCCCAGAACATCCCCCGTGGTCATTGAGAAAGCCATCGGTTATCCTCCGACTCACAGAACTGAGGAAGTCTGGGACACATCCACTCGAGTACCAAGGACTGCATGCAGAGATTCAAGGCCAGTTTGCAGACCACCTCTCCATATACACTGATGGTTCGAAAGACCAAAGCCGGGTAGCTGCTGTGGCAGTCTGCCGACGGGAAAAATTTGGTGTACGTTTGCCCGATCAGAGCTTGATTTTCACTGCAGAAGCCCAAGCACTCCTTCTCGCGTTGGAGTGTATCGAGGTATCCAACCACACTAACTATGTTATATACAGTGATTCGTTCTCTTGCCTCCTGGCTGTTGCTGGACTGAAAACGAATCACCCTATTCTAGCAACGGTCATTTATAAAATGAACCAACTGACAACGGATGGGTATGACATCCACCTGTGCTGGGTGCCTGGCCATGCCAGCATACAAGGAAATGAATGAGCTGATTGGGCTGCGAAGAAGGCCCTGAACTGTGATCTTGAACCGTGTCTGATCCCTCACTCTGATCTGAAACCACTAATAGCCACCCACATAAAATCCAAATGGCAACATGAGTGGGATGAAAACATTAATAAACTTAAAGAAATTGAACCATCTGTGGGAAAGCCACCACAGACTCATGCGGGAGGTCGGCGGGACCAAGCGGTCCTTAGCCGCTGCCGTATTGGCCACTCGTGGCTTACAGATGCTTTTCTGCTCAAGGGGGAACCTCCCCCTGAATGTATTGGGTGTCAGTCCCCGCTGACACTCAAACACATTTTACTAAGTTGCATTGATTTGTTGGCCCTACGCCAACAGTTCTACACTGCAGACAGTATGCATGACCTTTTTACTAAGGTAAAACAGGAAAATATTTTAGCCTTTTTGAGGGTAGCTGGACTGTACCACCTCATATAGTTTACTAAATAGATTCTATCAATTATTAATAAAACTTTTCTTTTTTTATGGGAATTTGTTTCCCTTGAGCACAAATATGTGATTGTGAGCTTTCTAATTTAATGAGTGTCTATTGGCACATAATTGATTGTCTGCTTTTACATGTAAAAGCGATGGTTTGAACAAAAAACAAACATTTCTCGCCGTGAGTGTGGCCTATGCTGCCGACACAGCATAACGTAACCACCAATCAATCAATCAATCAAAACCTAGCCAGGTGCTCAACATTATTGGTTAGCTTAGTGTCAGGATAACGTGACTGAGTTGGATATCAGTTCATGGTGCTGGCAGCCTGGTCTCCCAGAGGGCCAGTACTAGAAAGTACCGCCATGAGTGTGCACTGTCACATGTCGGTACCCATCCTGATATGACCTTAAATGTTGCCAGGATGTAAAACTCAAAAACCAACCAACCAACTGTATGTCCATATATATACAGATATAGCATACATAAAGATTTGAAAGGACCGAGTCAGCGGTTGGACACCGGTTACCAGAGCAGGGTAGCAGAGAATGGATGGAGCCAGTAAGTGAGGGGCCTTCCCACGCGCTCCTCAAGCACTACACCGTTGGGTCTACCTCATTTAGCGCGGATTGGCTATAGTGCAATTTGATTACAGCAGCCACCTCTCTCCACCCAACATATAACATCAAACATGGGTTCTTTCAGCGCTATAACGTCGACATGAGTGCAGGCTGTCACAAGTCGGTACCTGTCCTGATAGGACCTGAGACGTTGCTAGGATGCCCCAACAAACAAATTATATTTATGCTATATTATAATGATCCGGTAAAATGCTATTTCTCTTAGCACTGCATTTTTAGAAACGGTATACATTGCATACCTGTATATATACCTGTATGTATATGTGATGTATAGCGTAGTATACGAGTATAAATACAAGGGTAACAAGTACATCCTATATTTCCTCTTGCACATTGGTGGAGTGCCCCCCGCCCCTCTCCCAGCTGTCGGGTAAATTGCCGGGAGGGCGCCCCTGTCGTGTCACATACATGTGCATATATACCTTATTTATATATATATATATATATATATATATATATATATATATATATATCGGTCCATGGGGTTATATATGCTGTATAAGCCATTATACGAGTATAATATGCTGGAAGATCCCATCTACTCTCCAACCACTAACTGACTAAGTCGTCTGCTGGTTATCTCTACTCATTAGGTCATCTACTGGTACCACCTAACCTCTCCATGTGGCGCCACCTACTATATATATCGGGGATCAGTGTGAAGCAAGTACGGCGTGAGACCCGGTAGAGTTGGGAGGCGTGAA
Organism: Branchipolynoe longqiensis; assembly: GCA_030323885.1. NCBI lineage: Eukaryota > Metazoa > Annelida > Polychaeta > Phyllodocida > Polynoidae > Branchipolynoe > Branchipolynoe longqiensis. The sequence continues at coordinate 64,041,132 of CM059195.1, forward strand.
CAGTAGTGCATGCTCCTACCCCCTCCCCCCTCCCCCCTCCCGTCATGTGTGTGCGCGTGGAGAGGGGGGTATGAGCATGCACCAATGGCATTCCAGGATTTTTACCCACGATAACAACGTTACCGCCATCCTTATATATTCAAATTTGTATTTATCTGCATCTTATCGCATCAGTGCCGAAGTTCACTTATTCACTTCCTGATTTATATCCTACTGATTTGGTGTCAGGATGCTTAAGGCACCTTGTATTCTCGGGTGGGCACTCATACAGTTACTGACGAGTCTCAATGTTGAATAAAGTTGCATAGTCCGATGGTTTTGAATTTCTGTATTTTTTCTGAGATATATATATTAGATTGATCACTAGTATCTACTTTACATTAGTTCAAAGTTACTTTTATTTTAAATTGTAAACTTTTGAGATATTTTGAGCGCAAACATGGAAAATTAGTTTTGGCATGCTTGCCAAAACTCTTGACATAGACTTTTGCAGTAACAGGTTTGATTAAATTGACTCAGTATTGCCTTCTACCCAGAAACAAATGCTTAATAAGTGCATCAGTGTGTAAGTTAGATATGTCAAATCAAATCTAGATAATTGGTTTGGTTTTGAAAATTTGATATTTCATCGGACTATGCAGCTTTAACTTTGACGATCAACAAGAGAACCGGTGTTTCAGTTCAGCCCCGGCCTTCAAAATTTTAGTGAAAGTTGGAAGGAAAAGAGGTGGTTAAAGAAGTCTGCATGCAACCACACGTGACCAGTGCCAACAAAAAGTAGGCCTACATGCGCGCAATTGAGCAGGTGTCCAGGGGGCTCAACTGAGCCTAAACCAGCACATAAACAAAGGTAGAGAACTACAAACAAATACACATCGGTACAACATAAAGCAAACAAGCAGTGCAGCCTAAATAATATTGGCATAATAGCTTATACATCACGGAATAAGAGCTGCTCGCCTAATGTTCTATTGCCGCTGTTGCAGTTTCCCAGGGACACCAGTTTCCCAGGGACACATCGCTTCTGCATACGCGTCAAAATCGAACAGCATCGTCACTAACCTTATAAATTTAATATAATGTTTTTGCTAAACATGTTTTCTATATGTGTACCGAGCGATTTGTTTGTAGGTAGTGTCGTTTTAGAGATATTTCACTTGTTCTGTATTGTCTGTATGAAGACTGCTCACGGCCATTGACAATGCCTTCAGTTTGACGGTACGCGCAGTGCAAAACGTCAGTTTTATTACAAATTAATAGAAATCCAGAACCCTAACCTTATCAATTTAATATAATCATTTTGCTAAACATGTCTTCTATATGTGTTCCAAGCGGTTTGTGTCTAGGTGGTGTAATTTGAGAGATATTTGACTTTTTCTGTATGAAGATTTGCTCACGGCCGTTAACAATGCATTTCAATGGAAGTGTCCCTGGCAAACTGGTGTCCCTTGGAATCCGCATCACCACCTTACATCCCAACAACAACTGAAATCATATCATGTCATAATATTAACTTGTGAGACTGAGAGTGGACACTCATTATAGCTTTATAGTGCTGCGCCATTGAGGTGCTATGTCGCCAACCCTATGACCTGATGATACCCGATTGAGGCACTAAGTTCTGAGAGTGCACCAACCAGTCTTTGATCTATCCGATTAATACAGCTTGACATGCAAGATAGTGGCATGTGTCAGTTCTTTGTGGGTATTTCGGAAGTCTTTGATTGTGAATTGTTGGTCTGACGACCTGCATGATGGGAAGTGTGTGCCCCACTCACGTGGTCATACCGCCCGGTAGGTGGCGAGCAGGAAGTGGGGGTGTGGGTTGGAGGGGGACAGGGATGGGCTTGGGGGTGGATGTTGAGGGGGATGGGGGGGAGGGAGTTGTAGGTTGGGGGGGGGGGGGGAGTTGGGGCGGGGTTTTATCAAAGCGAGTGCCCAGTTTATTTAGTGTGTCACGCTGTCGGTCATTGAGCGCGGGTTGTGGTGACGGGTTGCGGACATTTGTCGGAGATGGCCGTTCGTACGCTGACTTAACTGCGCACTCTTGCATGTGGAATGGCATACTTTTGGAGGAATAGTACTTGGGAGTATCTTTGCAGCATAATCTTGGGCCGAGGTTTCGGAAAAGTATCACGGATGGCTTTGTGGATAGTGTGGGTGGTAGTGTTAGGGGACTTGTTTGTTTGTTGAGGTTTTACATCTTAACAACATCTACAGTTATATCAGGAGGGGTACTGACTTGTGACAGTGTGCACTCATGGCGACTTTATTGTGCTGCCTCACTGGGAGATCAGGCTGCCAGCACCATGACCTGATTCCTCACTCAGTCACATTATTCTGATACTGAGCTAACCAGTCATTGCCCTATCCTAATAATGCCGAGTGGCAGGCTAGGAAGCGACAAGTTTCAATTCTATAAGCCACTGGTTTGACTCGGCTGGGATTCGAACTCACGACCTTCCGTACAGGAAGCCTGCCCTCTACCGAATCGGCCACCGCGTCCGGTTAGGGGAGAGTGTTGGGGTTACAACGGGGGGGAGTGAGGGGCTTGTATTGAAAATAGGGTTGGGAGTAGTGTTTATGGTAATGTTAAAGTTAGTGGGATAGTGTTCGAGATGCTGCTGGGGGATAGTGGTGAGGATAGTTTTAGGGTATAATCGTGGGAGTATTGCTGGAGGTAGGGTTGGGGGACACTGCCGATGGATAGCATTGTAGAACAGTGTTGGGGAAGGGTGTTGGAGTAATATTGGGAATAGCCCTACAAAGAGGCTTAGGGGATACTGTTGTAGGATAGTGTTAGGGATGGTGTTGGGATAGTTTTGGGGATAGCCCTATAAGAGAGTCTTAGGGGATACTGTTGTAGGATAGTGTTAGGGATGGTGTTGGGATAGTGTTGGGGATAGCCCTATAAGAGAGTCTATGGGGATACTGTGGTAGGATAGTGTTGGGGGATGGTGTTGGGATAGTGTTGGTGATAGCCCTACAGGAGAGGCTTAGGGGATAATGCTGTAGGATACCGTTGGGGATGTTGTTGGGATAGTGTTTGGGATAGCCCTATAGGAGAGTCCTAGGGGATACCGTTGTATGATAGTGATGGGGAGTGGGATAGGGTTGGCGGATATTGGGAAGGCTTCTATTGGGGGATAGTATTGTAGGACAATCGTATTAGATAGCACTGGGATAATGCTGCGATAGTGATAGGGATACTTGTGGGGATGGTGGTGGGTGTGGTATTGGGAGGGAGAGGCTTCCTATATTACCTATGCTTCATTATTACTGGCATTATCACATTATATCCTTCTTCTTGGTTGTCCCTCGGTGGTGATGATGACAGTAACTCATCATTTGTTATGAATATCCCGATGAGTCCAATTTGTGCTTGGAATGTGCAGTGGCATGCTGGACATGCGTGTCTGGCTGCAGTGAGAGAGTCTGGTAGCTGAACGAGACAATATTTTCTCTGCTGGTGCTTAGGGGATATATGGTCAGATTCAAACTGTGCTGTGCACATTACATTAGGAGCAGTAACCACTATCCTGCTGAGCAGACCAGGATATTAATTAACGCTAGGATTACCCAGGCCCGCTTAGGTTTTCTGATCGGTAATCCAAACTGGAGACCAAATGTCCAATTGATTCCATTAATGCCTTTCATGTCATTGCAATTAGATTAAGGTTGATGTATGCGACTCCACTCTGCGATGTGAGTGATGCGAGTGAGGGTGGCGTGAGTGAGGGTGGTGTAAGTGTGGAGGTGTGAGTGTGTGTCTGGGATGGGGTGGTGTGAGTGTGTGTCTGGGGTGGTGTGAGTGAGGGGGGTGTAAGTGTGGAGGTGTGTGGGTGGTGTGAGTGTGTGTCCTGGTGGTGTGAGTGAGGGTGGTGTGAGTGAGGGTTGTGTAAGTGTGGATGTGTGAGTGTGGGTGGTGTGTGGGTGGTGTGAGTTGGGTAGATTTGTGTCGGCGTTAACCCATTCTGCTCTTTTATGCGCAAATATATCAAACCATGGCCCTGGAGATGGCTTTTTATTTCGAACGGGATGTTAGACTATCATTCAATAACTCAGTTACTGACAATTTAGAGGCATGCTGGTTTTGGTGTTGTGTTTTTTTTTTGGGGGGGGGGGGAGGCTGTTACAATTTATTTATTTGCCTATCATAATAAGTCACGCCGGTTTGCTTTAGAGGCGTCGTTAAATAAAACAAACTTTTGTTCTTTTTATCACTAACCAACGTTTTTGTTCTTAATTGTAATTTACAAAGCATGTCAGTAAAACTACCAAGTTCCTGTCAATTATGTTATATTCTTTTGGTAAAATAATGTTACATATTTTCATCACTAAAGAAGGTTGGTAGAATGTTGGTGATTTACAATGTTTGAGTATTGAACCACGTTAACTAGCTATATATATATAATATATATATAATATATATATAATATATATATATATATGTGAACTCCACTGATCGGCCTATACCAGTCCCCGTCCTAATATGACCTTAGATGTTGCCAGGATGTAAAACTACAACAACCAACCAACTCTAAAAGTATGCAGTGGGGCAATGAAGGTACCAGGTTTGATCCGTTTAACTTCGTTCTTGGAACTCACAAACAAAGATGCAAAAAGAAAAGGTTTTACTCATGGGGGGAGGGGGTCGTGGGGATTAGAGAAAAGACGGGGAGAGGACTCTCGCACATTCACTTGCTTCTGGTACAGTCATTGGAGACAGTATTTAGAAGGTACCCATTGGAAACACTGTGCAGCCCCTCGAGCAGCCCACACCCTTCATTCGCCCTGCCACTCAATCCGTCACCCATTCACTGCGAATAGCACACATATATCAAACCACCCCCTGCAGCGCCGTCTATTTTTAGCCTCATGCCGACCCATCCATCGAGGATTCCCAATAATCCCGATCTAAGGATGAATGCTGAGGATGAATTACAGACCCACTCTGGTACTTGTCGCACACGTAATGGCTATTCGCATATATATCAGCGCATTGTGTTAAATTGCTCGGACCAGACGCGATGGCCGAATGAGTTGATCGTCCGTCTCCCATATTAGTAGATCGTGGGATTCAAACCCTGGCCGAGTCAAACCAATGACTTAAAAATGTATACTTGTCGCTTCCTAGCCAGGTGCTCGGTGTTATTAGGATAGGCCAAGGACTGGTTGGCTCAGTGTCGGGATAATGTGACTGAGTGGGAAATCAGGTCACGGTGCTGGCAGCCTGGTCTCCCAGTGGGGCAGCACTATAAAGTCACTATAAGTGCGCATTGTCACATGTCGGTACTCGTCCTGATATGACCTTAGATGTTGCCAGGACATAAAACTCCAACAACCAACCAACAACCAAATTGCTGGGTCAGCCTCGGTTATTGGTGAAAACTAAACCACACTGTAGACTTAATACAATGCCTTTATTAGGAGGAGACATTTTTATCACGATGTGCAATAAGGCCGCAGAATGGCATATTTATAACCTCGATAGAAAGGTTAACAGCTACAGAAATTACATTTTCCCAACAAAAATCCCCACCTCAAACAGGAAAGTCCAATTCTTTGAGAGAATTGCGATTTTCTTTCTATCAAAAAATGTATTCCATGAAGTGAGACTGGCCAGAGAGATGGGAAACCTTTTTTATATTTTTCATATTTTTTAATATATTATTTTTACAACTTTTACACCTACATGCATTTCAGTCTCTACAGTCAGTGAGAGTAATCGTGCTATGTGTTTGATCCCCCCCTAATTCAACCCAAAAACCTTTGTTTAAACAGTGTGTTCCTACATTGTACACTGCTGGACAATATTTGTATAACACTTAACAGAGCTAGTCGGCTCATCGTCAGGAAAACCGGACTGAGTGAGATATTGTATAGCCTAATGGTGCTGGTATGCAGGTATTGCAGGTATTGCAACACCTCAGGGAGTTTGACACCCCTGCCCTGCAGAGTTGTAAACCACTGCCTTGTGGTACAGGTTCTTGACAGAACTGAAGGCTAAGGGAGCAACCCCTAAACAGAAAACCATGTCACTGTGGCAGCATTAAGGGCGATTGATGTATGGAACTCCCAACATCTCCCGACCAGCCACTGCAGGGACAAATAGTTTTGCGCCTGTCTTGACATGTTCTTGCCGGTGTGAAACCTCTATTTGCTCCCTGAGAGAGTGCCGCTGGTAACTTGCAAAAGCCAGCAGCACTTCAACACTTTTGCAGGCAGCTTTCATGAAATGTACCCCCTCGTGTGCATTAAGCCAACATCATACAATAACTGATTTAGAATCTCCATGTTCAATAAATATGTAAAATAGGAAATTGCTATATTGATTTGTTTAAGCATATAGTGTAGATATTCAGTATAATTTCAGCGGTACAGTTAATGAGGGTGATCCGCCATTACAGAGGAAACGGGAGGTGGCGCCACCGTCAGAGCTGAGGTTGAATAGGTTGGAGCAGTAGATGACCAGCCCAGGCTCCAGCACATGGTGACTGAGGAGGGCCATTCTGGGCTATTATACTCAAATAATTCGTATACAGCATACACATATATAATACTAAATGCTTAAATATATATATCACTATATAGATATCAGCATATATATATTGCATAGTTCATTATGTGAATATAAATAACAATTATGATCATTCCACTATCGTGCATTCCTGTCTCCGATGTTTCTGCAATGTTTGTTGTGCCACCTACGGTAGTCTATCGCACTACAACCCGCTGATCGGCAGTCTAGCTTGCGCTGAGGGAAGATTTCCCCACATCAGTGTCCTATTTTAAAACAACTACTAACACACTGTGAGTGAGCCCTGGCTTCCGGTGGTACAGATTCTGACAGCTTTGCCTACTTCCTACTATGGAATTCTGGGAACGTACGCCAGCGTATATATACGCGACAAAACCTTCTCGTGAAAATTACCCACAATTCCCGCTAAGATAAATCAAACGCCATGGCCTAGGGAGTTGACCGTCCGCCTCCCGTTCTGGTAGATCGTGGGTTTCGAACCTCCCGGGTTCGAACCTTGACCGAGTCAAACCAATGACTTAAAAATGTATATTTGTTGCTACCTAGCCTGCCGATCGGCATTACCAGGATAAGGCAAGTGGCAGATGAATGAGGAAGACCAATTGTGTGCGATGGAAATTTCCTATGCTTAATCAACTAATGTACACACAAAAAAGACCCATAAATATATCAACCAATGTTGACAAAACTACATTGAAGACATATTTGCCACATACAGAAGTTTGGATAATTAATTAACTTATAGCTTTATGATGTGATAAAAAATAAAAAGGGTAACATTTTCAAAACCAAGATATCTACCCACATTTGCTCCCATATATCTAAGTTAGAAACTAGCGCATTCATTAAACATTTATTGCAGTTTGGTGCTTCTGTGATGCACAAGTATGCTAGAAAACGGGTAACCAAAGTCGGCATATTGAAATTACCTTACCATATTTTCACTTTAAATATTTCCAAAGTCAACACATTAACATAAAAAGTTACTTCAAATTAACTCAGAACAGGTTATAACGATCGACAGTATATATTTATCTGAAGTAATTGTGGCAGGAACTAGATTATACCGATCAACCGTAGATATTTATCTAAAAGAATTATGGCAGACATTTTTTTTTAAACTCCGGATTGTGTAGCTTCATAGTCCGATGCTTTTGTGTTGCTGTCATTTTTCTGAGATAAATATATTAAACTGATTGTTATAATCTACCTTACTTTAGCTTGAAGTAACTTTTATTTTAAGTGGCTATCTTTTTAGATATTTGAAGTGTAAACATGTCAAATTAATGTTGGCAAGCACACCACAACTTTGACACCCCGGGCTTCTGCAGTAATATGTTCTATTAAATTGACTCGGTATTCCCTTCTATGTGGCAATCAATGCTTAAGAAGTGCATCAACATCTAAGTTAGATATGTAGAATCAAATCTAAATAATTATTTTCGTTTGTAAATGTTGATGCTTCATCGAACTATGCAGCTTTAAGTATTTGGAGTGGTTTCTTTTGTTTGGGTGGGATTTTTAGTCGGTGTTGATTATTTAGTACAACATGGACATGCCGGTTGATTATTTAGTACAACATGAACATGTCCGTTGATTATTTTGTACAACATGGACATGTCCGTTGATTATTTAGTACAACATGGACATGTCCATTGATTATTTTGTACAACATGGACATGTCCGTTGATTATTTTGTACAACATGGACATGTCCGTTGATTATTTTGTACAACATGGACATGTCCGTTGATTATTTTGTACAACATGGACATGTCCGTTGATTATTTAGTACAACATGTACTTGTGTGCTGATTACTTAGTACAACACGGACTCTCCTCCAGGGTTGCCTCGGGAAGCTGTCAGCATTATAAACAGTCCGCCGACCCCCATCCCAACCTGGTGCCGTACCCGAGGGCGTATCCAGGACAGTTACAGAATGGAAGGCACCATGGCAACACAGTAATAGTGAGCGCGGATCGATTATAGTCCTTCTCCACAAACATCTAATAGACATTTTTTCCAGTGGAGCATGCGCAGTGAGCCGCTATCTACATTAGTTCTTGCCACTGCCACCAGAGGGAAGGTTGGTGGTGGAAATCTCTATAAGACCTTTTCCCACATGCTACACTGTGAGAGCTCTTACCCACACCATTAGTTCGTCCACTGCCGTCAGAGGGCGGCTTGGTAGTGAGCTTTCAGACTTTCTCCACCATCGACCATAGCTCGCCCTTCTATCTTCAGTTCTCGGCTGGTTAGCGATGTGCATGTACACTTTTCCACCCACCCGCCCTACTCACTGTATATTGTTATTTTCTGATAGGTCTGATGTTCACGTGCTCCTATATCCACTAGATAAACTCTCAGCCAACCAGTCCCTACTCTCTCCTACTCCTAGTAAGTCAATGAATGCACACTAGGTGGCGACGAGAACCAATTGTGACTTTTGAGATATCCTGTATAAGTCCTTGGTTCACAGTTGGCCGCGAGTTGATTCAATTACCTCCCGCATGAGAAGCGAGTGCTCCACCCAGCCTATGAGCTGCTCACTGAACCCCATGTAGCTGTAGAACCCCCGCCGAGCAGCTCCCGGTACACCGGACCCACCGGACCGTCCACCCGCCCTCTCCAGAGATGCCAACATTGTGTGACCAAAAATAGCAAGATTTACCAAAAATATGAATATTTTTACATTTCACCACGCTCAGGCAACCTTGTTTCACCCTTTATAGACTTTAAGCACCCTTTATAAACTTGTTCATACAAGCCCACCATGTATCCCACCATGTGTCGATGTGTCATTTACTAGGCTCTGCTTGCCACCTTGCGGTGCTGATGTCTTTAAGCTGCTGTAAGTAGCTGATGTTGCCTTTTATATTAGCTGATTTTGTTGTAGGTGGGTGAGAGTGAAATTGGGGAGATTTGCACAGGGAATCTTAATATCGAAAGACAGTAGCTAAAATCGGAAGTCTTCCTACAAAATCTGAGCCGTTGGCATCGCTGCCTGTCCACTCACACACCCGGAGTGTTAACTGTTCATACCGAGCGCCAACCACGAGGGTGGAACTGGAGCTCAGACCGGACACCCTGCTCCACCTCCCTGCCTCCCTTCGCGTGTTGCGCAGGTTAGCGGGGTGGAGGAGGGGCAGAGGAGAGATTAAGGGATTCCCGGCGCTTAGCGAGCGGCTGCGTGTGTCGGGCGGGTGGGGGGGGGGGGGGGAATTCCCTACACTTAGCGGGCTGGGGTGGGGAGGGGGGATGAGACGGAGGAAAGGGGAGAGGGGAAGGCGAGGAATGGAGGAAGGGGGTTAGGATTGGAGGGGAGGAAAGGGGAGGGGAGGAGAATAGGGGGGGGGGGCGAGTGAGGACGGAATGAGGGGAGAAGGGAAGGTGGTGAAGGTGGTGGAGGAGGAGGGGGAGGAGGAGAGGAAGGAGGATGGGGGGGGGAGGTAGAAAGGGAGCACGGGAGGAGGAGGAAACGTCGAGGAGAGGGGAGGGGGGAGGAGAGGGAGGAGGGGGAGGAGGGAGAGGAGCAGAGAGGGGGAGATGGGAAGGACGGGGAAGGGGCCGAGGGCGGGGGGGGATGGTATGGTAGGAGAGGAGGGGAGAAGGAAAGGAGGAGGGACGGAGGGAAAAGGAGAAGAGGAAGGGGGGATGGGTGGCAGAGGGAGATGGGGAGAGTGAGAGGAGAAGGGGGGGAAGGGGAGGGGAGGTGGAGAAGAAGAGGAGGATAACAGGACAAGGAGACAAGCGGAGGGAGAGGAGGGTGAAGAGCAGAGAAGTGGAGGAGGGGAAGGAGAGAAGGAGGGGTAGGCGGAGTGGGGAGGAGGGGGGCATAAGGAGGGGGGCAGTAGGAGGAGGGGAGGCGGGGAGGAGAGGGGAGGGGGAGGGAGGGCGATAGGGGTGGAGTAAAGGGAGTAGGGGAGGGGAGTAGGGAGGAGGGGAGGGGTGAGGGGGATTAGGGGAGTAGATAGGGGATTGGGAGAGGGGGATGGGGGAGTTTCCGATGCAATGAGCTGCTCGGCGAGCTGTATACAGGCGTCGAGATGAGGGGCTCAATGAGGATATCCAATGGGGCTAATCCCGGGAAGCTACTTCATCATGGCTTCACCACACTAAGGCAACCTTGTTTCACCCTTCATGCCACTTTGTCTCACTGGGGCCACATGCATGAAGCAGTGTTAGCAAGCCAAAAAGCGTTTAGACGGGATTTCTGGTTTAGCGCCGAAAAGTCCGTATGCATGGAGCAGTGTTAGCCCTAAAACCACAAGCTTAAACTAGGTTAAGCAGAAAATAGCTGGTTTACAGGCGGTGTTAGTTATCAAATCTATTCAATATTTAACAGAATTAGCTACCAAATAAGTGAAATTTGACCAATTTAACCCTAAATTCGAAGCGTTATTAAGACTACCGCCGCATTAGCGGCGATATTAATAGTTATATTTTCGAATCGACGAAGGTACAGTAAACAAACCCGCCACCGCCGCCAGTATGGAACGCGACGTCGATGCGGCAGCAGCGGCGATTTGTTTACATTATGTTCGTCGATTCGAAAATATAACTATTAATATTGCCGCCAATGCGGCGGTAGCCTTAATAACGCTTCGAATTTAGGGTTAAATTGATGAGATTTCACTTATTGCGTATGTAATTCTGTTAAATATGATCGCATTCAATAGATTTGAGCCTAATATATGGCTACAAACGCAGAGGGATTTCCCAAATCTATAAATACATTCACATTTAGCTAACACTCACCGTTTAGGCCGCCATGCATACGTTTTCGGCAACGCCGATAAACGGTGATAGCTATACAGTGTAAGAGGGATAACACCACACGCCGCTAACACTGCTCCATGCATACGGGCCCTAGTTGTCACTGGTCTTGGCATATACACTTCATTTTTGTCATGAATTAATTTGACAGAAATGCGTTTATTTTTGCTGATTGGATTTTTAGGAATAAGTTATTTCTTAACGCAATAGTACTGGTCTTCTGGCCTTGACTAGTAGTTATGTGTGGTATGAGACTCATTATGCAAATATTATTGTAAAAACGAGAAGGATGGTAATTGGTGGTGGAATTGGTTGAGCAGCTTGGAACCCGCCTCGGTCTGCAGCAAAGCAGGTCAAGTAAGCTGCAGCTGTTTTCTATAACCGGTTGTAGGCCTGGTGCATTTCAATTGGTCGCTCGGCCGGGGTTTGGACGACGAACTCCGATCCCGTGCCCTGCCACCCGGTAAGTGAGCAGCCAACTACTTCATCTATTTAGCTATGCTAGTAATTAATGACGTAATAATACATTGCTAGGACCCTTAACCCCAATATGACCCCCAATAGCCGATATCTACCGTTTGTGCTGGGGGGCCATTAAACAAACAAACAAAATTTAACCCCAATAGACCAACGCGAGATATGTAGCCAATACCCTTAGCGCCAAGTGTTGGTCATCTGGTGCTGTGATTCGGTGCCCACTTTATACCACGTGACGATCTGCGAGGCGATCCCAGCGCCCCCTGTGGGGAGGCAGGATTCACACGACAGTTATGCAGACACTGAAGGCATTCTCTGAGCTGCTCACCATACACTAGAAGTTTCCCCATCCCACCAAGGGGACAAAGCGCCTGGTTAGACTGCAGCCTCACGTGCGGAAGATCCGGAGTTTGATTCTCGGTCGAGTCAAACCAATGACTTATCAAATTTATACTTGTCGCTTCCTAACATGGTGCTCGGCATTAATAAGATAGGGTAAGGACTGGTTAGCTCAGTGTCAGGATAATGTGACTCAGTGGGATATCGGGTCATGGTGCAGGGGGTCTTATTTCCCAGTGGGGCAGCACGATAAAGTCACCATAAGCATGCACTGTCACAAGTCGGTACCGGTCCTGATATGACCTTAGATTTTGCCAGGATGTAAAACTCCAACAACCAAGCAACCGACAGATCGACTCGGCCGACTGCTGATAGTGATACCGATCTGGCGGCCCCTCACCCGGGCAGCTGAGACTTGCCATGAATCAAACCCGCCCTGCCGGTCCTCTTCGCACACCGAGCTGCTCACAGGTACACAGCTCACTGAGAGACATGGACACGCGACAAATTGCTCGCGATGACAAGATGAGAGAAAGTTCTGCAGCAAAAAGAGCCGTGGCCTCTCAGTCATGCTGAGCCTGTGCCTTCTCACACACTGTGGTATTTAGCACCGCACAGAGCTCCTCAGCACACACACTACACCGCTCGTTACCAGACACAAAGCTACTCACCAGACACTACACTGCCTAATACATACACTGAAATGTTAGCACACACTACACTGCCTATTACAGACACTGAAATGTTAGCACACATACTTCACTGCCTATTACAGACACTGAAATGTTAGCACACATACTTCACTGCCTATTACAGACACTGAAATGTTAGCACACATACTTCACTGCCTATTACAGACACTGAAATGTTAGCACACATAATTCACTGCCTATTACAGACACTGAAATGCTTAGCACACATACTTCACTGCCTATTACAGACACTGAAATGCTAGCACACATAATTCACTGCACATTACAGACACTGAAATGTTAGCACATACTTCACTGCCTATTACAGACACTGAAGTGCTTAGCACATATACTTCACTGCCTATTACAGACACTGAAATGTTAGCACACATACTTCACTGCCTATTACAGACACTGAAATGTTAGCACACATACTTCACTGCCTATTACAGACACTGAAATGCTTAGCACACATACTTCACTGCCTATTACAGACACTGAAATGTTAGCACACATAATTCACTGCACATTACAGACACTGAAATGTTAGCACATACTTCACTGCCTATTACAGACACTGAAATGCTTAGCACATATACTTCACTGCCTATTACAGACACTGAAATGTTAGCACACATACTTCACTGCCTATTACAGACACTGAAATGTTAGCACACATAGTTCACTGCACATTACAGACACTGAAATGTTAGCACATACTTCACTGCCTATTACAGACACTGACATGCTTAGCACACATACTTCACTGCCTATTACAGACACTGAACTGTTAGCACATACTCAACTGCCTCTTAGAGGCACTGAAATGTTAGCACATACTTCACTGCCTATTACGGACACTGAAATGTTAGCACACATACTTCACTGCCTATTACAGACACTGAAATGTTAGCACACATACTTCACTGCCTATTACAGACACTGAAATGTTAGCACACACTACACTGCCTATTACAGACACTGACATGTTAGCACACATACTTCACTGCCTATTACAGGCACTGAAATGTTAGCACACATACTTCACTGCCTATTACAGACACTGAAATGTTAGCACACATACTTCATTGCCTATTACATACACTGAAATGCTTAGCACACATACTTCACTGCCTATTACAGACACTGAAATGCTTAGCACATATACTTCACTGCTCATTACCTCCACTTGAGCTGTTCACCACATACACACTCCTCTAACCATTACATACACTGAGCTGCTTATCATAACTCACAGAATGTTCTTTCTCGCACATGGAGTTCCTTAATAAAACACAGTGATCTTATCTGACTCAAACTGAGGGAAGACCGGGGAGGACGGAATAAAGTCACACTGAGCTGCTCTTTCAAACACTAACTTGCTCACCACCAACCACTCAATTGTTCACCCTCTCACACTGTGTTGCTCTCAATCACATCTAATCACAACCTAATCTCTTCCAAAGACCAAGGTTCTCCCCACCACCCACAAACTCAAACCTCCCCACCCCACACTTAGCTAGTCTGCACCACACACGAAGTTAACCCCCGACACACTCTATAAAAAAATGGTTTTAATATATTTACCGACCCCTCTAGAGCGCATTGATTTGTATCATCGGCTATTGTACGCCAATGCCCCCTTTACACACACTAACACCTAATCCTCTCTAATACACATTGCGCGCTCTTCCCACTCACTGAGCTAATTCTACCAAACTGTGCACCTAGCCAATCCACTCCACCCCCTAAATTACACCCCCACCACCATTACCACCACATCACAAGTCCCCAAGCGTCATATTACATGCTAATCTAATTACACAAAAATACACACAAACTCCCAGACCATAACAGCCTATCAGGACAGTTTATAGGTTAGATGCTGAGCACAATCTGTCGGTAGGTTATAGATGCTGAGCGCAGCAAAAAGGAAGTCAACGATAGAAGACAATGCCGCTTGCCATTACATGTATGATGCTAGCGCAATAACTAGTTATTTTAATGGTCCTAAAATGAGCCTATATGGGATTTAGGAAATCGGTTGTTGTATGTGTTGCTATGATACCAAATGCTATCAGAATTTTAAACGTTAGGAAATCGGTTGATGTATGTGTTGCTATGATACCAAATGCTATCAGAATTTTAAACTAACACTCCCATACCCAAATCCAGTGCGAGCCCCTACTCACCCTCAGTACTGTACCGGGCGCGGTGGCCTAATCGGTAAAGTGAGTCAAACCAATGACTTTAACATTGATACTTCTCGCTTCCGAGCCTGGCATTCAGCATTAATAGGATAGGGAAAGGACTGGTTAGTTCAGTCTCAGAATAAGGTGACTGAGTGGGATATCGGGTCATGGTGCTCCCTGCCTGATTTCCCAGTGGGGCAGCACTATAAAGTCGCCATGAGTGCTCACTGTCACAACTCGGTACCCGTCCTGATATGACCTTAGATATTGCTAGGACGTAAAACAACAACAAACAAACCCACAGCACTGCTGCTGTCCACCCCTTCCTCTACTGACCACCTCACCCCCTCGCCCCGCCACCTACTGCCGCCGACCTGCTGTACACCAATGGCCGCTCTGCCGACATCCTGCCACGCCCATCTACTTCCGGGGTACCCCCCAGCTGTCACTGACCACGCCCCGGAAACCAGCCGGGATGGGTGGCGGATCGTGCTGCGTCCATGATTGACACCCTTCCATGTCCTGCCCGCCCCTGCCCCACCCCCCTCACCCACTCATCAGCTGTCACCCAGCTGCGGCCCTGACATCTCCATCTCCTCCCCATCCCTCACGTCACGTGACCGTCCCGGCAGGCTACGCATGCGCAGAAGTGCCCCATTCCGTCTCTCCACGCAGGGGCAGAGGAGGAAGCAAGAAGGTGCTGCCTATGCACATTGCAGAGCAAGCTGTGTACTCCAATAGTGGTGAAGCATATATGGAGCGCTCTGCACACAAATGATGATTTGAAATATGTGATTTAATGGCGATGACGGTAGGAGGGGGAGAGAACAAGAAGAAGGAACACGGGAAATGAGAGAAGAGTGGACGCACGAGAAGGGGAAGGAATATCAGGAGGTATAAAGAATGAGGAGGGGAGGAGGAAATGAAGAAGACGAAGAATGAGGAGGACAAGAAGAAGACGAAGAATGAGGAGGAACAAGAGGAGAAGTAGTAGTTAGAGATGAATGAGGTTGAGAGGGAAAGTAAAAGAACAAGAACAAGAACAAGAGGAAGAAGGAGAAGAGAGAAGGGTAGACTACTATTTGTAAATAGAGGATGAAGTTGAAGAAGAATAAGGATGAGAAAAAGCATCAAATGAAGAGAAGGAAAAGAGGAAGAAGACGAAAAGAAGAAGAACAGGAAGAGAAAGAAGAACAAGAAGAACAAGAACAGACGGGAACTAGAAAAACGAACAGTAAAATGAGGTGGATGTGAAATGACCGAAAATGAGGAAGAGACACAGAAAGAGAAGATGGAGAAACCTTCGTATAAGTCTATAGTTCAACTGGAGACAGAAAGTTATAACTCTGGGTGGTGGGTTTTTCACTTTAAAGAACACAAAGCTCGGTGAGACAGACTCCTTCGATGTCAGGTGCCTTTACATATGGGCGGTTGTCACAAAGTTGCACATAACTCACCCGGTATCTCTGGTGCTGCCTCTTGCCGCCGTCTCCTTTCACCGTGCACACTTTTACTACCACCCCTAACTTCTCACTTACTGCCCAACACCTCCCACCTCCCACCGCCCCTCCTCCGCCCCTCATCCTCCTCTCCCCGGGCTTTCCCCCCGGCTTTTCCCCCGCCCATCCCCGGGCCCTCCCCCGCCCCACACTCGGCTTCTTCCTCACCCATCACCCCAACATCTGGTATCACCTCTCAGATCACATCCCGAAGCTGTATGCCGAGTGCGCAAACATGAGGACGATGTCCAACTAGGAGTGGGGGAAGGGTCAACTTCCTGATACAAATGACCATTTTGTAAGCCTTTGGTTTCACTCAACCCGGTGTCGCAGTTTCAGCTCCCGGTCAGTTTCACCTGCCTTTCAGTTGCTTCTGCGCAGATTCCCTGATGCCTTCAAACTGCAGCATGTGGCAGTTTCACCTGCCTTTCAGTTTCAGCTGCCTTTCAGTTTCCGGCGTACTCTGTTGCTGTTGTGTATTAGATATCTATGTGTACCTAAGGCTATCTCTGTTAAAGCTGTATGTGTATAATTAATATTTGTTATTGTCATTAAACATCATCGATGAGTTTGAGCATTGAAATCAAATCAAATTATTTGGCAGGAAACGGCCGTCGCATAGTGCGCGGACGTGCACATACCTAACTATAGTGACATTGACAATGAAACGATCACTGCAGAAAACTGCAAAGAGACAATATGTTTATCAATCGGATATATGGTTAGCACTTATCTCTTAGTGAACTGTCTTGGGCCACAGTTGTAGTGAATATCCAAATAAGTTTTAGCGAACTGTCTTAGCTGACAGTTTGAATCTGGGTGGATTTTGATACATGCACAGGCAATGCTGTTAGATTTGTATGCATGCGCAGATGCGATGCGCACAGCGGAAACTGACAGGGAGCTGAAACTGCGACACCGGGACGATATAATATTTTAGCCTGGTACTCAGCATTACTAGAATAGGGCTAGAATTGGTTGGCTCATAATGAGTATAATGTGACTGAGTCGGATATTATGTCATGGTGCCAGCAGGACTGTCTATGTGTGGGTTGGCATTATAATTCTTCAGACGTGAGTATTCACTGCCACAAGTGATATATGATATCCTGATATGACATTGTATATCGTCGGGATATGAAATGAAAAATGAATAAATGAATAAATGCCCCACACACATTCACCCATGCACTCCCCCCCCCCCACACACACATGCATTATCCACACGTATCCACAGGTGAAACACTCGCACTGTCTAATCCACACCAGACCCATCCTCTTTTCCCCAGCCACCCACCTTCATAAAACACACACACTTATACACGAACCCCTTCACCCCTACCTTCACCCCACTACCACTCCCCCCCCCCCCACCTCTCCGCTGACACCCCCGCCCTCCCACCCTCCCCTCCACCCTTCCACCTGCTGCCACCATCCAATGACACACTCCCTCCTCCACCCTCGACTTCATTCCTCCGCCCCCCCCCCCCATACACACTGACCACTGACACACCCACCCATTCACCCCAGTTTCATCCCTCCCTACCCGACAAGACGAAATGGCCGAACGAGTTGAGCGGCTGTCTCCGGTTTTGATAGATCGTGGGATTCGAACACACGGGTTCGAACCCTGGTCGAGTCAAACCAATGACGTAAGAACTGATACTTGTCACTTTCTAGCCAGGTGCTCGGCATTATTAAGATAGGGCAAGGACTGGTTGGCACACACTCACCCATTCACCCCCATCCATCCCCCCCCCCCCACACACACACTCACCCATTCACCTCAGCTCATGTTGCGAGGCGGCCTAGGATCGATGTGGTGACTAGTCGGCCATTTCTTGTCTAAGCTATGGCTGACCTGGTCGATACGACGATCACAGCGTCGATCAACGGTCTGCCACTAGGGGGCGGCACACTACTGGTACCGGCAACCTCACCCATACACCGCCCCATTCCCACGTATGGAGGCTCCCACCTGTGTACCTGCTCCATGTACCGCTACATTACACCACGGCGCCTAGTCATAGTATACTACAGTATATAGATGTACCTAACAGTACATCACAGTACTGCAACGGTACGTCTAAGTAGAATACAGCACACATCTATACATAACAGTACATAACAGTACATCACAGTACCTAACAGAAAAGCACAGTGTCGCAACAGTACATCTAAGGAGATTACAGTATATAGCTGCACCTAACTGTAAATCACAGTACTGCAACAGTACATCTAAGTATACTAAAGTATATAGCTGTACCTAACAGTACATCACAGCACTGCAACAGTACATTTAAGTAGATTACAGTATATAGATGTACCTAACAGTACATCACAGTACTGCAACAGTACATCTAAGTATATTACAGTATATAGCTGTACCTAAGAGTACATCACAATACTACAACAGTACATTTAAGTATACTACAGTATATAGCTGTACCTAACAGTACATCACAGTACCTAACAGTACACCAAAGTACCGCAACACTACATTTAAGTAGAATGCGGTACACATCGATACCGAACAGTAAATCAGAGTACTACAACAGCACATCTAAGTAGAATGCAGGACATATATGTACCTAACAGTGCCTAACAGTAGATCACAGTACCACACCGGTATATCTAAGTAGACCACAGTACATTTATGTACCTAATTGTTCATCAGCGTACCGAAACGTACATCTAAGTAGACCACAATATATATATATATATATATGTATCTAGCAGTGCCTAACAGTACATCACATTACCTGACAGTAGGTATATGTACACTACACTACATATGTGTACCTAACAGTACATCACAGTCCCTCAATGGTACATCTAAGTAGACTGCAGTAACTATCCTGTATCTAACAGTAACAGTACATCACAGCACTGCAACAGTGTATCTAGTTAGACAACAGTACATATCTGTACACAACAGTGCATATGTGTACACTACAGTATATCATAATACTTAATACAGAATACGTCATGGCTATTCCATTCTACCGTGAAGTGTACATTGCAATAATACAGCCCAGCTTAAACATCTCATGAATGTGATTCTACAGGTGGATAGCATTACCCGCGAAAGTAATCATACTGTTCAGGTTGAGTTAGTCACAGCAGACGACATTTGGGAACAGCACACCACATTTACTCATACCAGTTGACATTTGGTCACAAGTGATAATTGGCAAAGCAGACGACATTCGCTCATAACAGATGACATTTGCTCAAATTTGGAAGCAATCGGTCACAGCAGGTGGTATTTACTTACAACAAACCTTTAACCACATCCTAACATCCAATATTTAGATGCACCAGACGATATCCAGGTATTTAGATTACTTCCCTAAGACGACATATTATCTAAGAGTCATTGATACCCCACTCCTGACCCGCATAGAAAAGGGGCGGGAAAACGGCATGCTGGCACGCTAATAGGGCCGTCCTCCAGTAAGGTCTGCTGGACTCGATCCAACGCAATTGACACCGCCCGGTCCAACATCAAGAGAAACACACCCACAAAATAACCACACTCTTAAAACAGAGACGGGCAACTAAAGGTGACAAGCCTTCATGTCACTACAACAAAGTAAAGCAATAATTATCACAATTTCCACAATTATCACAATTTCCACAATTATCACAATTTCCACAATTATCACAATTTCCACAATTATCACAATTTCCACAATGATCACAATTTCCACAATTATCACAATTTCCACAATTATCACAATTTCCACAATTATCACAATTTCCACAATTATCACAATTTCCACAATGATCACAATTTCCACAATTATCACAATTTCCACAATTATCACAATTTCCACAATTATCACAATTTCCAACAGGAATAGCCCCGGCCGATCAAAGTAAGGTGTCAAATCGAGGCGATGTCTATGGGGGATATTTTGGCGGGAAATCGGGAGGCCACGTGGTCAGTCAGGTGTTAACGACACGTGACGAGCGCAGCCAATCAGCGGGCGGGTAATCGAGAGCGGAAATTGGGTCTTATTGTCCATCAATAATCTACCCGTAGAGTGGGGGCGGTTCACTACAAATTACACCGACTGTTTCTTCCAATCTCTTAGGTGAGACCGTGCTATATAACAGCGTAAGGCCTAATAATATACACGAAAGGGGATGACGGTATGGCATATTACTGCAAAAACGAGGCAATATGGGTAGTGGATATTAAAGTTGCATAGTCCGATGATTTTGAGTTTCTGTCATTTTCTGAGATAAATATATTAGGATGATGGTTATAATCTACCTTACTTTAGTTTCAAGTAACTTTTGGATTAAATGGCTAACTTTGGAGATATTTGAAGTTCAAACATGTAAAAGTAATTTTGGCAAGCAAAACTCTAACACCATAGGCTTCAGCATTCATTAACTCACCATTCCCTTCTATGTGGCAACAAATACTTAATAAGTGCATCAGTATCTAAGTTAGATATGTAGGATCAAATCTAGATAAATGTTTTGGTTTTGAAAATTTGATGCCTTTATCGGTCTATGCAGCTTTAATATTACCCAAGTTGCAATTATCCATATGAACTAATTGTGTTTAAAGCTAAAATAATTACTGTGTGAGAATGTGATTTTTTTGTGTATCAGATTTCCATCCCATACTATATGGCTATTGTAAGTACCATATGCATGGCATGTGTTCTAGTTCTATGAACATACTGATTTTTTTTAGATTTTTTTTTTAATTGAGGCTGTATTTATACTGTCCATAGCATATAAGCCCGGGTACCCAGGCTTGTTTTCAATGCTGGCCAGTTGTAGTGTTGGTGTTTGTTATCTTACCACACAGTGGCTGCTGATAAGGTATTTGATTGCCTGCATTTCAGTAGCAGAGAGATAATTGGTTGGTCTGGTTAATAGCCTATGTTAGTTTTTTGGATTTTCTTGGTATATATGTATTTATTTTTTCTACTCTTATTACTAGACTAGCCTACTCCTATGTTCATATCATAGGCTTGTACGTAGCTGTGTGGTGTGTTATCTGGCTACTTTTGGCATGGTTACCTTCCATTGGGCATCCCGCTGGTGGGCTGTGACATATCACATGCCCTTTTGCTGTGCAGCTTATTGGGGCTTTCCTAGCCTATTTTGCACAGATATTTTTTGTAAGTTTTTAGGTCAGGAATTTGTCGTTCCTTTACCGTTTGGGCATTCCACACCTTGGCAACCATTTCCAGTGTGCTTCTCTCATGAGCTTTTATTTGGCTTCTGGTCTGCTTTAGTACTGGCGCATTATTTGCTCTAGTAGCCCTTTGTGGTTTTGTTAGAAGTTTAATGTTTTGACTATAGCTATATGCTAATGTTTTCAAATGAATTATTCTCCTATTTTCTAGTAATTTCACTTTGGTTCTTTTGTGTATGTCATAGGAGGGGTGCAGCTTGTCTACTCTGAGACAATGATGCATATTATATATATATATATATATATGTGCTATATAAGACTTCAATATTTTCTTTGGATACGCTCGGACGTGCTCCCCTCCGCGCTCCGTCTCCTGTGTTTTTCCCCCCCTTCCCTCCGAACCTGGCCGCGGATTATGCCTGTGGACTATTGTTCGGTCTGCGGAGGTAACCATAAACAAGCCGACAAAGTTTTGTGCCAGTGCAACAAGCTCACACGGGAGGACTCGGAGGGAAACTTAGTCAGGATTACCTCGCCGAGTAAGGACTCGCAGGATGAACTGAGCCAGACCCTGGCGGACTTGGATGTGTCGGAGGGGGAGCGCAAGCTACAGGAGCGGATCGACATGTTGGAAAGGGAGGAACGCCGTCAGATTCTGACGGATAAGTGTGAGATGTTGGAGAGGAGACGGGCGGCTAGGATTACCGCCAAGGCCGGCCCGAGTGACGCTCAAATCCAAGATGGCGGACCCACGCTCCCGCCAAAGCCAACGGCCGGCCAGGTGGATGGACACTCCTCTTACGGGGAGCTCCGTTCCCGTGCGAGGACCAGGGGACGGAAAGGGAGGAACAGGAGTTCCTCCGACTCCAGGAGCCGATCAAGGAGCAGTTCAAGGAGGCGGAGAAGTAAGTGGTCGATTAAACGTTTCATTGCTGGGAAAAAAGACCTCCGTAAACTCAACGCTCATGAGCTCTATGGCGCCTCGCTCATGTGGTTCCTCGACATAGAAGGAACCACGAAAAAAGATAGCACGGCTTTCATGGAGCACTTACACTTTATATCACTGAAAGCAAAATCGGACATGTTCAAAGACTCTGTCCATGTTGATTACGACTGTGAGATCAGGAGACTCGCCGAGACCCTGG